>JAOTQK010000019.1:20828967-20850219 GCA_025642025.1 Rhododendron ferrugineum
AGTTGTTGGAGTGGATGTGGGTGTGGGGACTGAAGCCCGATGTTGTTAGCTACGGTACAGTGATTAACGGGCTCGCGAAGAGTGGGGATTTGTCGGGCGCGTTGAAGGTGTTCGACGAAATGTCTGAGAGAGGGGTGAGTCCTGATGTGATGAGTTATAACATTTTGATTGATGGGTTTTTCAAGAAAGGCGATTCTGTTGGGGGGATGGAGATTTGGGAGAGGTTGGTGAAGGATTCGGGCATGTATCCGAATGTTGTTACTTACAATGTTGTGATTAGTGGGTTGTGCAAGTGTGGGAAGTTCGATGAAAGTTTGGAATTTTGGCAGCGACTTAAGAGGAATGATCGGAAGCAGGATTTGTTTACTTATAGTAGTTTGATACATGGGTTGTGTAAGTGTGGAAATGTGGATGGGGCTTCGAGAGTGTATGGAGAAATGGTTGAGAGCGGAGTGTCTCCGGATGTGGTGGTATATAATGCGTTGCTCAATGGCTATTGCCAAGCTGCAAAGATTAAAGAGTCCTTTGAGTTGTGGGATTTGATGGGTAAAGAGGGAAAGCGTAATGCCGTGAGTTTCAACATTTTGATCAGGGGGTTGCTTGAGAATGGCATGGTGGACGAAGGAATTTCTATGTGGGAACGCGTGGCTGATAACAATTGTCTAGTAGATTCCACAACGTATGGTGTGCTGATTCATGGATTGTGTAAGAATGGGTACTTGAACAAGGCTTTAGTGGTCCTAAGAGAGGCAGAAGATAGAGGAGATGCTCTAAATATTTCTGCATATTCATCCATGATCAATGGGTTATGTGGAGTAGGGAGGTTGAGTGAAGTGGTTCGCTTGCTTGACGAAATGAGAGAGCATGGCTGTCAGCCAAATTCTTATGTTTTCAATGCACTGCTAAATGGATTGATCCGAGCTTCCAAAATCGAGGATGCTATTCAGTTATTCAAAGAAATGACAACAAAGGATTGCTCTCCTAATGTTGTTTCCTACAACACTCTCATTAATGGGCTATGCAAAGTGGAGAGATTCAGTGAAGCCTATAACTTTGTGAAGGAAATGCTGGAAAAAGGATGGAAGGCGGACATGATCACTTACAGCTTGTTGATGGATGGTCTCTACCAAAGTAAGAAGGTTGACATGGCCATTAACTTGTGGTTTCAAGTTCTCGATCATGGGTTGCAGCCTGATGTGATTATGCACAATATTATGATTCATGGGCTATGCTCTGTAGGCAAAGTGGAAGATGCTTTGCACTTGTACTCGAAAATGAGTGAACACCACTGTGTTCCGAATCTTGTGACCCACAATACACTAATGGAGGGGCTTTACAAAACCCAAGAATGCCAAAAGGCATCTATTATTTGGGCCCGAATTTTAGGAAAAGGGTTACAACCAGATATAATCTCCTATAATATTATCCTGAAAGGGCTTTGTTCTTGTAATAGAATATGTGATGCCATTGTGTTCTTGAATGATGCTTTGTCAAGGGGAATTCTTCCTACTTACATTACATGGAGCATACTTGTAAGAGCTGTGCTGAATCATGGGGCTGTGACATGACCCTTGCATTGGAAGTATTGGAAGTGAGCTTCTGACTCCCTGCTGCTCTTTTTGTTTCCCTAAGTTGATTTTATAAGTTTTTTTTTTTTTTTGCCAAAGCCGATATACATTAGTGGGTTAGAGAGTTAGTTGTTAGTGGGGGAAAAGTGAAGGGGGGCCACCACATAAGTGGGGCACACGGCATGAGAATAGAACCCAGCCAACTTCAAGTGCTTTAACCAACTGAGACACGCCCACTTTCAAGTTGATTTTATAAGTTGCATATGCAATTTTGCTGCAAAAATGAAGGTAATAACTGATGCAGCTATCGCTCTTAGTCTGAGTTTCCACAGGTGTTTGAATTTGTAGCCAAAATGCTCATCAGTGGATTGGAAGAATTTCTTTGAGGTATGAATCACTATTTCTTGAATTCTTTGCTTGAAGTCTGCTGCGATTTTCTTACTTCTGCTGTAGTATCCAAGTTACTAATTTTGAATCCATTGCTGCAGGTGGTTGGTTGAATAATAGTCAGCTAGTTGGAAAATGGTGATTTTTGCTACCCAACCAGTAATGCCTAGGCTTGCTACTCATGGATCTATCTACATATGTTCAGGATTAGGCACGTCCGCAAAATTTGGCAATGGAACCAGTATTGCTGGTAGCATCTAACTCATTAGATGTAAAAAGCTTCTTTGTCTCTGTTTTCTTTTGCAAAATGATGTATAAAAGGGTTCAATTTTAAAGCATCATACACAGTAACTAAGTTACATGGGTTTTGGTGATCAAGGAATATGACCAAAACTAGTTGTCGATGCAAAAGTAAAGTTGCTTGATGTATCAGCCCTAAGTTGTAAAGATCACACTTGGAGTTATATCTCATGCTATATTTCTATCTGGTAATAAGAAGTGTCACAACAAAACAATTAGACTGAGGAAAGAAAAGACATCAATCTTTCTTGTCCTCACTTTTCTCCTTTTCTGTTATTTCGGTTTTTGACAATATGTTCTGCTCATAGATGAGTTGGGAAATCAAACCCACCAAAATCGCTCCAAGAATCGCAACCTTTTGCCATCTGGTTGAAGAAGAGATCAACGAATCAGCGATCCCGGCGGCGACCAAGCCAATCAATGCGAGGTAAATATTCCGCCTAGTCTTTGATCCGGCACTGTCTATGGTAATCTCCTTAATCTTCTGCATTTCCTCTTTAGCTTTTGCTTTGTCAATAGGCTTCCCCTGCCCCAAGTTCTGAAAGAATAGCCCTTCATTCCTGTCTTTCTCTATCAGGCCTTCAACTTCTGCTAACTTCTTTTGATTCTCCTCAATCTCAGCTTTGTTCAACTCTGCAGATTCTTCAAATGCTTGCATTTGGCTGTCTAGGTCCCCCAATATCTGCAAAACACAAATGACATTAACCAGGTAATATATCCAAAAAGAAAAAAAAAAAATCATTAGAGGATTCTGTTTAGTTGTGGTTTTGTTTTTAGAATCAATTTTGCAAGACGCTTCTCAAAATTTATTGTTGAAAAGTGAAAAAAAGAGATTGAATCGAGGAACTCAAAGGGTGGTAATGTCGTTGAACCATGCCCCCAAAGAAACCGGAAGGCATCATAGAGGTAAGGCCCAGAGACTCTCCAATTTTTGCTCATAACCTTGCTTCCTTCATTCAAAATCCAGAGCACTGCTAAGGGGTGGTTATTTCAGTGATAAAACTTCCTGAGAGCCGTCACTTTGTGCATATATTGCAAAATATTAGGTTTGTTTCTATTTCTCCCCGTCCATACCCCATTGATTGGGGATTACATGGGTTCTACTGTTGTTGTATAAGTATATTGTTGAAAACATAACCAATCGCTGTTTCGATATTCCATTCACTTTCTAGCCTAATTGTTTTTGAGAAAATGAATAAAGAATTGTTTTCTTCATTAGAACTCCGATAAAACTAAGTTCCGTAAACCGTCAACTGCTTTGTGTGTGTGTGTGTGTTTTGAGATATGAATCTTGAAAGCATAGACTGAAAACTACCCGAAACAGGTTAAGAAGTTGAGGAGACCTTGGCACTGGCTTCATTGAGATCTCTAAGAGCATTTTCTCCAAACTGGTCGATCTCGGCATTGGCTTCTTCGGCGAATTTGGTTAGATAGGCGGACCGCTCGTCCAAGTAATCGGTGAGGCGGACTTTTTGCGCTTCGAGCATTGCAATTTTGGCAAGCAGTTCCTGTTTTTGAACATCTCCTTCAGGTTGGGATTCCTCGGCATTGGATTCTTTGGATTTGCACAGTGAGATTAGTGTGGGATTCTTCGTGTGGGAGAGTACTCTTGTGTGGAAAAGGGCATGCTTTGGAGCGAAGGAGGTCTGCATGGCTTTGAGGGAAATCATCATTTTTGGAGAGAGAGAGAGAGAGAGAGAGAGAGGCAGTAGAAGTGTTTTCAGAGCCTCTCATTCAATGAACCTTATCTAGTTTGACCATATAGTGTATATCCTGCTGTTGGGCCACTTCAGAGAATGTACACAACAATACTTGGTCAGAGCGTAGTCAAAATTCCTAGTAATTGCAGGTTTTTTTGTTTAATTAGCCATTTTCTGGTTCAGGTTCCTACAATTCTAGCTACTCGTATGCATTTTTTTTTATTTTATATCTTTTACTATTAAAGTGATGAGACAGAATTTTAATAAAAGGAGAGAGTTTATGAACTTTTTTTTACTCCCCCTGTCCCTGATTTTTAGTCCCAGTTGACATTTTTTGCTGTCCTAAAAATATTGTCACTGTTCAAAAGTAATGGACAAAAATTGAAGAGTTTACTCATTTGCCCTTCATTTTTGAAATTACAGACAACATAGGACCAAGGAATGATGGTGGTTCGAAGGGTAAAAAGAGACAATAAAAGTATGACAAGTGTAATGATGATGTTCCCTAAATAAGTTAGAATCTTTAAAAGGGATCAATAAATTGTGACAGATGGTGTATTATAGAATAATGTTGAATATAGTTGACGAGTGATTCAACATATTTGTTGGGTTTTATTGGAGGAATATTTTAAAGGTGTGTTAGCCTTTTTTTTTTTTCAATTGGCACAGAGAACAATTCATCAAGAGGATAGAACATTGCAAGAAATAAAATAAACCGCGCACTTGGCCATGGCTGGAATGAGGAGCACAGCCTAAACTATGTTGATGCCCACACTCATCCCTCCATTGGTCGAAGCCGCAACCTACAAGAACAAATAAAAAACCAGTTTGGCAAGGAGCTAACCTACCAATCCTGAAAAGCAGAAACCATAACAGCATCATGGAGTACAAACTAATGCTTAGATCTGACTCAAAACAAGCCCAAGGAACTTCTGAAAAGCTACACATGAAATCCATTAGTATCTCAACAGCATCCACAGCCTTCATCAGCATCAGCAACTTCAGAATGTAGATCTGGAAACTGCAGCCAAGCCACCCCCACTTCGCCTTCAAAGCAGCAGACAAAGAAAGTGGCTAACCCAAGAGTTAAAAAAGAAGCAACAAAGCTGCAGAAACTTGGCAGCAGAACTAGGGCAGTTGCAACCATAGACTTGGACACTCCAAAACAGCAACACAGACTTGCTCTTGATAGAAACCCCTTTGAGGAGGCTTGTAGTAGTAACATATAACCACATGGAGAGGAGTTCATCACAAGGATCCAAAAACTCTTCAAGGTATAAACAATAGACATGAAAAACTCAACCCCAAGTTGCACCAGCCCATCAAAAACATAGCAAAGGAGAGACTGACCAGAACACAGACACTCACCACTAGACTCAGACACCAGACTCACATACCAAGCACAGGAAACAAAAGCAGACAACCCACTAACCACCCAAAAAGGGGAGACACATGCACCCAAAGCCCACAAGTAGCACTCCCTAGCCACAATCAGAAAACAGAACATAAACCCCCCAACTACATTAACCTATTAGGGATTTTTTTTTTTTTAACGTTAACCAGACTTAACATAGTTTGGGAATAAAGTTAAAAAAGGCGCGTTTTGTTTAATAAAGTAGTAGGAGTAAGAAAAATCCTAATTGGTTAATGAACCAAAAACAGCAAACCCCAAAACCCACCCCAGCACACAAACAAAACCCCTTGAAACCAAGTATTCCTTCAGGTCATAGCAAGCTTTTGTCCATATTGCCACCTTAGTCTTGATGCTATCCACCAACACATCTTCCTCCCATTCTTTATTTCTGAAAACCACTTGATTTCTTTCCAACCAAATGGACCAAAGAATAGCACAGAAACAGATTTTCCCAAACACCCTTCTTGACGTTACTGAACTTGCTGGAAAACCACTCTCACATAACAAATACATGACGGGCAAACCCAATGTATTCCCCACCAATTAATGATCTTTGTCCAGACAGCCCAAGAAACATTACAATATAGCAGAAGATGAACTGCTGTTTCTAACTCTTGGCTGCAAAGTGAGCATGCTCCTCCAACCAGATCTTCTACAGCTACTATAATGTTTCTCTGGATGAGTTCACTACCCGTAGCCAATCTCTCTTTTGTTGAGGCTGTTGCTAGTTAAAATAGATAAAACTGAGCTGTTGATTGGAGAATATAAACTATAAAGGGTAAGTTTCCCTAAAAGAGCCATTTGGCTCCTCTTATGTCTTTATTAAAAAAAAAAACGCATTTGTTAGTTTTGCACCAAACTTTTTGTAGATTATTGGTTCGTCTCAACGAGAGGAATCAGGAAAGTAAAAAAATTATGACCGAAACCCAAATTGTTTTGAGAAAATCCACAAAAAAGCCCAAAATAGTGGTAAGGTTATATGAAGACATTATAGCACCTCTTATTCAAATTGGCTGTCTTTGAATATTGGGCTTATGAATGGGAAAGAATAACGAAAAATGACGGCCCAAGACGTATTTTGATAATTAATACCCGCCAAGGACATTTTCAGCATTAACAAATGTTCTTAACATGTCCTTGGCGGGTATTAATTATCAAAATACGTCCTTGGCCGTCATTTTCCCAAAGAATAAAAAGGAAAGACGGGAAGAATGAAATAGAAACTGAATATGTTTTTTCTTTCATTATACTGGGCTAGATAATTCAAAGAAAATATGTTAAATATTTACAAGCAGTTCAATCACCATGTAATCAATTTAAGCCATGAAACAAAAAAGCAGAAACATAACCAAACAAAAACAATCACCAACCAAACAACAGTTTTCATCCTTACCACCATCACTAGGCGGTTCCTTTGGCCTTCTTGTAAGTGTACCATTTGGAAATCCAAAGGTACACAAAGAAATTAATCACACTGAGAATAGCCAAAATCCAGTAAAAATAGTCAAGATGACCCTTATTCAAGTTATCCGGAATCCAACCGAGCTTCCCATTCCTTGTGGTCACATTCGTGACAACCGTAACGAGCAGAGTGCTCAAGTAATTCCCCAATGCTACAGCCGTAAGCGGGAGAGCTGAACACAAGCTCCTCATCGCATCAGGTGCCTGGTCATAGAAAAACTCCAGCTGCCCAATGAAAGTGAAAACCTCCGCGCATCCAATGAGTAAGTACTGAGGGACTTGCCAAAATATGGACATGGGAATTTCCTCTACATCATAGTAGTTATGCCTTCGAACAAAGTCGAGGCGAACTACCTCTAACACACCTGCAGCAACCATTGAGAATATGGAAATGACGAGGCCAATTCCCATGCGTTGAAGCTGAGTGAATCCGAATTCATGACCGGTATACTTTCTTGCGAATGGCATGATGAGTCTGTCATACACCGGGACCCAGAAGATGACGCTGAGGGTGTCAAAGAGGGAGAGGGACGCAGATGGAATTTTGAAACTTGGACCCATGTGCTGATCCATTGTGTTGCCTTGGAGAATAAACATGGTGTTCATTTGGTTGTAGACAGTGGAGAAGACGATTCCGGTTGCCCAAATGGGGAGTAACCGGATGACGGACTTGAGTTCTTCAACTTGGGTTACAGCGCAGAGTCGCCACGGGTTAGCAGCGCCCTTGACATGGTCAGATGTGGTCTCCACTGCAGCCTTGTCGAAAAATCTGGAAATGGGTAGTTCTAATTAGAAATTATGGAAACGCTGAAAAACTGGAGACCAAAAATTTTGAAGTAAGCTTGGCAATCCCATTTAAGAACACAAGTTCCTATAAAACAAAGAAACCCTCATGTCCATTCTCGATATCAAATTGTGGTATCGGGATATGAAATGGCATCGGTCATACAGCTATATACCAACCAACATTGGACGCCATCGGCTGATCCATACTACAATAACAGTATTGGAGGTCCAGAATCCCATAAGGACTGATACTGTGATACAATCCGTAATGACAAATATTTAGAACCCTGATCTTGAGCAACTCTTAGCATTGAAGGCAGAAAGATACCTCTAGTCTTGCACAATTGTTATACTGAATTATGGGGCAGTGACATTTTTGCAATTTCAAGACTTCCACATCATTCTATCCTGCAGGGATCCGCTAAAAATGGCATTACTCATTTTTGTGAGATGTAAAACCTTAAAAAAAAAGCACCCTTTTAGACACATTTCTATTTATAATGAACTTAAAAGGAAATCTAGGAAGATGAGGATCCAATTTGGCATTCATAAATGAGATAATGAGATTGTAGACAACAAAAGGCAATTGCAATCTGAAAACATGTTTTCCATTTAATCAATTCACAGATGATTGAGAACATTTTGGGTGCATTAGATACCCGGATGTGGACCCGAAACCTGTAAGATCCAAATATTAGATCTGTCTATAGTCTTAAGCCTGCTAACATCCTTGCTTAACCGCACAGTATATAATAGTACCCGAAAGGTGCTCTCTAAAAGTTATTGAATACACAGAACCATAATTTGTGAGATGAATTATTGGAGTTGACATAGCACGCTTTCCATCATCAGCAATACCTACTAATACTTACCTCAACTTTCCTGTATGCTCAAGCTTGCGGCTTCCTTTTATGTTACATTCCTCATCAATAGTCTCATAAAGAAGCGACTTATCCTCGGGGACTTTTACATTTGATTTCCTCAATGATGCAACCAGCACCTGAAACATTCGTGTCAGGGCACTCCCACCCGGTTTTTGGAGCCGATACAATCGGCTACCAGAGAAGAAAAACACAACCGCAATCGCCATCGCAACTGCCGGGATACCAAACCCCCATCCCCATCCCACATTCATCTGTATCCAAACCAAAACTGAGGAAGCAATGAGCGCACCCACATTGATAGACATGTAGTACCAGTTAAAGTAGGAGCTCTTCTTCTTCTTCTCAGTTTCGTCGGTTTCATCAAATTGGTCTGCACCAAAGGATGAGACACAAGGTGTGATTCCACCTGTCCCAAGAGCAATTAAGTAGAGTGCGATGAAGCAGACAGCAGTTTGGGATGATGTAGGGTGGCAAACGTCGTTTTCGCATGATGGTTTCAGTCCTTTGACTGAAGCCGATAGAGTTAAGAGTGTCATCCCCTGCAACGCCACAAAGTTCATCAATTTCCAGAGCAGCATTAAGTTAGCTTACTGGAAATTCGTTTCGGTTGGTTTTCCCGGTTAGCATAGAATCGGCAATGTTCAGAATATAATTAGGAAACGTTTAAACAGTGACAGTGAAGTTGATAGTACTTCCAAACAGAAACTGAGAATGTTCAAAAGGCCCAAGATTTAATGACGGAACTGATTCTTATCTACAAGAAACCTAAATTTGGGTCAATACAACTAACTGTTTTGGTGTCCTGTGCTATGACATGGCGTGTTTCACGATGTTCAGGTGTGTTCCAGTGGAAACACTAGAGTTACATCATCTGACTAATTTTTCATTCCCGTCTTCTGCCGCTTCAACGGAAATGACAGGTAACTTATTTCCTTGCCTATTGGACAAGATGATACAGAGAGAAGATTGTGGATGTGAGTGGCGGGAAGAGTACCTGAGGTTGTCCCTTAGAGAGGGTACGCTCTGTATAGGTGTGTACGTGTATTCGATGTAATCCGTCTCGGTGTTGTGCATGAACCATCCTTATATGGAGGTCTCAGGGATGGACTGACCAGAGGGATGGACGGGCCAGGGGATGGAGAGGCCACAGGGATGGACTGGCTAGGGATAGAGGCCAGAGGGATGGTTGCTTACCGGGTATCAAGGGTGGTTGTAATAAACATGGTTGTGGTTGTGGTTATAATGAGGGTGGTTGTAGTAATGATGAAGGTAGTTGAGGCAGATGTCGGGTGACGTAGGCGGCACCCCTCTCTCTCTATGGTCGGTCAAGGTGGAGCTTGCCTCATGGAGGAGAGCCTTGACAATCCCCTAGCCCTAGCCTCCAAGCCGCATACATCCTTAGGTCCCAAGCGAGGTACCCAGGCCCTGCTCCCAACCTGGGTATCATGAGGAGTCTTTGAGAGACGCCAGGCTCATGAGAGCCTTAATTGTTGTATAGAGAGCGGACATGGCTGAGCATGTCATAGTGTCATATTTTGGAGACTCCACGAAGGAGTTCCCAATATGAAGGTCCATGAAGTCTAGAGTGCTTGCACGGTATGGGGAGTCGTGAATCCGGAGGAGTTCGCTTGCCTTACCAGTGGGGTATTGGGCCCGCCGGTAAGTGCCACGTGGCGATCCTCTTCTGGATACCCACAAAGATCATTTCTCCAAGAAGATGTGGAGTTAGCTCAAGGTCTTAAAATACTCTATTACACCTTTAAACCCAGAGTTTTTTGATCGTTTCACCCTCAGTCAAACTGAAAATTAGAGAGCCTTGGTTTCAAAAAGGTTCAATTCGCAGGGAAAAAGAAACCTCATAATAAGTCAATAAAATCTTGAGGCGGCTTGACTCACAGGCATTATATTGATTAAACTTATGGACAACTTGATTCACATATACACCAAATGGAAAACATATTGCAGTCTGCAAAGCTTGATTTGATTTGATTTTTCTGAATATAAATCCAGGTTTTAAGCTTCCCAAAAAACTTGGAGGGACTACTTACAAACACATAGAGGATTGAGAAACTAGCAATCGTCCAATATCGACCCAAGTAGGAATCAGCTAGAAAAGCTCCAATCAAGGGTGTGATGGAGCAGGTTCCTGACCAATTTGTGAAACTATTTGATGCAGCGACATTCCCCATGTTGAGACATTTTTCAAGATAGTTCACCAGATTGGTGCCCATACCATAATATGCCAAACTCTCAAAGCATTCATTTCCTGTAGAAACCATTTCATAGTCAAGTTCATTAGACAACAACATATTTCAGAAGTTGTGGGGAAGTTATTCGGGGGAAAATGACATTTCAACAATGAAATAAATTTCCTGGTACATGCTCATTTGAAGAAAGAATATCATGCATGCTAGGGAACTACTTTGAGGGGAAATTAATCTTAGTGGACAAACTAAAACCACGGGTCGCAAGTTCTTTTTAACTGAACAGTAAAAAACGAAAGTAAGCTAAGGTTTTCGAGTACTTTTCTTTCTTTCCTTGAAAAGTGAACAAGGCTCAAGACCGTACCAACAATAAAACGGCAAGCCTTCCAGTTTCCAGTTTCCTTCTTGTTGGCAGGGTTTTTATGGATATCCACCGTCCCATCATTTGTGAAGTTTCCATCTTCCGCCATGGTAATTTGCAGCTACGCAATCTGCTAATATCTTCGAAAGTTTACCTGCAATACCCATGTCTCCATCCTTCAAATTCACAGTAAGAAAAAGGGTAAAACACAACTTGGTAAAGAAACTGTTGTGATAAATCTTGCACTTTCTAACAGTACTTGATTGTGCTCAAGCTCTTAATTCAAGCTATGTCACTAAGAAAGGTAAAGGAAAGAGTCCATTTTGCATTCCATTTGAAACTATTTGACGAAGATGCGCCCACTGCTAATACAGTTCCTTTTCTTACTCACTCGACAGTCGTAGCTGCTATCCCAATAGTTCTAGCTTCCTTCTCTTCTAATGGTGTCACTAGCCACAAACTCGCAGGAATTACTTAAGGAGATTACCCTAGCACTCAAACTATAATGGGTACAATATAATTTGAATAACTTTCAAAATGGAATACCGCAAATTTGGGAAACATTCATCTACATACACATTTATGTACAGTTCTGCAAATTTTGACAGGACCGGCAGGACTCCTGTCCAACCGCAGGAGATCGATCCAAAGGTCGCAATTTTATCGGCTTTTATTGCGACCGTGGGGGAATATCAAACGGAATTGCCCGAGGTACAAAGTAGAGAAGGAAAAGGACCAAACTTCTGAACCAATTAGTGTTCAGGCTTCGAGATTGAGGACCATGCGTTCTGGTCAGTGCAATCGACACGAACATCGAGAAATTGAACTGGGTGTTACACTCAGGTTGTTCAGTCCACATGTGTGCAGACAGGAAGAGCTTTCTGTAAGAAAAATAATACACGTACCGGTATGCGCAACGGAAATAAGATCGAACTAACCTCTAGTCATTATTGTTTAAGTTGAACAACAAACTCACACACTCTAGATTTAGGTGTTCTCTAACCCAATTTCATGACTTGGATGCCTTGATTTGATGGAGATCAAAGGCTTATATAGATCGATGCTAGGTTAGGGACCATTTATCTCTCTTTAAGACCTTCTAGCTTCCTTCCATCAAAGAAACTAATTAAACTAGTATAATGAGGAACTGGGGAAGCAAAGAGCTTCTTGAAACCACCACTAAATCTATAATGAAAGTGGGCACTGTTATTAATTTATTATTCACCATGTGGCTAAGTAGGCCATTACATATTTTGTTACACTTTCCGGTGTACGAGGCATAAAACGGCGGGCTTTTTCAGGATGGCCAACAACACAACTAGCAAGATAGTTTGCAAAGGGACAGTCCGGTTTAGTATGTCAGACGAAAGGAGGGTGAGGCTCATAGATATCCATCAAGTTCCGGGATTGAGGAAGAATATGATTTCTCTCGGGATGCTGGAATCGAGGGGTTGCGGATTCTCGATGTGTGATGGAGTTCTGAACGCCTCCAAGAGAGATGATCCGGGGTTGCAGGGGGAAGAGTTGGTCAACTGCACAGGCTGGAAGGTAGTGTTCTGACAGGAGGAGGAGCTGCTGTCAAACATGGTTCCAACGGTAGAGGGAATAGACAAGAGTGGACAGGAGCAAAACATAATTCAAAACATGAATCTTGAAAACATAAACTGAAAGCTATCCAAAACATGTTGAGAAGTTGAGGAGACCTTGGCAGTGGCTTCATTGAGATCTCAAACTGTTCAAGCATTGCAATTCTGGCAAAGCAGTTCCTGTTGCTTTTTGAACATCTCCTTCAGGTGGGGATTCCTCAGGATTTGATTCTTTGGATTTGCACAGAGGGATTAGTGTGGGATTCGCATGCTTAATGGTGGGAGTACTGAAGGGGGTTTGCATGGCTTTGGGGGAAATCATCATTTTTTAGAGAGGTCGAGGGGAGAGGCAGTAGAAAGAACTGTACAAGTGTACCTTACTGGTTTTTAGAGCCTCTCATTCCTTGAACCTTATCTAATTTGGTGGAGAATATCCCCATCATTAGTTTGCTATGGTTTGGCTAAACAAGCCAGCTGATTTTTTTTTTTTGTCGTTGTTTAAATCTTTTTTCCATTTGTTGGTTTCATGTCAATTTTTTTTCGAAAATTCTAATCGCAAGGAAGATTTGAAGGGAATCACGCAAGGAAAAACGCGTTTGGACTCATTCCGAGTATCACAAAAATCTAGAAAAATGAAACTCCGGCGAATCCAAAAGTAATACTTACCGATGTCCGTTGGAGCTGATTTTTTACGGTGCCTCATAAAATAATTGGATATTTTTCTAGATTTTTGTGGGACCCGGAATGAGTCCAAACGCATTTTTCCTTGCGTGATTTCCTACAAATCTTTCTTGTGAATAGCAGGGCTCATTTTTTATAGATTATTAGTTTGTGTCGATGAGAGAAATTGAAAAGTAAAAAATTATATTTCAGACTCAATATCTATATTACATTACACAACGGTTTTACAAAATATCTCTCTCACAACTGCTCTACATGGCACAATGAAGGAATGTGATTGAATTGTGTTATAATCTTTCGTTCAATGGCCCATATTCTCTTCTAAAGAGTTTTGGTAGTGGGGGGTCCTTTGTGGCACTATTTTTGGACTAAATTGAGTGTTGCTAATTTAGCATGGTGAAGATTGATCTCTCAGATGGAATTAATGATGGATTGAAGAATATACAATGGTGAAGATTGATTCTCTCGGTTTCCCAATTCGAGAGGATCTCTCGAATTTGAGACGATCTCTTTATTTTACTGTAGTACTCTCTCTCTCTCTGGAAGGAAGGAAGGAAGAAAGGAAGGAAGCAAAATGAAGTGCGAAAACTCCTTTCTTTGTTCCAACCACATACCGTGCAAGCGCCCATCTCCAACGGCTAAGCGGGTTATATTCCTCCTCGATTTTCATTTCTCTCTTCTGCTCTTGGTGACATATTTCCATGGCAGTTCTTTCTCCATTGAGATTTAGTGTGGTAAATGTTGGGTGACTGAATCTCTTATTCCTGTAGTGTTTGTGATTTCTCTGGTTTTTATAGGTATTTCATAGTTTGTGTTTTGAAGTCTAATTTAATTTGTGGATTAGTAGTTTGCTGGGATGTTTTGGTGTGTAATTTTAACAAAGTAACAAACTTTAATTGTTACTGATTTTGTAGATGTTGTTTGTTAGTTTGTTTATGGACTGATTCAAATTAACTGGTAGATATACTTTACCAATTCTTTTTGTGTAGTTAAAATTTTGTGAATTGGCCTTCAAGAGGTTAAAGGGACAAAACTGGATAATTTGTTGAATACCGATTTCGAGCCGTGCCTTCAGGCAAGGGCATGCACTAATTTTTGAATAAAGACACGAATAATTCAAAAGGACAGATTTTTTGAATTTCGATCATAATTTTTTTTTCCTGATTCTCTCGTGGAGATGGGCCAATAATTAACAAAATTTAACACAAAACAAACATATGAGGGAAAAAAATTAAATAAAGACAAAGAAAACCAAAGTGAATTATTTGACCCGAACCGGGACTTACAACAGTTAAAACTTAGGCCTACTTTGGCAAATGTCTTTTTTTTTTTGTTCTTATTCAAATTTTTTCCGCATTTGTTGGTCTTTCGTCGGTTTTTTGTGGATTTTTGCTTCATCATGACGAGAGAAATAAAAAAAGTACAAAATACGATCGAAACCCTTTTTTTTTTTTTGAATAAAGACAAAAAATAATTGACTTATTAGCATAATTGTCTTTATTCAAAAAATAAGAACCTTGTCAGAATGGGACCTCACATTCCACATTTTCAATACCAGAACTTCAGGAGAGAGAGAGAGAGAGAGAGAGAGAGGGGGCCTTGAAGCAAGTACTGGGATAGATTTTAATTCAAAGAACATGTGTGAAATATCTACAAGCAATTCAATGATCACCACCATGTCATTAGTTCAAGCCATGAGCAGAAACAGAAACAATCAGCAATCAAACACGAAACAGTTATTCGTCCCTACCACCATGCACACAATATCACGAGGCGGTTCCTTTGGCCTTCTTGTAAGTATACCACTTGGATAGCCAGAGGTACACAAAGAAGTTAATCAAACTGAGAATAGCCAGAAGCCAGTAGAAATAGTCGAGATGGCCCTTGTTCAAGTTATCCGGGATCCAACCGAGCTTCCCATTCCTCGTGGTCATATTCGTGACAACTGTAACGAGCAGAGTGCTCAAGTAATTCCCCAACGCAACAGTCGTGAGCGAGAGAGCCGAGCACAAGCTCCTCATCGCATCGGGCGCCTGGTCGTAGAAAAACTCCAGCTGCCCGATGAAGGTAAAAACCTCCGCGCATCCGATGAGGAAGTACTGAGGGACTTGCCAGAATATGGACATGGGAATTTCCTCCAGATCATAGTAGTTGTGCCTTCGAACAAAGTTGAGGCGAATTACCTCTAGTACACCCGCGACAACCATGGAGAATATGGAAATGACGAGGCCGATTCCCATGCGTTGAAGCTGAGTGAATCCGCGTTCATGACCGGTGTACTTTCTTGCAAATGGCACGATGAGTCTGTCGTACACCGGGGCCCAGAAGATGACGCTGAGGGTGTCAAAGAGGGAGAGGGACGCGGATGGAATTTTGAACCTTGGACCCATGTGCTGGTCCATTGTGTTGCCTTGGAGAACAAACATGGTGCTCATTTGGCTGTAGACGGTGGAGAAGATGATTCCGGTGGCCCAGATCGGGAGTATCCGGACGATGGACTTGAGTTCTTCAACTTGGGTCACGGTGCAGAGTCGCCACGGGTTAGCAGCGCCCTCGACTTGGTCAGATGCGGTCTCCACTGCAGCCTTGTCGAAAAATCTGGAAATGGGTAGTTCTAATTAGCAACTGTGGAAAAAACTGAAGAACTGGAGATTGAAAATTTTGAAGTAAGCTTAGCAATCCCATAGAAGAAAACAAGTTCCAATAAAACAGAGAAATCCTCATGTCCATTCTGGATATCAAATTGGGTATTGGGATACCAAATGGTATCGGTACTTCATAGAGCTAAACGGACATTATCGGCCGGTCCATACCACAATCCCATAACATAACTACTGATACAGTACGTAACGACCTATAGTTAGAACCCTAATCTTGAGATACTCTAGCATTTAAGGCAGAAAGACTCCTCTAGTCTTGTACTAGTATTATACTGAATGATGGGGCAGTGACAGTTTCGCAATTTCGAAATTTCCACATCATTCTATTCTGCAGAGATCCCCCCCATAAATGGCATTACTCATTTTTGTGAGATGTAAAACTAAAACAAGCACCCTTTTAGATATACATTTCTAGCTATGATGAACTTAAAGGAAATCTAGGAACATAAGGGTCCAATTTGGCATTTATAAACAAGATAATGAGATGGTAGATCACAAAAGGCAATTGCAATCTAACAACTGAAAACATGTTTTTCATTCAATCAATCCACAGATGATTTAAAACATCTAGGGCACATTCGATACCCGGATGTGGACCTCGAAGCCTGTATGATGCAAATGTTAGATCTATCTAGTCTTAGGCCTGCTAACATCCTTGCTCAACAGAACAGTACACTATCTAGTATCCGAAAGGTTAGAAGCATAATTTGTGAGATGAATTATTCGAGTTGACATAGCACGTTTTCCATCATCGGCAATACTATTTAGTGTAATTACCTCAACTTTCCGGTATGCTCGAGCTTGCGGCTTCCTTGAATGTTACATTCCGCATCTATAATCTCATAAAGAAGCGACTTATCATCAGGGACTTCTACATTTGATTTCCTCAAGGAAGCAACCACCACCTGAAACATCCGCGTCAGGGCACTCCCACCCGGTTTTTGGAGCCGATACAATCGGCTACCAGAGAAGAAAAACACAACCGCAATCGCCATCGCAACTGCTGGTATACCAAACCCCCATCCCCATCCCACATTCATCTGTATCCAAACCAAAACTGAGGAAGCAATAAGAGCGCCCACATTGATAGAAAAGTAGAACCAGTTGAAGAAGGAGCTCTTCTTCTTCTTCTCAGTTTTGTCAGTTTCATCAAATTGGTCTGCACCAAAGGATGAGACACACGGCTTGATTCCACCTGTCCCAAGAGCAATTAAGTAGAGTGCTGCGAAGCAGATAGCAGTTTGGGATGATGTTGGGTGGCAAACGTCATTTTCGCATGATGGTTTCAGTCCTTTGACTGAAGCCGATACTGTTAAGAGTGTCATTCCCTACAACGCCAAAGAAGTTCATCAATTTCCAGGGCAGCATTAAGTCATTTTACTGGCAATTCGTCTCGGTTGGTTTTTTCTAGGGGTGAGCAAAAAATCCGTCAAACCGCGAATCCAGTCCAGACCAATCCAAACCGAAAGGTTTTGTTTGGTTTTTTAGAAGTATGGTTTGGTCATGGTTTAAAAAAATTAGAAACCGCATTATATGGTTTGGTTTGTGGATTCACGTTCACGGTTATGGTTTCAAACCGATCCGAACCGTATAATACACACACATATATTTATAGTTATATATATATATATATAATTTAATTATGATTGACCAAATAAATATGGGAGCTTTAGTCAACTACTTTCCTAATTTATTGATCCTATTAAATTCACCGGAATATATAGTTTTCCTTCCCTTCCAAGATAATTTGGAGTAAACTTCTATATATCACAACAAGTTGGTTACTACCATGTTGTTGTTGCTGCCCTTTTGCTGCCTCATTTCAATTCAATAGTTTAAGAATTTGCTTTGGCTTTTTATTTGGCTAAATTATCTTAAGATGTGTTTAGTAGTTGGTATTTTTAGTTGGTTCATTTTACTAACTTACCATTATTCATTTTTTTTAGTTAAGACTTGAGGCAATGGTTGGTATTCTACCCTTAATTAGTTGGTTGATATTAATAATTTAGTATGTTTTGATAATTTGTTAGTGTGTTTTAGTAATTTGAATAGAATTGGTTTTAATATAAGGTTTTCTTTAGTTTTCTTCATAATTTTAAGTACTTAAATATTTTTTTTGAAGATAATAGATTAGTTCAAAGTAAACCGAGATTAGTTCAAAGTAAACCGTGGTTTAAAACCGAAACCAAACCGTATTTAATGGTTTGGATTGGTTTGGTTCTATGTTTTTTGTGGGTTGGTTTGGTTCTCCAAATTCATAATCCGTAAGTATTGGTTTGGTTTGTGGTTTACTATAAAACCGAACCAATCCGGACCATGCTCACCCATAGTTTTTTCCAGTCAGCACAGAATCAGAAATGTCGAATATAATTTGGAAACATTTAGAAAGTGACAAAGAAGTTGATATTACTTCCAAACAGAAACGTGAATGTTCAAAGGCTCGATGATTAAATAACTGAACTAATTCTTATTTGTAAAAAAAAACTAAATTTGTGACAATACAACTAACTGGTTTGGTATATGGCACTAAAAGTATGATATGGTGTGTTTCGTGTTTTCCAACGGAAACACTAGAGTGCCATCATCTGA
Source organism: Rhododendron ferrugineum (assembly GCA_025642025.1). NCBI lineage: Eukaryota > Viridiplantae > Streptophyta > Magnoliopsida > Ericales > Ericaceae > Rhododendron > Rhododendron ferrugineum. The sequence continues at coordinate 20,847,549 of JAOTQK010000019.1, forward strand.
CCAATACTTCATTCCTGTGTCTTAGGAAACAGAAACCTTTCAGCCGCAACAACAGAAACAACAGTAACTTAGTTCCTTGTGTATTGGACAAGACGGTACCAAGAGAAGATGATCTTTTTTAAAGAAGATGTGGAGTTAGCTCAAGGTCTTAAAAATACTCGATTACAATATGAACAAAAAACCCAACTTTTTCTTGTCGTTTGACCCCGAGGGAAACTGAAAATTAAAGAGCCTTTTGTTTTGAAAAGGTTCAATCCAATAGACAAAAGAAAGCTCAAAATGAGTCGATTACGCAACTATTGAAATCTCAAGGCTGCTTGACTGATGGGCATTATATTGATGAAGACTTGGGGACAACTTGATTCACATATACACCAAATGGAAGACAAGTTACAGTTTGCAAAGCTTGCTTTGAATTTAAATCTAGCTTTTAAGCTTTCCAAAAAAAAATTGAAGGGTATACTTACAAACACGTAGACGATTGAGAAACTGGCAATTGTCCAATATCGACCCAAGTAGGAATCAGCTAGAAAAGCTCCAATCAAGGGTGTGATGTAGCAGGTTCCTGACCAGTTTGTGACACTATTCGATGCACGGACATTCCCCATGTTGAGACGTTTCTCAAGATAGTTCACCAGATTGGTCCCCATACCATAGTATGCCAACCTCTCACAGCATTCATTTCCTGTGAAAACCATTTCATAGTCAAGTTCATTAGACGAAACTTATTTTAGAAACTGTGTGGGCAAGTTATTTGTGGGAAATGATGTTACACAAATGAAGTAAATTTCCTGGTACATGCTCATTTGAAGAAAAACCAAACCGAGCCTTATATCCCAATCACTTGGGGTCTGCTGCTCATTTGAAGAAAGAATATTGTAAAAACTAGGGAACTGCTTTGAGGGGAAACTAATCCTAGTGGACAAACTAAAAACATGGGTCGCAAGTTCTTGTCAACTGAACAGTAAATCTAAGTAAGATAAGGGTTTCGAGTACTTCTCTTTCTTTCACTGAAAAGTAAACAAGGCTGAAGACCGTACCAAGAATAAAGCGGCAAGCCTTCCAGTTTCCAGTTTTTTTCCTGTTGGCAGGGTTTTTATGGATATCCACCGTCCCATCATTTGTGTAATCTCCATCTTCCGCCATGGTAATTTGCAGCTAAGCAATCTGCTATATCTTTGAAAGTTTACCTGCAATACCCGTGCTGCCACCGTTAACATTCACAGTAAGAAAAAGGTTAAAACACAACTTACAGTAAAGAAACAGTTGTGATAAATATCTTGCACTTTCTGCCGGTACTGGATTATACTTAAGCTCTTAATTCAAGCTCTGTCATAAGCTAGACATGGAGATACCAAAGGTAGAAAATGCAGAGTATTCTGATTTCCCATCAGGAATAAAAATGTCAAAACCATTTCTTGCCCATGAACTTCCAAACGGCAACCTCAACAGAGATTACTAGAACATAATTTGAATAACTTTCATAACACAATAGCATCCCAACTGAAATCCTGCAAATTTTGGAAAACGTTCATCTACATACACATTTACGTACAGTTCTGCAAATGTTTGATGACTATTTTCCGGCCCAAGCTCATTCTCCATATGCTACATGAATTCAAACAATACCTCATATTAATATCCATCGCAAGATTCTCAACACGATAACATCCCAACTGAACGGAGCACCACAAATACACATATACGTACAGTTTCGCAAAATGTTACCATTTGTTTTTAACCCAGGCTCATTCTCCATATGCTAAATGAGTCCAAATTATAACATCACATTAATATCCAACACTTGAAAATTTATCTAAAGAGAGCCTCAACAAGAAAGCTAATATCACCTCCAAATATCATACATACAGCCTGCAACTGACTAGATGGGATAGCCATAAGGATAAAAAATTGTTTCCTAGTGGATGTTTGCTCTACCATGATATTGTTTGCGCCTTGGGACGTGTGCTTCATGGGATATCTTTAAATTTTTCAGTTCATGTATTTAAACTCCCAAAAACAACAAATACAGACTGTCCGAGTCCAAAACAATTAAGAAAACAAAGGAAATTACAGATGCAAAAATCCAGGGTTCTAAATTTGGGTAGTTAGGTATCGCACCGGCCGTTACATAATCAGCCGATATTGGAAGTCTCATAGCTGTATTCCCCTATATATTGGACAATATCGACCTATATATGACCATATCACCCGTGTGTTCCATATTCCAAAAATGCAATTAAAAACCTTGCAAGCATCATAACTGCTTAAGGGTTTTTTTTTTGGCGCGCGCATATATGTGTGTGGAGGGGATAAGTCCAATTAGTGGAGTACATACCCTGGGAAAACAGAATACAAGAACCCCTGATATGTAAACAAAATTCTCCACATGATCATCACTTGGTTAATTACGTATCAATACAAATATACATACAAGTATACGTATATCTACCTATATATCACTAGGGTTAATTTCTCAAGACCCACCAATGGGCTCTAGCCCAATTGACATCTTTTGGCCATGTGGGAGGCCAATGTTCGAGCCCCGTCGTGGGCGTTTGGAATTCAAGTCTATGGATATACAAAAATGCTATGGGTACAGCAATCTGTGCACAGATTGTGCACAGATTTTTTTGTGGGGCCCACTAAGGGTCCCACACAAATGATCCGA
>JAOTQK010000019.1:20868942-20889709 GCA_025642025.1 Rhododendron ferrugineum
TATATTGGTTTGGCTTTCTCGTATTGTGATTGTTGCTGTAAAAATTGTTAAGTATTAACTCTTTAAGGGCACACTTTCTTATATTAGGCCTTAGGCACTGAAAATCCAGGGGCACACTTATCCTGATACATTAAATATATAATCATATTGAAATTATTCTATAGAAGTGTTGAGTAAGTTTAATCACCTTGCTTCTCCAACTTATTTGATCTTATTGATGTATGCTACATTCAGCTTGTTTTGTGCATTTGTATTCTGAAGTAGTTGCAGAGAACCTTTTTTTTTTTTTGACTTGTAAAACAGTGGGAGTGGGCGACCAGCGTAGCAACTCCCCTTAGGCGTGACCATAGGGGCTCTCTACCCACTGTGGAATGTCCAGTTCGAACCATAGCTATTGTCTGAGAGGACAAGTCGTTACTACAGTACCACCTAGGTACAAGTGGACATAAGTGTTTACCCCCACACTCCCTCGGCACTGGCAAGACTTGAAATGGAGTCTCACCTGAAAATGAAGAACACCCTACCCACTAGGCTACCACCTTCGGTAGTAGTTGTAGAGAACCTTAATCTCGACAATTTGGTGCTGCTGCTACATGTAATATTCCTCAAAATAGACACAAGCAAATTTGGTAGTATAAAAACTCTATTTTGGGTGTGGCCTATGTGATATATATTGTAATCACGTGAATTGTTGACTTTTTAAATTCACATCACAGAGGAGAACAAAAAAGAGAGTACATGTGATTAAAAAAAATGGAGTAACAAAGGGCTAAAGATATGGGCACATATTTACTGTGCACAAATCGTCGTGGGAGGATTTTTTTTTTATTTTTTTAATCCGCTCTTGTGGGGGGATTTAGATCCTGAATATAGGATGAATAGTGAATAGTGAATGGAAAATTGAAAATTATTTGTGTGCGATCTTAAGTGAGCTCTACACAGGGATCTGTGCACATATTTGATGTGCACATAGTTTAGCTAGTATCAAAATCAAGAATATTTGTTCTGTAGTCCGAGAGCGCCATCACATGGTGTTTTAATACACTTACTTATAGACTCCATTAGCATAGTCTGGAACACCATTTGGTAATGGTCCCAAGCTATTGGATAATTTCCACCAGAATTAATTAGTACCTTCCTCTATAGCCGTCTTAGGGCATCTGTATCAAGCTCTTCAAAGACCCCTGTAGGCTAAAGTGGAGAGGAAAAACTTGGAAAACCTCCTGCACCAGCCTCGCTTGGTGCACTCAATAATGTAAAAAAGCTACAGTAACTCTTTAAAAATAAAGAGGCACTGATCACTTGCTATTCACTTTTTTAATGTTTTTCTTGCACTTCGAAAGCTGTCTCTCACTTTTTAAATATTTTTCCTGCACTTCTAAAGTTCTTTCTTTCGGTGGGTTTGTTTCTTTTTTAATATTTTTAATGAGATAATTTTAATATAGAGAGGCTGATACAGTAGACATTTTAAAAATGAGTAGTTAAAGTAATAAAGTGACTTTTTTAGGTGTAAATTGGTCCAAAATATAAAGAGTCTGATGCGGATGCTCTTATACCACAAGAATATCAACACCCTCTCCACAGAAGTTGAGCCCACAAAATTAATACAGTAATACTGCATCTAAATGCAGTAATTTATACAATCACTAGGCCAACTGCCCGGCCAGTTCTTGTGGTTAATAGACTTATGGGCTCATTTCGGTTGGGTTTGTGGGCAATACATTCTAAACTTCAAAACGATTCCGTTCTGTTAAGTCAAATAAGTATTTATAAAATAAAGACCTATTTTTAAGTTTAAAAATAATTAATGGGTTTACGAAGAGAATTTTTCAATTTTTTTGGTAGGGTTTGATAGATCTCGATGCAAGATCCATCATACATATTTTTTTATTTCAGTAAATCTATTATTTTTAAGCTTCAAAATTATAAATAAATACATATTTTTTAAGGGGCCTTAGCGGAACACCAACAAAGCCAATTAATTAAGGGAATTGATTTTGTCACTCCTGTTTTTTTGTTAATGTCACTCCCCTTCTTTCACAAAACAAATCATCTAATAAGACACAAAGGGGAGTGACATTAACAAAAATGGGAGTGACAAAATCACTCCTCTTAATTAATACTCCTACTCATTTTTGTTTTTGTGGGTCCATGTAAACAGCAAATATGAGCTGGCATATGTTTGAAGCAGCTAGGTGTCCGTACATTGAGTTTATTCAAGATTATAACTCCAAACCATGTGGGACAGAAACATTATTAAGTTCGGCTAAATAATTAAGCCTGACTTATTGGCTTATTTGTTTTCCCGCCAAAAATATAAAATTGGATTTGGATCAAAATTTCTTACTTTTTAGATTCCTCTCGTCATGAGGATGCAATAATCCCCAAAAAAATGCGAATAAGCCAAGTAATACGAAAAAATTTGAATAAGGACAAAAATAAGCCACAAATAAGGCAAGTGGCTTATTTGTCCGAACGGATAAAAATTTGAACCAAACCCTTGACCCTTTCTTTCTAAGAAGCTAATGAAATTAATTAGATGGCATGGGGGGACTGAATAACTTAGCCTTCTAAAACTGCATTAGTCTAAAGGAAACATATACACACACTCATAGTACAATGTTAATTATCATGCAAGAAATCACAGGAAAACCTGGGTAATCTTCTTGCTCAAGAGTTCCTAAGTTCACGAAACCCCAAGGAAAAAGGACATGGCAGCAACATACTTAACCCTTTTGCCTGTATAATAACTAGTGTACTTGAGTTGGTCAGAGTGCAACTATCTAGAAAGCTTAGACACATGAGCTGAAAGGAAACGGAGAGCCGTATCGGAGATCGAAGGACAGATGAAGCATTGGGTTCGAGTTTTGATCATCCTTTTCACATGCTTGTTTCTGGGATTGGTGGAGAGCAGGGTTCGTCACTACAAGTTTAATGTAAGCATATCGATGAAATATATATATATATATATATATATAGTTCGACCATTCGAAGTTTTCGTTGTTTATGATCTTGTTGTGGTTGAGTATGAAATATGAATATTGGTGCATGATGTATTGTATAGGAGGATCAATAGAACTGGAAATTGAATGAAAATTCCATTTATTCGATGAGCGGCTGAATGATTCTCAAAATGGATACCCATGGGAGGAAAATTGAGTGTCTAAAGATGTGTTTCTATGTACGATATGCAGGGTTATTTTCATTAATCCTAATACAAAACATATACACATGTGACGAGTGTCTGTTATTATTTTGTATACATCATAGTTATATATGGTGTGTCAAGAGAAATATCGATAATATGCTAGCTCCTAGTGATTTTTTTCATCGCCTAGATCGATTATCCTGCCATTTTTAGCGGAGATTAAAAAAATCCATAAGTATTTTCACCCACTGCGAACCGGTAAATGGCCAGCATCTGCATGGATTGTATCTAATTCGCTGTTTAATTTGTTTCCAATCCTAGTACATTCTGTGACTTTTTTTGTTCATGCATTAATCAAACGTTCTTCCTCTTAGTCGCGTTTTTTTTTCCTGTTTTTTCTTAACTAGCTACCTCATAGTCACAATCCTGAAATTTTCCTTTAAACTTTTGTTGTTCATGCAATGCTCATGATTCTTCTCCTTCTTCTTCTTGGTAGCCATTGTCTTTGTTCCTCAAGATGAGTTTATGATTGATATATGGAACATTTTTTCATCCACATGTAACAAGGTGTTGCATATGAGAACTGACAGAAAACACAGGAAAAATACAACTAAATTAAAGAATAAAATGAAAATCAATTGTGGTCCAACTTAAAATTAATAGTGTAGTGAAAATTATATAGAGTACTGGATTTTTTGGACAAAATTATTAAACGGTCTTCTAGAACGTGGTGTTCTAACACCCCTCTCCGCCAAATATTCTTGTGGGGCTCACTACTAATTATATGGACCTCACATAAATGTGTGATGGGAGGAGGCGGGGACTGTGTTGTGCAGCTCCGTGCTGCACAGCCGTTGGCAAGGCCTTGCCGGTATCGGTCCGACGATCAGAGACGTCCACCGCGTAGAGCTCGTGGACCAATGTCGGCAAGGCCGCGCCGGCGGCTATGCAGCATGGAGTTGCACAGCACAGTCCCTGGGTCCTTGATGGGAAGAAGGGCGTTCGAGCACAACGTGACAGTGCCCAAGACCACTGAACAATTACCTAATTACAGCTCAAGTTGGTTGCGGGTCTAGCTAGGTTGGTGCGGTTCTTGCTTGGCCACTCCACCCACTTTCACGAGTGTGACTGATGGGTCCGGCTCCGGCGTCTGGTTTGGTCACGCGTCTTTTCTTTATTTTTTTTGCTTCATTTTGTTGTTATTGCAATATTTTGTTTCATTGTTTTTATTGTACTCTGTTTTCATAGTAATATAACTGGATTGATCTTCTTTCTTCCAAAAAAAAAAAAACCTAATAATTACATATTGATGCTCCCTCCGTCCCAATTTACTTGTCCCAGTTATATTCTAACCGGATAAAAAAACTAGTTATATCTTTAAATTGATAATGAATTTTATATCCAATATGGATCTTGTTTGATAGATCTCGATTTGTTCTATAATACAATGTTTTTAAAATCACCTAAAACATTATAAATTACAAGATATAATCAATTGAAAAGTAGCACGAACCCCAAAAAGTAACAATTAAATTGGGACGGAGGGAGTATTACAGTATTATTTTATTTTACTCCCATAAAAAAAACCATACTCTCTCACAATTTCTTTTGGTTAGTTGAAGAAACCTAGGGAAAAAGTTGCAAAAGGACAATGGAAGGTACACCCACACACCATTTTCAAAAATCTGAAATTTACTTCTGGCTGGCTGTTTTTGGTGGGTAACTTGTGCAGGTGGTGATGAAGAACACCACTCGGTTGTGCTCAACAAAGCCCATTGTCACCGTCAATGGCCAGTTTCCGGGGCCTACCATTTATGCCAGGGAAGATGATACAGTGCTCGTCAAAGTCGTCAACCATGTCAATTACAATGTCTCCATGCATTGGTTAGTCTTGAAATTAATTACTTACCTCCTAATACCCCTTTAAAAATAAAAAAAAAGAAGAAGAAGAACAAAAATGGTAGATCGCTGACCGTCCAGTTAGCCCATTTGTGGGCCCTTGCCGGGCACCATTTTAATGATTCATGTCGTTCCCGATTTAAAACTCGTCGATAACATCAATCACGTAAAAAATCAGGTTGATCGGATCCCAGATAATGTAATTTCATAATGCATTTGTCTTGAGAGAAATGGGTTCTGATTTGGTGCGGTAATCTTGTTATGTTCTAAAACAAATGTGTTCTGAAATCATATCAAACGATATCCGATAAACTGTTTTTTGGTGTGACTAATGTTCTCGACACCTCTAGAATACAGACAGACAGTTTGGATCCCACAAACGGGCCAACTGGACCGCCTAGCCCATGAGCTTATTATTCCCTGTCCATTATGGTTCATTTCCGTCTCACAGTGCACTTTTAATTGAACGATATTATCGACTAGAAAAGGAACAAATGATAGTAGTCACGGTTGCCTCAGTGATAAGGGCGAACTTGCGCCTGCAACATGGCAAGGTTTGATTCCCCCTTTGAGCAAAGCATGATTCAAGTGGGGGGCCATGGCGGTGGATTGTTGTGCTAGTCTCTCCCGAGAATTTAGTCGAACTGTGCGTAAGCTGGCCCGAAATTATAGCCATCTATGAATCCAATCATAGCCCGAGCAAGAGAAACCACTTTAAAATATCATGGCTTGCTATTGCAATAGAGGGACGTAATTTTTTTGGGACGGTATTTGAGTGAGTAGTCGGTAATGGACATTCAACCCGTCTATGGGTGTCTATGGGTACCGATGTTATATAGATTGGCGCGCAGGGCCCACTTTAAAGTTCCAAAAAAAATGATCCGATTCATTTATTAATTTGAAAGTATTTAATCGATTGGAATTGTGAAAAATTAGCTCAATCGAATAATTACAAGTGCTTGGTAGTCAGCTTCAAAATGACTGATATGCCCAACAAATTAAGAAAAAATTAGAACAAACCGATTCACACGACATTCAATCGCTTTCAAGCCGAGCCTCAGTTAGAACTAATACGCACATTCTTGTCGATCCATTATTGAAAACTGAGCACTTTTGTTGGGTGCGTGGTAGGCATGGTATCAGGCAATTTCGAACAGGTTGGGCTGACGGTCCGGCGTACATCACACAATGTCCAATCCAACCGGGGCAGAATTACATATACAACTTCACCATATCCGGCCAACGGGGCACGCTTCTGTGGCACGCACACATATTATGGCTGAGGGCGACGGTCCACGGCGCCCTAGTGATTTTGCCCGGGCTTGGCGTGCCATATCCATTTCCCAAACCCTACAAGGAGGTAGTCATTGTATTAGGTAAAAGTTCAAACTACATAATTCAATTGTCTCCTGCAAGTATGGTTGGGGATGATGATTTCCACTATAGTTAGTATCAAAATCACTTTTTTGGTATGATAATAATAAGCAAATAGTTGAAAATGCAGGTGAATGGTGGAAATCGGACGTTGAAGCTGTGATCGACGAAGCTCAAAAATCCGGTTTCGCCCCAAATGTGTCGGATGCTCATACCATCAATGGGTATACGGGATTCGTTCCAAATTGTCCTTCGCAAGGTACTTGGAATAAGTTGCTCGATTTCGACTTGGGCTCTGCTTATTGAAAATTCGACTCAGCTGGGCTCGTTACAAAGAGAGCATATTTCGAACTCGATAAAAAATGTGTTTGTTAGACTTGAGCACTATAATAACCAATTCTATTTACTGGAGCTCCTACTCTTTGTCGAGAGCCGTAGTCTTATGAAATTTTTGTTCAATGTTCCAAATAACAGAATACTTTTTTTTGAGGAAGCAGAAACATATTACGCTCGTAATAAAAGACAAGTACAAAGGACACTACAGGTCCGAAAATACGAGAAAAATTGAAATTTGTAGAATCGAAAGTGTCTTCGATAGGAGTGTTTTTTTTTTTTTCAGTTCCGTATCATTGTTTTCAAACAATCTGCTAATCAAACACTTGTTTTGGTTCTCTTCTTTTGATCATACAGGAGAATTCACATTGAACGTTGAGAGCACCAAAACCTACATGCTACGAATCATCAACGCTGGACTCAACGAACAGTTCTTCTTCGTAATCGCACGCCACAACCTAACCATCGTAGAAGTTGACGCCTCCTACGTGAAACCGTTCAAAACTGACACCGTACTCATCGCCCCGGGCCAAACCACCACTGCCCTCCTTACCGCCGACCATTTCTCCGGCAGCTACGCGATGACCGCCTCCACCTTCATGGACACCCCGATCACTGTCGACACTACCACCGCCACAGCCACTCTTCGCTATCCCAGAACCGCTGCCAATTCCCGGACCATCTATACCACCATTCCTCCCATGAACGCCACCCCAATTGCCAACAAATACAGAGATTCACTGAAAAGCCTCAACTCAGGAAAGTACCCTGCCAGAGTCCCGTTAACTGTGGACCACTCCCTTGTCTTCACTGTTGGGCTTGGAATCAGCCTGTGTCCTACTTGTAAGGCCACTAATGGAATCCGCCTGGTGGGGACTGTTAACAATGTCACCTTTGTTATGCCAACCACATCTCTGCTCCAGGCCCATTATTTCAAGGAGAAGGGAGTTTTCACAGACGATTTTCCCGGTCATCCCCCGCATGTTTTTAACTACTCAGGTCCTGGACCGCGGAACTTACAAGCCACTGCTGGGACAAAGGTGTATCGGTTGCCATTCAACGCTACCGTTCAAGTTGTTTTGCAAGACACCGGGATTTTACTTCCAGAGGACCATCCTATCCACCTACACGGATTCAATGTCTTTGGTGTTGGGAGGGGGATGGGAAATTTTAACCAGGATAAAGATCCTAAGAGATTCAACCTTGTTGATCCAGTTGAGAGGAATACAATCGGCGTACCATCTGGTGGATGGGTAGCTATTAGATTCCGAGCAGATAATCCAGGTACATGTAGTCAGTCACCTGCCTTTGTTTTTTCAATCCGCATTCAATTCATTGCCAACGCTACGTAAGTGTGTGGCTTTCATTCTTTCTCCGTGCAATCCACCATGCCATGCACCAGATTTCGATTAGAATTCGTACGTCTCATTTTCTATGCACTTTTCATGTGCCGTCTTTTCTTTCTTCATCGCATTCTTGGAATTAATTGTTTTTTACCTGAATCGTCTCGAAATTTTTGTAGGGGTTTGGTTCATGCATTGCCATTTGGAAGTGCACACAACATGGGGGCTAAAGATGGCATTCCTGGTGGACAATGGGAAGTGTCCTAATGAGTGTGTTTTGCCTCCTCCCAAAGATCTTCCAAGATGTTAGCACAGCATCAACAGTCATTCACTAGATAGATAGAGTGATTTCGGAAAAACAAAACGAAGGAAATATAGAAAGAGAAAATTGCAACACGCAGAATGGAAGAAGATGATGGACAGTACAAAGAATAAAAAGGTGGGTTGTATATATGCCTGATTGTTTTCATAAGTATGTGAGCATTTTTGTGAATTCGACGATTTTTACAGAAATACATGTATATTTATGCAACGGGTACCGATAAACATTTTCCCCCTTTTATCTTCTGTGATTCTTTGCAAGTCAGGAAGAATCTTTAGAGGTTAATTGCATGGCAATATGATTAAGGTGAGCCATTTCCTTGATGTAGGAATTGCAGAACCCTAATCCAGGAACTTAGAGATGCAAATACAGAAAATAATCAAGTTAAAACAACAAACCAAACGTTACCACTAACAGTGCAGTAATTTAATGAACATTGATCAAATAAAAACTGAGCAAGCATTTCAAACCGATGGCAGAATTGGGGGCAAAAAAGTCAGAATTTTGGAAAGCAATAATATCGACTGCAGACAATCGGTCAATTTGCCATTGTCATTCATTGTAACGTCAAGCACAGATGAGTCGAGGCAATTTTGCAGATTCAAGATATACCTTACGAAGAAAATGCTCCAACACAGCTATATCAACTGACAGGGATTTGAGGTGGCACGAAAAGAACAAATGACACACCAAAATTCGCAACTCTAAGCTCAATATTCAAGATCAAGTAGTTGAATTCCCATGTTTAATACACTTGAGTTAATTTACAACCAGACTAGTTAGTTTCCTTAAATACTAATGACCGTACAACTGACCGAATCTTGCGGTCCATATGACAATACCAACCAATATATATATCCATCACAAAAGCAATCTATCATGGGTATTCCAGAAAAACCTCGAACCCACTAAATATGCTTCAAGAATAATAAATGCTGAAAACCTAGGAAATATATCTATCTGAAACAACTGTAGTTAACTTCTGGTGCCTTAAAAATCCACCTGAATAGCCATTGAAAAGGTCTCAGTAGAAACGGTCTTTTATACCGCCAAAACCAAATGGCGTCTCTGTAGTGTTCATCGCGTATCTTTTGTGTGGCTGCCTTCCAATCATACTTCTCCATTTCTTCACGCGCAGCTTTTCCTATGTTCGCTCGTAATTCACGGTTTTCCAATAGAGGCTTCAATTTTCTTACACAATCATCAACATCACCTGGATTAAAGCAAAATCCAGTTTTATCCTCATGGTCTTGGGGAATTATGTCTATGATTCCTCCGGCACGTGCAGCCACCACAGGAAGTCCCGATGACATGGCCTCCAAAACAACAAGACCAAGTGTCTCCGATTCCGAAGGCATTAGGAAAACATCTCCGCTGGCGTATGCTCTTGAGAGCTCCTCACCTCCTAACATTCCTGTGAATACAGCAGGCATGTCGGAGAACATCTTTTCCAGCTCCCCCCTGCCACAAACAGTTTTTCATGTGATTATATATGTATAATAATTCTAGGAACCCATCTACGCCCTATACACTTAGGCCCTGTTTGTTTCAATGAATAACAGTGAGGGGATATAAGATTGCATAGGATGAGTAAGACTCCTAAATTACCTCTAAGGATAGAAAAGTGCATGTTAATTCCCATTAAGGATGAACTCAGTTTTTATTTACCTCTAAGGACGATCACATTATGAAGATTATCCTTTTACCCTTCAATAAATATAATTTCATACTTTATTATTTTTTCCTATTATAGGGCTAGGGTACCCCTAGGATAGGGTAGGATACCCTAGGGTTTAGGCACTTTCATAAGGTTTTAGGGTGCATTTTCTTATTATAGGGTTTTAGTGGTTTAGGCACTTTCATAGGGTTTAGGGTTTTAGGCACTTCCATAGGGCACCCTAGGGTTTAGGTTTAGGCACTTTCATCGGGTACCCTAGGGTTTAGGTTTAGGCACTTTCATAGGGTTTAGGGTTTTAGGCACTTTCATAGGGTAATCTAAGGTTTAGGTTTAGGCACGTTTTTGTGGTTTAGACACTTTTATAGGGGCAATTTTTAAAAAATATTCCAGAAATACTTAATGGTGCATTTCCGTTTTTTTTTTTCGGGACCTACACGTAAAAACCCCCGAGAAGTCGGCACCACGCTCACACAATATTAAGTATCACATGTTATGGTGGGATTGATGGTCCAAGGTATACATAATGTCTCCACAATTGGCTTGACCTAACAGAGGTATGCAGGCCCCATGCTTTAATCTGCAAATAAAATGTGTAGGGTTTAATATTTTCTTTGTTGTTAATTGTTGGGGGCCTTTTTAAAAGCAGAAATCTGGGCACACATGCTTGATTGTTTACCAATAAATATCTGCAGGCAACCAAGTCCGGAGAAGCCATAAGATTACCCACTACACATTTCATCAAATTGTTCCTCTTGACTAGATCACAGGAAAATATTGTGCAGTATTATAGAGCAGGCTGAAAACAAAGGCGGGTTAGAACGGAGATATTATACCAAGGTCCCATGATTGATTGATCTATGCCTGTAATACTTGTTGGAATATAGTCACCTCCAATGTTACGCAGCAAGGTCGGTAGTTGCTTTGGTAAATAAAATGAATTCATGGATAGTTTCGATTTTCATAGCCAACAAGTTCCAAGTCTGATTAAAAAAAAAAAAAAAAAACAAGTTCCAAGTCAATTACCTGTATGGCCCATCTCCAATAAAAGCAATTCGCACCCCCGAAAGCTTGTCCATGACCCTGTTCAATCATGCAGCTAAAATGTCAATTGCTACAACTAACAATTGTAATAAAGACATCTTCACTAGCACATTTCCTGCTCACTGCAACAAGGAGACTAGAATGGTTCCAAAATAGCTACTACCATGATTGAACTTTCAAGCACAACTCCCATGAATTCCACAGAAAATGGCAATAACGAATGTGAAATGAAAATGCCAACCCTCTCAATCAACCTGAATTGATGCAGTTACTCCAGGGTTGCCACATGGACACAAAAAAACCAATCTCTTATTTAGTTTGTTAAGAATATTTTGGTTGGACACGCAAAGGTAGAAGGTTTTAGCAGCAAAAACTTTACTAACAGAAGTATTAACTGCTCACTAACTAAACTTGGAGCTCACTCAATTCAGCCCGGAATCAGCCCTGGTGCTTTTGACCATTTCAGCATATATTTTGCATGCAATATCCCCATTGTGAACGCAAATCACATAGTTCCGACTTTGGAAGGGAAGAGATGTACCTTTTGAGTAAATCCAAACTCTTCTCTTTTCCAAGCCGTCCAACATGAACTATCAACGGTTTCTCAGGATCACCATTGCTGATTCAGAAAGAAAGCTATATCAACATGTGTCGAAAATCCTATCTACATGGCAATGAAAATGCAAGGATTAAAAGAAGGCCTACCTTAGTCTTAGTCGCATCTCATGAGAGCAATATCGAGGATGGAAGCTATCGGAATCAACACCTTTATTCCAGACACGGATCTTGTTCGCTGAAAATAAGCAAAGAATTGACAGGAAATCAGTTTTGACGCGCACAACATAAACAACAGCTGTCCACTTTCCATGTGATGGAATATCACCACAATTTGCATCTACATCAGAAGTAAAATGCTTATATTGTTCTGCAATGTATGTGAAAATTTCGTGGGGTTATTACGCATGAGATGTTTCTTACCTTCTGTTACCCTAGCATCTTCGAGCTCCTTTGCAAGGGCAGCTGATGGCACCAGTGTAAGATCAGCTCCACCATGAAGAAACTCTGTCAAAGAATACAACTTCAATTTATTAATTCACAAGTTGGGAAAGTCAGAATCCATATACAATTGAAGCCAAAATGAATGGTCACATACTTATGACACCCCACATAGGTTTGACCAGCCAAGCAGAGGTGTATCTTGGTATGTATCTGCAGGCCAAAAAAAATCAGCTCAGCCAAACCACTAAATTGACTTATCGTGAGCTATGGCAACACAGTGACACATTCAAGCAAATAGTACACAGTTACAGGTTGAAAACTGCTGTTTCTCCATGGCCCATCCACTTGCTGGGAAAGGAAATGAACAAATACGAATATCTAACTGTCCTGTGTCATTTACGTGTCCAATTAGCAGGAAACTTATGGGACCCACTTCTTTAACTTTCCCACTAGGATCAGTTTTCCCTCAAAAGTGTCCTACAAGAACTACAACATTTTGCACAAAACTTTACAACTAATCAAAGTTCCCTACCTAATTAAACTACTATGTAATACTCTTACAAATTCTTTTATCAAATGAGCAGATACAGGAAAATATATTCCATTGCCCTTAACTTCATTCAGCAATTTTTCGAAATTGGAAATAATTTTCCCGCACCAAGTTCTTAACAACTGAACCGAGCCTATAAGAAGCATCTGGAGGGGGCCTTCTTGTAGCTTCTACCCACCAAATCCTCAACTTAAGCCCTTTCGACTCCCCTTGAGTCAAAAGACGTGGTAATGAACCAAGGGAGATCTCTGAAGGTTCTCTACTCTTTTTCTTCTATTTTTTTCTTGCTTTTTTGACTGTCAGCTAAAATAATTTAGATTACATGAGTGACATGCATGCTAAGAGCTCTTATCTAAAACATTAGCCGTCAATATCCTACTTACACTGGAAGATGTGTGTGATACGACAGCACTAGAGGAACACACAATAGCTTAGCAATAATGAGAGCACCAAATACCTACAGGTACAAAGAGTAACTGTCAGTGATGCATCACAAGCTAATTTCCATGACTACCCTTTCAGCAGAGAATTTAAAACGAGCTGTTTAGCGAGACCGAGAGGATTAAATGGAAGACTTACCATAATACCAGGGGATGTCGAGTGTATTATATCAGGTTTAAACTGGGCAACCTCTGAGACTATTCTAGGGCTTAGTGCTAGGGAGAGAGGCACGTTCTGGTAAAAGGGGCAGGGAAAGCTGCAAAATAATAGCGAACTGTTAAGGAAACTCCTCCATAGACTCTAGATATTTTACTGGCAAGAATATCAAGTACACTGATGAAATGAAACTGATTAAATTATATTCAATTTTGAAGTGAGAAAGGTACAATTCAAAATGATTGCTGCTTTTCGTTTAATGACCACAAAGTTATTGACTTATTTCCAATACTTTGCTTTTCAGGATTGCATGATGTCACCCATTCAAGCACTTGGCCCTCATGTTGTAGATAGATAGACTATCCCAACATGACTATATTGTGGAAAATCGAAACCTCAAAATTGGTACTAATTCCATTGATGTAGAATCTTTTGCTTTACCTCAATAGCCCATTCAAAGATGCAATTTTGTATTAGGGAAAAAATGAGAAATTTGAGGCATTAAGATGCAAGTGAAAACAAAACAAGAAGTAGGCCCATTGCAACTACAAATATCTCAAAAAAAACAAAAAAAAAACAATAACAACCACCTTTGAGATCCAATAACCTTTGCTCCCAGAAATTCCCGAGGCACTCCTTCATGCGTTGTCACGACTAGCACCTGGAATAGGTACCCGAACGCCAGTTTAGCAGTTAGTCATGTGATAACACTTATTAAACTATGCCAAGATATAAGTTCAAATATATAACTTGTAAACAAATACTTTATGCGAGTCAAAAGAAAGGTCTGGGCCAAGTATCAACAAGATTCCGAACATTGATTGACACATTCATGGAATTGGTTACGGGCTACTCAAGGCAACAACCCAAGCACTCATCATCTCCGTCAACGTAGAAGACTTAGACAACCCATGCCAATCAGTTATTCAAATCACAATCACTACAGAATGCACATCCTAGTACATAGTTTTGACCATTGTATTTCCCACGACTCCTGCCCAAAGTTACTTGACTATGCACTTTTCAGAGGTGACTCCGACCCTTGTTTTACCACTTGGTTCTCTGTTTCTAATTCATCGTACTTCTGTATAATTTTGCGTTAGTTTTATGGTAACTTTAACATTCATGATATATTGCAACCATATAAGTAACAAAATTTTAGACTGGTTTGTTATAGTCTTATAGATTTATCATATTTGTGTTAAATATATCATACTTATTTTCATTTGTTGTTAAATTAGCATTTATTTATTACTCTTTTATTTGCTTTTAATTAGACAAAACATAGATTAAGTCATTAAGGCCCTGTTTGGAACTTGTGGAAAGTGATGGAAAGGAAAGGAAAGGAAAATAATGAAGAAGGAAAATTGGAGAAAAATGAAGAGAAAATACCATTCTTGATACTGTATTTTGTCGTCTTCTCTTATTTTCCCTCTCAAACCTAACAAGGGAGGGGGAAATTTTGGAACTTTCCTTTACCAATCCGTATGTTCCAAACAAACCCTAAGATTAAAGATGCTCATACTCATTCTACAACCCCAGACAGTCGAACACAGAATTTGCCCCAGTATGGGACATGAGGTGGGTCCCTGGTCCTGCGCCATTTAACCTTCAAAACGATGAAAGATCAAGAAGTTTCCAAACATTTATTGACACATGTATAGCATATTGGGTACGGGTGTTGGGTGTTGACATGTCCAAGGACCCATGCACACATAAAATACCAGACTTCATAAAATGGTGCTTCAAAGGTGATTTAGAGCATTTCATTCATAATACAATAAGCCATATCAAAAACTCATATTTGTAGAGATCAATATTTCCAATGAGATGAACTTTTACAGAAATTACCAGAATGTACCTCATCTCCCATTTCCCGTAGATACTTAATAAAATTCTGGAACCGGTTTTTGTAACCAGACACGTAGCTGCAAATTTAATAGAAAGCCAAGAGAGGTTAGTGACCCACCAAGTTAAGCAAGGTCAAATTTAAACCACCAAGGTATTATTGAAAGCAAATCGAAATAATCTCTTTGTAGTGAAAGACCTACGAAAGGTAGGGAGATATGTTTATTTTCTCCCTAAACTATCAATTGACTCTATGTAGTCCTTCAACTACCAAATTTTGGTCTATATGGTCCATTCCATCAGTTCTCACGTTAAATTGATTGATGATACTAAAACTCTTGACGTTATTCATAAAGAAAATATCCACAACATCCAATCATCTAAATCTGAAAAAACAGAACCGAACAAACGAACAAGCAAAGAAAAACCTGATCTCATACCATGTCGTAAGAATAAAAAAAAAACACACAAAGTATCAAACAATATTTGGGAATCACAATTCAAATTTCAAAACATACAGAAGGTAAATCACGGTTCCTAATCAATTACATAAGCTTAAAGCCCGTGAGAATACATAGCACGTGCAATTTGCCCACCAAAGTTAAATAAGCCTAAGATAGCTATCCCAGAAAATACAAGCGAGTCTAGCAACAAAAAACCAGTTAAAACCTGTGTGTTTCTCCCCATCAAATCATATGGTGTCCTTTCACTCTCTAACCCAAAGCCTCTCTGTCTAGGAAACAAAAACCCAAGCCACGTGTTTCATCGTCCCCCCCTCCCTTTTTGCAGCGGTAGCGGGAGGGGAGGGCTTTACCCTTGATTTGGGTATTCTACTTCTCGATCTTGAATCTGAGAGTTTCCCCTCTCCCCCCATCATTTCCCATCCTCCTCCTAGCCACCAGGCACCAGTCACCTCTCCTCTGCCACTCCTCTTCCATCGTCTCCACCACATGGTCGCCGGTGCTTCGTGGTCGAGTCGTGGTCGCCAGTTTGCGGTTGTGGTCATGGTTTCGCAGCTCGTGGTCGCCGTTGGCTCTGTCGGAGACGGGGCTCTAGCTGTTGGGATGGTTTGTGATGTTGTGGAGTTATTTTCTTATTTTTTTAGTTTTCTTTGTTTAAGAATTCCATGGTTTTTTCTGTTTAATGAGATCTAAGCTTGTTAATTCCCCTAAGATTTATGAAACTCATTGCCGACTTGCACTATCGCCGAAATTGTTCTCGGTTTGCTGTTTGCAGTATGTGTAAATAGCTTGAAGCTCGTACCTAAGTGTAGTAGTGTAGATCATAGATTTTCCTTTTATGCTCGGGTTGATGTAATGGTTGGTGGGTTTGTTTTTGCAGGACTCTAATCTTTGTATTTGAAGGAATTCTTGTGAGAGCCAGATAGCTTCTTGAATGGAAATGACTGTCCTCGATGAAATTTAAAAAAGGTACAGTTGCAGTATTGATGTTACAAATCCGAACGTCAAAGAGAAAGCAAGTATGCACATACTTACTATAAGAACTCCATACTTGAACCAAGCAATTAGAACATAGAAGTCGTGCTAATAACAGCTGGTAGACCCAATTCATAGATTTTTGGTACAAGAACAAAATCATACTTTAAGTATCCCGTGCTGAAGGACCATAAGCCAAGCCACATAACCCGCTCAAATATGATACAGAAAAAGTCTACGAAAATTAGTGGTTTATTGAAAATCCAGGCTAAGATGCAAATTACAGTTCAAAGTGTTGGAAAATTGAATTTTACCAAAGAGAATTTGGTGGGACTCACACTGCGTGAGGTGGGCCCAATAACAGTGAACAAATTCCATTAAGAGATGAATGAGAAATTGTCTCATTATGGGAATTGGAAAAGCCAAATGACGTTCATGCACACCGACACCAAACACCTAAATTAGACTGGGGCCGGACCTCAGAATTCGTGGGCCCGCGACATGTAGTTCGAGGTCTGAGGTCTATGGTCTACTCTAGATTGGTTTGGAATTGATTGTGCTTTACTGGGTCTGTACCATTCGCGTTTGGATGGTCGAGTTACAGAATCAGTTGTGCGCAGCTGATTAATACTAGGTAGAATGCCCAGAATAAAACCCACGATTTGATTATGGAATCATTTGCTGGATTAATGACTGTAGCAGTTTTTCTCCAGAAATTGAATTCCCCATATTCAATTCCCTATATTCAATATGAATATTGAATTGGCCCTATTGAATGGGCAGGCTCCCCTTATTGAATTCTCATATTCAATGAGAAGGCTCCTCCTCGATTATATAAAGGAGTTTGGTTCCTTTATTTCAAGACACAAAGAAATCCAAGAGTTTCTCCTTCTTCTTGAAATCCTTCTTCTTCTAGAGAGAGATGAAATCCTTCTTCTTCTAGAGAGAGAGTACAGACACAAGTTGGTTCGATGCGTCTACGGCGGTGCTCCGGCGGTGCTCCGGCGGCTGAGTGGAAATCGAGTCAACCCTGGGAGACAAACACCAACACAACCTCCCGCACCGGTGAGGCGGTGAATTTGTCTTAAAGGCACCGTTGAATAAAACGGGTCTCGGTTTGCAGTACATCTATACATTGCTTACAGTTTATATTTATGTTTCATATCTTGTAATTCCATTTCATGTAATTTTCTGTTCAATTGTAAATTTCCAGAAATTAGTAAAATCGATTACTGTTTTTCCGCACTAATTTTCCTACACAAAGTTCAATTACCAGCCAAGAAGCAAATTCTGTTCAAATTAACAACTACAACCATCTCCAGCCCTTCTACTCAAACTTTAAAAAAAATGAATCACTCAGCACTCTTAACTGCCAAACTCATCAAACTTAACCACTAGTTAAAGAAAGGTATCAGTTAATGGCCGAGATATAAATCCAAAGCCTTGGAAAATTTGAGTAAAAAAAATCTCATCAGTTTTAGCGAAAAACCGAATTAAACTAATTTCTATATAGTTTGAGCGATTGAAGAAAACTTCACTCAAATCTGACTTCAAGTAACTATTTGAGTACGGGCTGAAGATGCCCTAACTTAATCAAAACCTACCACACAGCAATCTGTCAGCAAATATTTCACAACTCAACCTCATACTCTCAGAGTCAACGCATCAAACACGTAGAGTACATAACAAAACCCAAGCCCAGAACCACCGAACAGGGCAAGAAAATGAAACGGGTCACAATTATTTGGAGTCAATAACAAGCCAGAAAAAAATCAGAAATACTCACGCAAAAGGAGATGGCTCAACAAAGAGAGCGATACGGCGAGGCCTAGAAGAATTCACTCTCGGAGTCAACGCATCAAAAACATAGAGTACATAACAAAACCCAAGCTCAAAACCACCAAACTGGGCAAGAAAATCAAATGGGTCACAATTATTTGGAGCAAACAACAAGCCAGAAGTAATCAGAGATGCTCACGCAAAAGGAGATGGCTCGACAAAGAGAGCGATACGGCGAGGCCTGGCAGAATTCACTTCTGAATCAAGCAAAAGATGATCCCTTTCTTGGAGCCTGAGGTCTGTAGTAGTCATGTTGCTAGTAATAGTCATGTTGTTAGCCGCAGCGAAAGAACTTCGAGTCAACTTGTTGCAAGAATTGGATCTTTTGGGGTGTAGGAATTGGGACTTTGTGGGGAGAGGGCAAGTGGGTTGGTGTGATCTTAGGGGAGAGAGAGACGTGTGAGAGGTTGAGGTGGGAGTGTAAGATGAAGGTGTGGGAGATGGGGTTGGAGAGGGAGAAAAGAGGGGAGGGGGTGGAGAGAGAGGGGGATTTAAAGAGAGAGAAGGAGTGGACATGATGATTAACCGAGGTGAGGGAATATATGCATAGTGACTTGTGGGGAAAGAGAGAGATGAGAGTTGGGTTTAGTATTTGAAAATGGTTGGGAGAAAGCGTATAATAGAGAGGAAAGGACGAAAGGTAATCCTCCGAATCTACGGAAGCAAAAATTATCGGGTGCTTTTGGGACTAAACACATGACCCATTATACTTAAATCGGAGACAGATACATAATTTCTTAAATACCTATGTAGACTTTTAATGTGGAACGAGTGTCACGATTTCCCTACCTTAATGGCATTGCACCCTTGAGGGGAGTTGAAAATTAGAATCACAGAGTATTTTACAAGTCTTTTTCCAAGTAACCAGAGCCACCATGATATTTTGGGAGTCTTTTACATGGTGGCCACTTGCGCCCCAAGCTCAAAATCACCATGGTATTCCGTGGGTCTTTTTCTAACTCGAGCGCACTCGAGGTAGCCAATGGCGGAACCACTATGAGGCTGTGGTGGGCTATAGCCTAGGTGCTCTTCAGAAAAACCAAAAAAAAAAAAAAACCTTATATGTCAAAGTTTAACCTAAATAATTTTAGCCCAACCGATTTTTTTCTTTTAGTCCAACCCATTTTCTTTTGCTTTTATTAAATGCAGAGCTCCGACTAGTGTGCTTTAGATTTTTACTGATTTAGTTGTTCAGAACACTGGCTGATGTGCTTAAATTTAAAAATGTTGGTTCTTACAATCTTACTCTTTTAGGTTTAAATTATATTGGTACAACAACAAAAATCTGGAGTGTTTTTTAAAATTTATTGATGTCCAAGAGTTTTTACGGGAGCGTTTTTGTTCATATTGTGCATGTTAAAGACACGACTGCATTAACTCTTAAGAAATAGATATCTGATATCCTTTCTCCTCACTCATTACAATATGGACATTCACAATATGCGAGGTTTGATGGTTCTACCAATATGCACGGTGCATGAAATATATTACAAGTCTTATTTTTTAGAGATTGTCCGTATGCATATTATATACACTGTTTTGCCCATCGAAAAAAAATTTGGGTTAGCCCAAGGCAGAATTAATTCATGATTTCGCCTTTGGAGGTAGCTCTAATACCACTTGTAATAACCCGACCCCTGCTAACCATGGACCTCCTTCCGGCCTTACACTACACATCTTATTTGGAGTCGAGAATGAATATTTACTGAGTGTTCCTCGACACCGCTACATGGTGTTCTAACAGCTCTTTTAACACCACTGTTTTATGTGGGGTCCTCACACATTTATGTTGAGTCATGAAGGAAAAATTTATTGGGTGCTCGTTGGCACCTCCAAATTCCTAGCAACTTTTAACACCACACTTTTATTTGTTGCTCATGACACAATAAATGTGTTGTGTGAAAACTGGACATCATACAAATGCAAGAATGTGTGATGTTAAGAGGTATTGGACATTAATCACAAGAGGTTAGTTTAGTAATCAAGACCTGAAACTTAAGAGTGTACTACTCCCTTCAAAGATTTCATATTCAAAAACCTCTCAAATGTCATCAACTCCGGTGGGACTAGTCCATACAAAGTTTTTACGCTGGCTTTAATTCGTACATCGCAAGCGGGCAACGAAATTAGTCCCCTAAAATTAGTCGAGATGCGCTAAACCGGGCACTTGACAATTGACATATCACAAAAGTACGACATCCACTCATATTCGGACAATATCTCGGACACAAGCACATGGGAATACTACAGTACACTGGTATAACATAAATGGAAAAAAAAATAACTTATTTCATCAACTTCTTATTCCACCTTCTTATTTTTTCCAAACAAAAAGTTTTTTTCACATTTTCAAACTCAAA
>JAOTQK010000019.1:20911539-20923275 GCA_025642025.1 Rhododendron ferrugineum
CCCCGTTACTCCTCAATATCTATGAATCCTACAGTCTCACCCACCGCCACTGCCATCTCCAAACCTTCGCCGGTACTTGCACCGGAAGAAGAGGACTGAAGCAAGAAAAATCCCAATTTTGTCTTTCTCACTCAGCATCTTCCATTAACCAAGGATGAAGAATTAACAAGCCCCACCCATTTTTTCCCGAAAAGACAGAAAAATTTCCTTAAGGAATTAACAAACCTCTTCGTGAACGGTATATCTACTAACATTTTTGCTCCAATTCATTGAGAAATCAAACCAGAATTCATTAATTTCTCGCTAGACCTAGTATTATTAATATATAGTACGAAATTAAGTTCTCAGATCACTTAAACGATCAAACACACGGTTAAGAATGAGAACACAAATCAGATTTGGAGCCGCCGCCGGCCGAAACGATTAATGTACCGGCCCGGCATGAAGTCCACCGCGCTGATGGGTTTCTTGAAGGAGCTGCAGCGGAGTCAGGACGGTCGTGGTTGATGACGAGGAGGAAGAGAAGCCGGATATGCAATGACGTTGGGGTCAGAGATACGAATTGGTCGTGCTGGCGAAGGTGGGGGAGTCGGGGATGGTAGCGGCGGCGGGTGTTAGGGGTCGCTGGAATTAGGGTCGATAAGATGAGTGAGAGAGTATATACGCATATAGATTGGAGGACGCAGAATAAAAACCAAGAAATATAGGGACACTAAGGTAATTTTATACCTACAGTTAACGGTAGTACTTTACTCCAAAACTACGAGGAAGCAAGTTGGTCATTTCGAGGAGGCAAGTTGGTCATTTCCAAATGACAGGGAGTTCATCTAATAAACGGCCAAACCACGGAAAAGTAATCCGTACTTTGCCCATTTTTTAATATTGAAATTAGTTGTTTGCTATTGTGGCATTGAGTTCCTTATTCCATTGAAAATTGGAATCACTCGTACGTATAACTGAAAGATGAGCCTATTTTCTGATGTTGTTAACTTGGTAATTTGCAGACACATTAGGACGAATAACTTCTCTGGCTCTCTCCCATCAGAACTGGGGAATTTGATAAAATTACAGTACTTGTAAGTGCTGAGACATTCCGTAATCTACTTTCTTTTTTCTTTACTTTTTTTGAGTAAAAAGGGTGAGGAGGGGGCGAAGGGCTTACCAACTCTTAGCAACTCTCTCCTAGGAGTGACCACAAGGACTCAAGACGTACGGTGGCCCCTGAAGGGACCAAAGAGCCATAATAACTACCGCCCCACTAAGGGCTAGTGGACCACTGTCGGGCTTCGCAGGAGGACCCAGTTCGAGAGGGGGTCGTTGGCACGACTCGAACCCGTGACCTCCTGACCAAAAATAAGCAGTTACAAAAATCCACCTAGTTATAGGAATTAAACCAAACCAAGTTCCTAACAGAGAAACTTTAATAATTTTAGTTTTTTAATTGCAAGGACACAAAATACAGTTAATAAAACTGAAGTTCTGTATATACTAGTTCGTGGCTGCTATGAATTCTATGTGGAGTAGTTGGCACATATTCTAATTTCTCTCTTTCTCCACAACTATTTTGCAGTAAAGGAACCCTGATGTGTTCTTAAGTTTCACATTAATTATAAACATCATAAAATTTTAACTTTTAAGGCCTGTGAACTATGACCTCTATAAGGCTGCCATTGCATGCAAAGAGTTCGAGCATCATACTTACATAATTCTCCGCCTTGACAGCTACTTCGCCAGTTCTGGAGTTAGTGGAGCTATTCCATCTACATTTGCTGCTCTACAAAACCTGCAAGAAGTGTAAGAGCTTTCTGGCTCATCCTTTGTCTTATCTGGTAAACTTGAACATGTTTTTAATAGTAGTAATTGTTTTTGTGATCAAGAAAGATTTTTTTTTGAGGGTTTCAGGTGGGGTTCGGATAATGAACTCACAGGGAGCATACCTGAATTCATAGGGAACTGGTCAAAACTTAGATCCCTGTAAGCAATTTGTATACTGTGTCCTCTTTATTTCGACCATAGCTTTACTTGAAACTAGATACCAATGTTTGGTAACCGAGAGATGCTTTTTTAATTAAAGTATTTTATGTAATCTGTGAATTTACGTAGTTAGTTCATCTGGAGGAGGTTTCTAGGAAACGCCTTTGAAGGTGGAATACTGTCAACATTTTCCACGACCACGTTGACGGACTTGTGGGTGTTAACTCTTTCTATATCTTTTCTTCATGTTTATCATTTGAATGTTGTTCTCTTCTCTTCTATAACATACTGCCTTATTGTATAGGAGAATATGCGATTTATCTAACGGAAGCTCTTCACTGGCATTTTTGAAAAATATGACGTCTCTGAGTACCTTGTAAGGCAACACTGTTATAGTTGACAATCAATATTGATATATTTTCGTCTTTATGATCCTCCATTATTGTTTACAAACTTAACATAACAAAGTGGTTTCTCGCCTGGCAGAATTTTGAGGAATAACAATATTTCTGGTACTATCCCCTCCAATATTGGTGATTTTCAGAGTTTGTCTAAACTGTAAGTTATAGCTGCTAAATTTGCATCGGCTTCCATACGCTTCAACCTAAAAGTTTGGCAGTTGATAATCAGATTGATGAGGATGGGTCAACATCTCTCTATTTTAGTAAACGTCTAGTTTTTAACGTTTTACAACTAACTTGTAACAACTATGTTCTGTCTAATTCTCAGGGATTTGAGCTTTAACAATTTAACTGGACCAATTCCAGATTCTCTCTTCAATTCGAGCTCTCTCTCTTACTTGTAATAAACATTCACCTTCTAATAAACAAGCTGTGCAATGTTTTTTTCGAAAAGCATTTTAGAAAATATGAATGTTTATGAGTTGAACTAGTTCGTGTATGTTCAGGTTTCTTGGGAATAATAAATTGACTGGAACGCTTCCCGCGACAAAGAGTCCTTCTCTCCTCCATATGTAAGTCAGTATTACATAACCATTCATAGTTCAAGAAGATCGTATGCAGGTGGTACTTGGACGTTTGTGGTCATTATGTAGAGTTCCTAGAATGTCATGGTTAGATTATTTCAGAAGCATAACCCACTATTGTACAGTCATAAGATTTGATTACTTATTAAATTGTATAGGTTCAATTTTGGGCGACTCGTTATAGAGTAAATTGTTTATAACTTTAAGGCCGCATCGTTTGTATTGATAGTTCTTTTAGACATAAAAAGGAAACAAGTAGGATTGCAATTATGTCCATCATTTGTTGCTTGGAAAACCTGTATCGTAAAGAAGACATGGATACACAAATATGAGAACCTGTATTGTAATGAAGTGTTTGGGAAATGAAATCTTGATTCATGCAGTCATGGTAGTATACTGATATGTAAGTTGATGACGAAATCTGAGGCTTCAGCGGTCAAATGTAAGACTGAACAATTTATCGGTTCTCAGTAAAACGAAAATCTCAACTAAGCATCCCCATTATGTCGTTGCCCGCAGAGATGTGTCATACAATCAATTATCGGTGGAACTTCCATCTTGGGCAAGCAACAGGTGATTCTCTATGTGCTGTATGTTTTTAATGGTATTCTGTGGTCTATGAACATTTAGTGATGCAAAAAGAAAGTTGTGTCATTTCCTATATACAATTCGAGTGTTAAACAGTACAATGATAGTGTTGTTTAATGCACGAGTTTGTCAAGTTTAGAGGATGTATGATCCTAAATGTAAACGAAAAACGGATATTTTTCAAGTTGTTCTGATATGAGATACCATGTCTGGATTCTAGAGTTTATTTCCTCACCCACAATTTTTCTGTGAGCAGCTGAATGAGATTTACTGAGTTTTTGTATCCCTTTCTTCTATTCAGTGTTCTTGTGTAATGGGACCGGACTCTTGATGAAACTGGCTGCCATCTGTTTTTCACTTTCTAAACCATAGATGATAATTTTGCAAAGTGATTTGTGCAAACTGATTGTTAGAGGTGCAGCGAATGGGGCCTATGTAAGAAGTTAAGTAGACAACTTTGGAAGCATTTTTGACAACTGCAAAGATATAGAATTGCAATGGTGTGAGATTTTGAATGTCCCCTTCCAGAATCCTGATAAAAATAGCTCATACCTGGCATCACAAAGATAATGTGGTGAATCCATGATACATGTCCTTTAAAACAAGTACTGGAGTAATAACATTGATTAGTTATACTCCATGTCCATATTCTTTGTTTCCACAAGAAGTTGCTAACTGTACCTGATGAATCATTCAACTTCAATTGCGTTAGTTATGTGGCAAATTCAACTTGCACTAATCAATATCCATTCTTCTTCTGCATACAGTGTTCTGGCTACGGGATTGGACTGTATTCAACAGAACTTTCCCTGCCTTGGGGGTATTCCCAGTTCTCCTAAATGTAAGTGCAATTTAGGACCTCCCCTTACCCGTGATTCTGAGACAAGACACATAAATTCTATGATGCTGGAAAGAGGATCTTTTGAGTTTAGTCTTTGAACCATCAAATCCTTTTGATTCTAAAAGTAGGTCAACTTAGACTGGTAACTGTTAGCTAACTTGGTACACAATGCTGGGCTCTTTTCCTAATTGTTTAAGCTTTTGGAATGATTGGTGACTTGATGGTATTAGAACTTCAGTTTATAGAGGTCCTAAGTCAATCCAAGTCTCATAACTTCTGTTCATTCCATTGTTTTATGTTACCATGCACTCTCTGTGTGTACATATATTTGTACACCTTGTTCAGTGTTGCTTTTATTGCCTCTTGATATGTGGGAATGGGGCCGTACATGGTGGGGTGTTACATAGTTTGATATTTGCGTGCTAGGATTTTGGTTTACTGTGTACTGTTGTGTATGTGGTCATGCAAAATCCTTTCATGCGGTTAATTTTTTTGAAGACCACTGCATTGAGTTTGACTGTGGTACTACCTTTGGGATTTGAAGCCTATGTAGATTTATTTAATGCTCCTTTCCAATTTTTTATTCTTTTATTTCCACCAAGTGTTGTTGCTAGTCAATAGCCTATTTTTTGAGTTCCAATCTTACAATGCCCTTTGCCAATGAAAGGCCATAAGAAACCATCTTTTTTTTTCTTCTTTTTCTTTCAAGGTGACAATTTTATACTTGTCAGATGAAGTGAGAAATTCCTTTCCTTGTTAGTGTCAAAACTTCACATGTAAAATGCAGCGAAGTCAAGTTTGTCAAAACTTTTCCTTGAGACTCTCTCTCTAACCCTCTTCTGCTAGGGCTTCTTTTTGGCCGCCGCCGCCGCCGGGGGGAGGCGCCTCCCTCCCTCCTTCCCCCAGGCTCCTCTTTCTGCTATGCGCCCGCTATCTCCTCTCTATCCCTCTTCTTCCCAGATCGAAATCCCTCCCGTTTTCCCCCTTTCGTCTGTGTTTTTGGGCCTCCACCCTCCTCGGTGTGGGAGGGTGTGGTGGCTGGGCTTCTGCCCGGCTTCCTCCGGCCGAAGGTCTCTTGGTTCCTCCGGGAGCCTAGCGGTGTTGCGTGGTCCGGAATGATCAGAGGTTGTGGGTGCTAGTGGTTGGTGATGTAGATCTGGGCCGACTATGTGGTGGTGGACGGTGGTGTGGTCGTAGCAGTGGAGTATTGTAGCTTCCTTTTCTAACGTTTTTTTTAAGGTTTCTTTTCATACTTTCAAAAACGATCGGAGAAGATGGCGATTTGATCGGTGATGGTTTCAATCCAGTGTTGGGGAGGTGGATGCGGCCCCCATGGCTGGGATCTCTTGCCGTCTTTGTGTGCCGAAGTCCGGCCGGCGGCTGTTCGGAGTTCTCAATCGGGCGAGGGGCTGTCAGTTCGTCGCGTTGGATTGCTGCTGCTGGTAATGATCGTGGTGGGTTTAGTTTGGGTTAGGCTGATTTGGTGGTGGTATGGTGTCCCTTGGCCCTGATTGTTTTGGTCCTCATTTTCGTAGGCCGGTTCCAGCCGCCGACCTCAACATCTGGGAGAGTTCGGCTCGGCTTAACGGCGAGGCTGTTTTCCTATGTTTTGTACGGCGATGATGGCTGATGTGGTTAGGGTTTGGGGACTGGTTTGGGTAGGCCGGCCCAAAGGTTTGGGCCGGGATTGGGTGTTCCGGGCTTTTCGTTGTTTATTTTGGGTATGGGATGGGCTTTATTGTTATTTTCGTTGTGGACCCTGTAGACCATCGGGTGTTTCGGGCTTATGCCCTTGTGATGTTCATCCAACTTTTTGTTAGATTCTCTTCCCCTATTCCCCGTTTTTAATAAAATTCCATGTTTTGCCGATAAAAAAAAAAAGTGTAAATTCCCACTTCTAGAAGTTCATTAAACCCATAAGATGCATCACATGATCAAGGAGATGTGGCTGTTTTTTCTTTTTTTCTGGTGCACCTATTTGAACTCTAATCTGATGAATTCCTCTTCCCCGATGGTTTGCAGATTCCAACTTTGCCATTAATTGTGGTGGTCCAGAGATAACATCTAGTAGTCAGATTGTATATGAGTGGGATAAGGAGGCTCTTGGTCCAGCTACTTATTATGAGGCTAGTACAAAAAGGTGGGCAGTAAGTAATGTCGGGCAGTTCAATGATATAGACGTCCAGTATACGAGTGTCCCTTCAACTTCAAGGCAATTCAATACTTTGGACTCAGAGCTGTTACAGACAGCACGAATATCACCGGGATCACTAAGATATTTTGGGCTGGGACTTGAGAATGGTAATTACAATGTGACTCTCCAGTTTGCAGAGACAACATTCTTAAATCCCCCAACTTGGAAAAGTCTTGGAAGGCGTGTTTTTGATATATACATCCAGGTCAGTGCCGCGTTATCATAATTGGTTTTTTTTTTTTTTATAGTCCTAATCGTTTTTTGAAAGGAAAAATAACTACAAAGAACAAGGAAGGCATACCTTCCATTACAGGAGACAAACAACAGAACAATAACTACAAGCTAGGAACAACAGCAGGAGTCCTAGGAGCAATCTGCCAAGAACAGCATAGGGCCAAATTTAAGGGGGTCAGCTTTACATTGGAGAAATTGGACCCCTTAATTCGAATATCAAATGTAGTTTTCTGGAGAGAGAAGATTGGGAACTTTGAATCCCCTGAAAATCATGCAATTCCACAGCAGTAACAAAATGTGGCCATGTAGTCCTTGAAAAAGGGCAGCTAAAGAAAAGGTGGTACATGTCTTCATTATGCAGATTACAGAGAAATCATATAGGGAAGATTCGCATGCCCCAGCTAATGATTTTATCCTTTGTTGCTTTCGTACCAAAAATATAATTTATAAAACAAGGAAATAACTATTATTCCAAAGAATAGCGGTTAAGTTCGAGATCGTTCACGGGGAGTAAAAAGCTAAGTTATTGTACTTCCAATCAATGTCTAATTTGGTTTGAAAAGCAAAGGGAAGTTGGATTTTGATTTGAGTAAACTAACTAGAAAGCGATAAAGTTTTGGAAACTGATGAGAGAATAGGGACTAGGGTTTCGATTTAACCTCCCCTTGCAATATAATTGAGGCGAAGTCTAGGGTTTCATTCAACTTGTAACCAGACCACCGATAGGGTAGCAATTCCTATCAATAATCCCCGAAAGACTATCTCAACACGGCACGGATCGTCTCATTGGATTTAACCAACGGTACAACCCGTCTCATGTTGTATAGTCTATCTCAAAGCTTATCACGAAATAATGAAAACGATCGTACGACGGTGCTTGATATCATGAATACAAACACAAAAGATAAATTGAAAAAATAGTGATTGACTTTTATAAAAACTATAAATAATCCAAAGTCATACAATTAATTGTTAAATAAAAACCGGCCCTAGAAATCTAAACAACCATACTTACTTGGAGAAGCATCCTCGTCGCCCTAGCAAGAGTGTTTAGCCGATCATGGAGTTTTTCCCTCTGCCGCAGCCGCGGCTGTTATGCGTGTAAAAAAGATCCCCCGGAGTCCGGTTGCTGTCCCTTTTTATCCCATTCCCCTGTTTCCTAACTAAGAGAATAACCTTCCTTTTTGTGTTGATTCTATTGCCTTCACCAATTGTAATTTAATGCCCCTTAACATGCATCCACCAATCATCTTCTCGTGCAAAGCGCAAACCATGTATTCTATAATTAATAATTGGTGGAGCATTGGGCCCGCCATTAAGAAATATTTTAGACCACTTAACCGGCACTCACAAGCCTGAATTATCGGTTCAACTTCTGGACCAGCACTAATTAAATCGAAGGCCAAATTGGTTGGACTGTCACCATTTGTTCGCTCTTCACATTTAACTCCTCAATTTAGCTCCGAATGTCATCTAACGGCTCTGCAGATCCTGAAACGAGCAAAACGAGTATCAAGCCCCAAGTAGTACAAAATGGATATAACAAGCCTAAGTTAAGGGGCGTAAATAGGTGTATTTACTCACCTGTCATCCTTAGTCCTATGGCATCCTCTAATGGCCATCCAAAGAATGAAAAGATGTCGAGGAATGGACATGGAGTACCAGATTAGGTGATGCCAGTGTACAGTAGGTTGGTGGATTCTGATAGCGTATCAAGTATATGCAACCCTAATGGTAGAATGTGAAGAGATTGTCCATGGAACTTGATCAAGTCTAGCATAGTTAGGATGAAAATGTGGAAGACGAGATGTTGGGAAAGGCCAAGTCCGTTGAGTGATATAAACAAGATTTGGACACTTCAGCATCAGTACGGATACCTGATGAAGGGCCAAAATTTATGCTTAGGGGCCCTTGAGGCAGCCAATTGTCGTGCCAGAGGAATGTGCTATTCCCATCACCAATAATATGCTTGATAAAGGGTCTAGCAATAGCCCTAAAGGCTAAGAATTTTTCTCCATGTCCATGAACAGCTAGAAGGAACTTCTAGAGTCCAAAAACTCTTTCTTTGAATAAGATGCTTATAGCATCACTTAACCCATAGATAATTATGATGAGAGCAAATATATCACAGCTGTCTTAGGAAGTATGCATGATTCCATTCCTTAATCCTTCTTAAACCAAGTCATCCTTTTTTAGGCGAGCAAACATTGGCCGCAGCTTTGTTAGAGTGGGAATATGCTTCAGTACCAGTCCATAGGAAGTTTCTGAAGAGCTTCTCAATGTTCAAGCAAACTGAGTTGGGAAGAACAACATGCATGGTCCAGGAAACTTGTATACGAAAAAGGACTGACTTTATGAGTTGCAATCTTCCAGCGTATGATAAAGGACTTATTGGCCCAACTTTTGATTTTATCCTGGATTTTAGAAATGAGACCTTTGCAATCTGCCACAGAGAGTTTTGAGGATAATAGGGGGACATCCAAATATCTAACTGGAAGTGTACCCGTTTGGAAGCCCAACAGAGAACACATGATCTCCTTGTCCTGATTTCCCATGCCTAAAAATACACCCTACTCTTGATCTTGTTAGGCTGCAGACCAGAGTATTAACAACTTCTTGAAAAGACTGATTGTTGGGGTAGCACAGAATAAATTAACAAGTCATCGGCAAACATATGTGAGTAATCCCTAGTCTTTCTACCGGGGGTGGTATGAGAACTGCTCTGAATTAATGTGAGTTTGGAAGATCCTGGAAAAGTATTCCATGACCAAGGTGAATAGGTATGGGGAGAGGGTTTTGGGTAGAATTCATCCCCAAAAGTTAGCTATTGAGTGAGGGAGCCCTCGCACTTATATACTTCATGTTACTTTGGTACCGAGGCGATGTGGGACTTTGCTTCATACCCTCCCTCAAGCGCAGTGTGCTCGCTCGGCAGCACCTGCCATGTAGGCCCGAGACACGCACCCTACCCATTTTTGGTACCTAGCATTGATACCATGGTACACGATTTTGGATAGAAGTCAACACCAAAAGTTAGCTACTGAAGTGAGAGTGTCCTTACACTTATATACGAGTAATTCATACTATTACTTTGGTACCCTGTGAGACTTCGCTTCACAAGGGGATCCCCTTAAGTAGTTGTTACTATTTTTTTGGTTCTAAGTTATCAACCTCTTCACTATAGGGGAATCTGGTTCGGAAAGATTTTGACATAAAAAAGGCGGCCGGTGGGATCTATTTACAAATTCAGATGGTTTTCCCAGCTCAGGTATCAAAAAACTACCTTGAAATCCATCTATTTTGGGCTGGTAAAGGGACTTGTTGTATACCTACTCTACGTACATTTGGACCTTCTATTTCAGCAATCAGTGTTGTCCCAGGTAATACGTTTTGTAAATATTTGATGCAAGTTTAAAAATGTTAGTTCCAATTTTCTTACGACTAAGATTTTCTACAGATTTCATCCCCACTGTTGGTAAAAACCATACATCCGGCAAAAAGAGTAAGACTGGTTTGATTGTGGGGATTGTTGTTCCTATTGGAGTTGTAAGCTTTCTATCTTTCCTTGCGCTCTATTGGTTTGTCCTTTGCCGAAAAGGGCCGGGATGGGACAACGATGAAGGTAAAAATACTCAGGAAAATAGTAAGCCGAGTGTGTTATTGGGCTATGACTTTTGCATCACAACAGATTCGTTGTTGTCCTGTGTCTGGTTCTGCTATTGTTTATTTGTAATGTCGTTTTAGATGTATGGGTCCTATGCTTGTTATTTTTGTGTTCTTAGTAGCGTTAGGCTTGCTAAATTCTCTTTGTGTGATTAGTGGCGTGTTCAGACATGATGGAGGTATGTGTAAATGTACTCTTAAACACTCCCATTTCTAGCCAACCAGCAATCCTATGATAAAACAGCCCATCCCTCCCTTTTCTTTAATTCTCACCATCAAGTACCTTAAATCCTCTGGTTTTCTTTGTCAAATGAGGGAAAAGAAGTAAACCCATAGTCGAAGAAACACATTTTGGCACTGTCCTTAGTGTCCTGCCCAAAATTAGTATGCTGTAATATCCATTGTCTTACATAATCTACTACTCCCTCGATCTGTCTCAATTTGTTTGTACACTTTGACTTTTAATTGTCCCAAAATATTGTATATTTTTAAAGACTAATGGATCAAAAGCTACACAATACCCCTTTTACACCTTACTATTTGAGTTAAAAGTAATCATTTTCCAAAAGTTGGAGGGTAACTTTTGGAACATTGAGCTTTTATAGGTGTAATGTTTATGTTCCATAAAACGTTCTATTCTAAATTGGTTAAACAAATTGGGATGGAGGAAGTAACAATGTGCTACAGAATGATAATGATCATCGTTTAAGCGTAATAGATACCTAAGTTGAGTATTAACTTCCTTGTTGATTCACAAACAATGGTTTTAACTGTACTTGCAGAGCTCCTAGGGATGGATGTTAGGCCCTACACTATCAGTTATGCAGAACTAAAGGCTGCTACAGAAGATTTTAATCCCGCAAACAAACTTGGGGAGGGAGGCTTTGGACCCGTTTTTAAGGTAAACATCCTTCTAATAAAAGACAGGCTGTCCCGAAATAACTTCATATTGCTCTTATGAAATAGCACCGATCGATTGACTCCCTTGAATATTGCCACTTCACCTCTGCTTTTCCCTTTTGTATTCATTATGGATGGCAACAGTACGCTCGTACCATCACATTTTTGCATTGCCTTTTCGTTAAAATAAGATCATGGAAAATACAAACCCTGCTGTTCTAGATTACTTGCTTAGAACTGCGATTTATTGGTCCATACCATTTTTTCTTTTCATCAGATTAGAAACCATGGTCGGGACTACACAATATTTCTCAAAATTTAAAATTTTCATATTCTCTAGGGAACACTAAATGATGG
>JAOTQK010000019.1:20945230-20959611 GCA_025642025.1 Rhododendron ferrugineum
CCTTATACCCCCTATTAATCCTTCATCCAAACGAAGTACTATTTAATCCCCCTTCTCTAATACCTCATCCAAACAACTTACTATTTAATCCCCCTCCATAAATATCACATCAATGTGGGCCCTCCCTTTTTAACTAATACCCCCTACTATCTTATCCCCCTTATTAACTAATACCCCCAATTCTTTACCCGCATCCAAACGGACCCTAATTCCAAAAACAAGTATTTAGGCCCGTTCCAGTTTCCAAAATAAATAATTAAAAAATAAGTACCTATTTTCAAGCTCAAAAATAATGAACTTATCAAAATAAAAAAATATGCTATATGGATCTTGTTTGATAGATCAATCTTTTGAACAATGTAAAAAAACTTAAAAATTTATTTTCGTAAATACATTATTTTTAAATTTTTTTATCTACAAATTATTTTTAAGTTTAAAAATTAAAAGTAAATACTTATTTTTTTAGTATTTTATTTGGTGGAACACACTCAGGGGCGTTACGATTTCTTAAAAAAAGAACTTTTAAAAAATGAAGGTAATTTCAAGCTTAAAAATCATATGTTTATGCAAATAATTTTTCTACAAATATGGATCTTATTTGATAGATCTCATTGAGATCTTTTAAATGGTACAAAAAAAATTAAATTTAAAATTTTATTTTTATTATATTTGAATTTGAAATTATTATTTTTTTAAAAAGGAAGATTAAAAAAGAGAGTGGAACGGGGCCTAGTTTCCAAAAACGCCCGTGTGACTGAGGCTCCGTTCCAGAACACAAATAAGAACTTATTTTTTGTTCAATAATAAGGGTTGTTCCACAAAAATAAGGAGTTACTTGTTTTTCAGAATTTCTATAGGTACCAATGGGCGCCGGGGAGGGAAATCGTACCGGCGGCCGCGCCAGGACGTCTCCGGCTACCGGACGGCCGATCCGAGCCGTCCAAAAATTCTAAAAACAAAAACCATGGGGATCTCCGCGCGAATCAACGGCATCCGAGGTGTGTAGAGTGCTTGATCCGAGCACCCCTGGTCCGGTGGCCGGAGACGTCCCGGCGCGGCCGCGGGTACGATTTCCCTCCCCGGCGCCCATTATCATAGCAATAGTCTTATTTTTTGTATACGGCAACTTCAAGCTCAAAAATCATGTAGTTACGCAAATAATTTTCCTATCACTATGGATCTTGTTTGATAGATCTCATTGACATATTTAATACGGTGCAAAAAAATTTTTTTTTTTCATTTACATTATTTTTGAGTTTGAAAATGTGGAATAAACTTTTTATTTGAATTTTATGAAATAGCCCCTCTTATTTTTGAATGAGAAGTTTTAAAATAAATACTTTTTTTTTAAAAATTAAGAATGTTTCCGGAACGTAGCCTCACTCGTCACTCTTCTTTCACACTCGAGACAACTCATAAACCCTAATATACCTCATCTCTCTCTCTCTCTCTCTCTCTCGGTAGGGGTAGCTAGCTGCAGCAGCCATGCGGAGCCTGATTACCAGCGGTATGAGCAAGCTGCTGCGGGGCGGAAGAATCACGAACAATCACACTCGCGAAGGAGCAAGGAGGGCGTACAGCCTGATACCGATGGTGATCGAGCACTCGTCCCGAGGAGAGAGAGCCTACGACATCTTCTCCCGGCTCCTCAAGGAGCGAATCATCTGCATCAACGGCCCCATCTCCGACGACACCGCCCACGTCGTCGTCGCCCAGCTCCTTTTCCTCGAGTCCGAGAACCCCTCCAAGCCCATCAACATGTACCTCAACTCCCCCGGCGGCGCCGTCACCGCGGGTCTCTCTCTCTCTATCTCTCTCCCTTTTGATTGATTTTGGTCGTCTCGTTTCAATTCGTAAGGTTTTTACGTACTTCTTCAGAGCTTCAGTTTTTTTGGATATGATTTGCATTTCGTTGGTAGAAATGGTATTTCCTGGTATGCTTCTTGATCCAAATGCTTGTTCCAAACTGGGCATTTTTGCGACCTAAGGGGTTGGTCTGATGGTCAAGGTTTGCTCCCTCTTAAGCTCTCGAGTTCGAAACCAGTTCATATGGGGCATTTTCTCTGGCTTTAATTGGGCCCCGCTAGTGGGTAGTGGTATTGATCCCAGGATTAGTCAAGGTAGTGATACTGATCCCAGGATTAGTCGAGGTGCGTGAATGAGACACCTGAGATATCAAAAACGGAAACTGGGCATTTTTGCTCATGATGCCAAATTCATGCTCCATTTGACACGATGTTATCTTGCTGATGGAAATAGTCATTTTCCCTGTTGCTTAAATAAATCAAAAAGTCAATTTTTGGTCTCATAATTCATTAAGTAGGGTTGCGTAGCCTAGAGCTTAAAAGTATTGGGTTTAATTTGCATTTCCACCATCGAATTGATACGTGGTATGTTTCTTGATTCAAATGCTTGTGGAAATTGGGCATTTTTTTGCTCACGATACCAAATTCATGCTCCATTTGACTCAATCATAAATCCTTACTCTGCAAAAAAGTTATTTTTATTTATCTTGCTGGTGGAATAGTTATTTTCCCCTATTGCTTAAATAAGCCAAACAGTTGGTGGGGATTGATTATGAGACAAAAAGAAAAAGAAGAAGGTACAAATTGACATTATCATCAGAATGATTCTTTTGTTGGTGTCTAAGGCTCGAATACCAAAACCCTAGAACAACTGATCCTTATGACACAATGTTTCAGTAGAGGTTAAGATGAGTGATGATATGACTGGTTAATCACATGAGGCGTGAAAAGTGAACTCTACAGTTATGACTGGTTCATCATTTTTTGTACAATACATGTTTCCGTCCTTTTTGTTCATGGTTGCAAACTTGCAATCATAGGAATTATGAAAAGCTACTTCCAGATAATGTTGCACACTTTCTCAACTGATGGAGTGATGGTAGGGTGTAGAGCAGAGATGCAGCCATGCTTAAATAAGCAATACGGTCAAAGTTAAGAAACTGGAATTGTTTGATTAACTAGTATTTCTAGGACGTAGGTTTCATGTAGTTTATGATTTTGAGTAATTTAGGTATATTTTTGTTTGCTTTTTCAGTTAAGTAATCTTGTTAGAAAGAAGGTGCATATAAGCTACTTGTAAGTAGCTTGTTGACAAATTGGTAGCATGTTTTCCACTCTTCCTATCCTTGTTGTTTAGTAGTTATTTTTTTCAATTCGTTGGTTCTTAACCAATAACTAACTTTGAGATATAATACATAGGGCTGTCATACTTGTTTAAGGGGAGTGGGTGATGCCTTTTAGGGCTCAATTTTGAGCCCCATAGCTTGTGGAATCAAGCCTTTGCTTGCTGGATTTTGCAAAATCAGCCTTAAAATGCTATTTTTGTATATTCTCTGTGATGGTCTGTGCTATTCGGGTCCATCTACAATGGTACTTGTTCGAACATCCTACCAATTTACGTCAGTTTTAGTATTAGAGCAAGTTAAATTCCTTAGTTTGCTTTCTTTCACAAGTCTTCTCAACATGGTAACAAACACGGAATGTGACGAGAGGTCCCTTCATGATAGGATCTGTAGTATCGAACAAGTTATTGATGGTGTAAAGACTACCCTTGAAGATGGAAGGAAAACAATGGACGTTTTCAACATTTGGAAGATATGGTTGGCGATATCCTAAAGGAAATTTCTCATGGGAATCGTGGCAAAGGTATTGTTAATCCACCAACTTCTTCATATGCAGCTGATGAACATACATTTAAGATCCATTTGAAAAACTACAATCTCAGCCGACATTTCATAACTACACTCAAGGCACAACATATGCAAGCGGATGGACAAGAGGGCCATCGTAACGTGTGTTTTGGAGGCCAAGGACTAGGGCAAGATGATTTTCAGCCAATGGGACATCAATTGTCTAGATCTAATGGCTATGGACTATGGACAGCAGGCGCTAAACATGGCTTCTAATAGCAAGTAGACTTTCCTGAAAAATGGAAATCGACCTTGTATGGCTCATCCTCAAGATTTAAGAGACCAACTTATGTGTTGCACAAATGTTAGAAATGTGAATGATAATTTTGGATGGGAGACAAAGGGGTTAAATATGAAGTGTCTAACTTTAACGGGAAGATGAATCCAGAAACTTTCCTTGATAGGACGATTAGCGCTGATCATTTCTTTGCTTGGTATCAACTAACTGCAGGAAGGAAGGTACATTTTGCTAGTGCGAAATTAAAAGGTGCATCACTAATGTGGTGGGCAAGAACTCTTGAATCCAATACAAGAAGCGGGAAGGGTGAAGTAGTTACATGGGATGAAATGAAGACTCTTTTAAAGCGTACTTCTGAAATTTCATCACTCTCGCCAAAGGAGATTATGTGTTGATGAATACACTGAGAAAATTTTATAAGTTGTTCATGAGAGCAGGGGTGTATTTTTATAAGTTGTTCATGAGAGCAGGGGTGTATGAAGCTGAAGTACTTGCTGCAAAAATACAAAGCTGGGCTGTGACCTCCAATCCAAGATTACATAGCTGGCTTCATGCTATGGTCTGTGGAGGAGATATATCAGGTCCCTTTACAGACTGAAGAGGTAATGAAGCGGCTACTATGTGCAAACTCGCATTTAGTCCTTCAGTTCCTGCACCAAAATCAGCACCTCAGCAGCTTAAAACCTTAGACAAGAAGTCAAAACCCACTTGTTTCAAGCGTGGTGATAAAGTCCACATTGCTAGCACATGACCTAATTGTAGACTCTAGCTTTAGCAATGCAAGAGAATGAAGACGAGGAAAGTGCCAATGAAGAAAACAAAGACGGTTAGGCTATGACGAGGTTCATGCTGATACAACCGGGAAGTTACTCCTTTGTCAATCTCAAAAGCATTTCCCGAACACAACTCATGATTGGAAGCGTGATACTATGTTTCGCTCTAGAGCAGTCTGTTATGGGCTGCATTACACATTGGTTCTTGGTAAAGGTGGCTACTTTTGTTTCACAAGATTTTGTTCAAAGGCTGGGACTTAAAGAATTTCCAATTGCTAAACCACATTCTATGTCAAGGCTACATCAAGGTAATAAACTAGAAGTTAGCACAAGATGTCAAATTAGTTGAAAATTTTTCAACAGGGGATTTATTGGGCAAGGAAGTCTTGTGTGAGGTTTTTCCTATGTCAACATCTCAAATTTTATTGGGGTGACTATGGATAATGGATGTATGATAAAGCCGGCATGTATGACATGAGAGCAAATACATATACACAGCCCGTTTGATCACTCTCCAATCTCGATGTGAGAAAGCTCATCCACACCGTTCACATGAAGATACAGTGATGAAGATACTCACTGTAATTCGTCAAGGCCTTATTTCATGCAGCCATGGGGGAATTAAACTAATTAATGCTGCCAAGTTTTAAGAACAAACTTCAGAAAGTAGAATTGTTTGATTGACTAGTACTCTTTTGAATGTACCTTTCGTGTAGTTTATGAATTAGAGATAAATGCTTGTTGTTTGATTGGCTAGTATGTTTTTGGTATCCTTTTAATTTCGTTGTGATAAATCTTTTTTCTCCAATCAGAAAAAGTTCTCTGTATTTACAATTGCTTGTTGCATGCTAGTGGGCCTGTGGCTTTATTAAAGGTCACTTTGATGATACATGCTGATTAGTATTTGGCCTTAGTGAGGCAGGCTTTTCCATATGTGGATAATTGCTTGGATTGATAAGCAATGTTATGAGACGTCGTGGCAGTTTTTTTTTGAACGGCAAAAAAAAAAAAAAAAATCAAACCTTCTTAAGATTGGGGATGGAAAATCCACTATCCTGAATCCCCTGATTAAAGTCAATGTAGAATTCTAATCTCTTTTTTTCGTAAGATATGGATTTTGATGTTTTGTCTATTTGTTGAGACTGTTGATTTAGTAAATCTAATTGTGTACCTTTTGGTGTAGGTCTTGCAATTTATGATACAATGCAGTACATACGGTCTCCTATAAATACCATATGTTTGGGTCAAGCTGCATCAATGGGTTCTCTCCTCCTGGCTGCTGGTGCAAAGGGTGAGAGGCGGGCCCTCCCAAATGCAACGATCATGATTCATCAGCCTTCAGGCGGGTATAGTGGGCAGGCTAAAGATATTTCCATTCACACAAAGCAAATAATTAGGGTTTGGGACTCACTGAATGAATTGTATGCAAAGCATACAGGACAGACCATTGAGGTAATTCAGAAGAATATGGATCGGGATTATTTTATGACACCGGAAGAGGCGAAGGAATTTGGTATTATTGACGAGGTTATGGATCAGAGACCAATGGCTCTAGTTGCGGATGCTGTTGGTGATGAAGGCAAAGATAAAGGTTCAAAGTAGTCTTCAAGGGTAAGACTTCGTATCTGGGACTCTATCTCCTTTTTGCATTCAGTTGAAAAAAATTTGCAGATGTCGATGCCTAACGAAGCTGAGTTTATTTTGTTATGTCTATTGTTAATTTGTTACCACCTTTCTAGTAGCTTTTATTTTGTCTATTTTCTGTTATTATCTTTGCCTTTTATTATTTCCTATGGGTTAAGGTTGGTTCAATTGTAATTTAGCTGTTAGTTTGGCTGTCTGTTCCAACTGCTGCATTATTTTGCTTTCTCACATGTTTATATTGAGGCCTATTGACATTGTTGTCTGTCCCTATGTATGCCTTATCACCGTTTGCAAGTAGACCAATTCTGGTATAGCTATATGGATTCTGCCCGCTATGATCCTTAGTTTATTGTTTCGTCAAATGTCATATAAACTGGATTTCTGTTGAACCTGTCAGGATATATTCGCTTGTTTCCGTCGATAATATGACTAGGCAATATAATTGAAATTTTGGTTTGCAGGTTGTGGGTTCAAGATTGAACAGAGACTTTAGAAATGGATGTTTTGAAGTGCTGGTCAAGGGCCCATCTGATAAAAGGACGCCGAGTCATTTTTTTTTCTGAGTTCCAATTTTATTAGAAGAATGATCTTCGATGAGTCTTTAGAATTCTTCTTTATGTTGTTTGCGCATTATGTTAATTGTATGCCGCCTTCTTCTTTCACTTCATTCGTGTTATGTTACCGGCTTTTCTTTTTCTGTGGGTATTGATACTTATCTACTTCGAACCGCGATTAATTGCATTTTTTGCCGGCAGTAGTGGTTTGAAATAATTGCGAAGTAACATGAAAGAAGAGCTTTATATGGCCTGTGCTTTTAGGGAAGTGTCTGAAGGTGCCCGGTTCTTAGGTATGGTGCGCAACACTGGAATGGCATGAGGTAAGAATCTCTGGAGATCTCTCCTG
Organism: Rhododendron ferrugineum; assembly: GCA_025642025.1. NCBI lineage: Eukaryota > Viridiplantae > Streptophyta > Magnoliopsida > Ericales > Ericaceae > Rhododendron > Rhododendron ferrugineum. Next base: position 20,952,504 of record JAOTQK010000019.1, read on the forward strand.
TTCTCCGCTTACTCGAAACAGGCTTTCCCTTTGTAGAATACTTCTTCCGAATGGCGTTGGCTTAAAATCTGTGCTGACTAACAAATCTTAAATTAAGATGAAAATTTTAGAAAGTTATCGCCAAAATTAAATACCGAAAAATAGCAGAGCAATAATTTAGGAATAATGGCCTTAAAGCTCTTGTTGATCAAAGAACAACCCGTCTGTGGGTACCAACAAACGCATGCACTGATGGTGCACATATCGGCCTTTGCATAATAATTTGAATTGTTCATTTATTTTAAAATGTTTTTTGAGTGCCCTAACAAATCGGCGCATGGAGCCAACTTTCGAGTCCCACATAAATAATCCGAACTCTTCTTTAATTTTAAAATAATTCGGGCATCTCCAGCCTTAACGCAAATTTTTACCTAAATTTGGATCAAAATTTGGGTAAAAACTCATTTTTGGTCAAGCTCACTCTAATGGCAAAATGATCTCTTAGCCAAATATATTTTTTAATGCTTTCAAGAGTATTTTCCTCCATTTTGGTTTCCCTCGTTTTTTTTCACCAACATCTCCTCCTATTTTATTTTCCTCTCATTTTTCACCTTTTTGCAAACAAATATCCCTCTCAATTGTCCTACCCACGACAAACCCTTACCGGATTTATATTGGAGAGATCATTTCCCTCTTGATTAATCCATCTCCCTCAAACCATTGATTCCAGATATATGAGGATTCTGAACGCGACCTATTTAGAGAGATAGGGGAATGTGGAAGAACGGGTAATAAAAGACTTTCTTCCTTGAATGCTTGAATGGAGTTTGTTTAGACGAAAACAAAGGAGCTTGAACGGTTGGTTGAATGGAGTTTATTCTAATACGAACGAAAGGCTTTTATTACCGGAGAAAGAGCCGTTGGAAGGTAGAAAATAGCTATTGGAAAATGGGGAGAAAAATGGGGAGAGGCTTTCTTTGTCTCAAATTTGAGCAAAGAAATGGATAAAACCTAAAAATGGGGAAAGATTTGGGTCATGATTGGAGATGGATTTTCAAAGATTTTGCCCAAATTTTAAATTTGGGTTTTAAAAGAGGTCAAGATTGGAGATGCTCTAATTGGATAAATGCAAGTGTTTGATCGAGATCCAATAAACCAATGTTCCATTCAGAATATAGAATCTTGAACTTTCAATGGAAAATTGGAACGCAAGCACTTGCAGTGAAGAATTGCAAAGGAGAAGTGGAAAAAGAAAGGGTGTCTCAATCCCATTTTCTTTCTCCAATTTTGAGAGCAGTAAATTTTTCCAACTTCAAAGTTTTGAGAGCAGTAAATTTTTCCCTTTTTTCTCCAATTTTCCTCCCATTTTATTTCTTCTGTTTTTTTCCTCCCAGTTTCCCTTATTAAACTTCCAAACACACCGTTAGGGTTTCGAATCTACCACCACCGCAGAAACAAGTTACGTACGTGTAAGACTCATTCACTACCCAAGTCAATTTACTATCATTATCGCTTCTAGCTCCCGCGAAGCCTTTCAGAAAATCGGATTCCGATAAGAGAGAGAGAGAGAGAGAGAGAAGAGAGAGAGAGAGAGAGAGAGAGAGAGACCACAAGTACTACAATGGCGACTCTACAGTTTCTCACGACTGCTTGCTCCAACCCAGGAGGAATTAGACCGACGAGACCATCGACAACATCGCGCTGTGGTATGAGGAGCAGCAAGCAGCTGGTGTGGGGTGGAAGAATCCGGAACAGTCTTCACAGTGGTGAAAGAGGAGGAGAAGGAGCAAGGGCGTACATGCAGGTTCCGATGGTGATCGAGCAGTCGGAACGAGGAGAGAGGGCCTACGACATCTTCTCCCGCCTCCTCAAGGACCGAATTGTCTGCATCAACGGCCCCATCTACGACGACACCGCCCACGTCGTCGTCGCCCAGCTCCTCTTCCTCGAGTCCGACAACCCCTCTGAGCCCATCTACATGTACCTCAACTCCCCCGGCGGCTCCGTCACCGCAGGTCTCTCTCTCTCTCTCTCGCTCCCTTTGATTGATTTTGGTCGTCTCATATCTATTCATTAGGTTTTTAGGTATTTCGAAGCTGCTTCAGTTGTTGATAATTTATTAATTGTAATTATAATTAATATATTTTTTATTTTGTCCTTCATCGAACTGATGCCCTGTATGGTTCTTGATCCAAATGCTTTCGAAAGTAGAGTCATTTTTGCGACCCCGAGGGGTTGGTTTGGGATTTAGGGTTTGCTCCCTCTTTTTGAGGTTCGAAACATCCCAGACCTTGCAGGTGCTATCAGCTCCTTTGGGGTGGGCCAAGTCTATGCGGGCCAAGTTCAAAACATCACAGGTGCTATCAAGTCTTTTGGGGCCGGTTCATGCGGGGCATTTGCTCCGGCTTTAATTGGCCGCCCGCTAGTCGGCAGGTGGGATTGGTTTCGCAGGTGCTATTAACTTGTTTGGAGCCGGTCCATATTGGGCATTTGCTTGGGCTTTAATTGGGCCACGCTGGTGGGCAATGTGATTGGTCCCAGGTTTAGTCGACGTGAGCGTAAGCTAACTAGACACCTGAGATATCTTAAAAGGAAAGTGGGCATGTTTTTGCACATGAATGCCAAATTCATGCTCCATCTGGCATGACCTTAAGTCTTTACTCTGCAAAAAAGTTAGTTACTTTTATTTATCATGCTGGTGGAATGGTTATTTTCCCTTGTTGCTTAAATAGATCAAACAGTTGGTGGGGCTTGATTATGAGATCCAAAAAAAACAGGGCGAAATTGTTATTATCAGCAGAAAGATTAATATGGTGTCTGAGGCTCGAATACGGAAACCCTGGAACAACTGATCCTTTTGACACGACGTTTCAGCCGTGGTTAAGATGTTTGATGATATGATTTTACTGATTTAATCACCTTAGGCATGTAGTGTAAAGTAAAGAGTTATGACTGGTTGATCATTTTTCGTACAGTACATGTTTCTCTTCTTTTTGTTCATGGTTGCAATCATAGCAATTAAGAAAAGCTAATTCCAGATAATGTTTCACACTTTCTCAACTGATCGTATGTCTAGAGCGGAGATGCAGCCAAGGTTTAAGAAGCAATGAGAACAAACTTAAGAAACTGGATTTGTTTGATTAACTAGTATTTTTTGGACGTTGGTTTCATGAAGCTTATGATTTTGGGTTATTTTGTTATACTTTTGTTTGCTTTTTTTAGTTGTTAAGTAATCTCCTTAGAAAGAAGATGCTTATAAGCTACTTGTAAGCAGTTGACAAATTAGCTTGTTGACAAATTGGTTGCTTGTTTTCCACTTGTCCTGTCCTAGTTGAACCAATAAGTAAGATATCATACATAGGGCTGTAATACCTGTTCAAGGGGAGTGGGTGATGATTGAAAATTTTAGATTTTAGTGCTCTTTTTTAGCCTTGTGTGCTGCCTTTTAGGGCTCGGTTTTGAGCCCCATAGCTTGGGGAATTGAGCCTATGCTTGCTGGATTTTGCAAAATCACCCTTAAAAATCATATTTCTGCATATTCTCGGCGTTGGTCCTTGTTTATATCAGTTTTAGTATTAGACCAAGTTAAAATCCTCAGTTTGCTTTCTTCCACTAGTCTTCTCAACATGGCAACACAATGGAACATGATGAGAGGCCGCTTGATGATAGGATCGGTAGTATTGAACAAGCTATTGATGGTGGAAAGACTACCCTTGAAGATTGAAGAAAGAAAACAATGGACGTTTTCAACCTTTGGAAGATATGGTAGGTGATACTTTAAAGGTCTCATGGGAATCGTGGCGAAGGTATTGTGGATCCACCAACTTCTTCATATGCAGCTGGTGAACATACATTTAAGATCCATTGGAAAAACTACAATCTCAGCCGAGGCACAACATATGCCAGTGAATGGACAAGAAGGCCATCGTAACGTGTGTTTTGGAGGCCAAGGACTAGGGCAAGATAATTTTCAGCCAAGGGACATCAATTCTCTAGATCTAATTTCTATGGAGCATGGACGGCAGGCCCTAATCATGGCTTTTAAGAGCAAGTAGACTTTTCTGAAAGATTAAAATCCACCTCGTATGGGTCGTCCTCGAGATTCAAGAGACCAACTTATGTGTTGCACAAACGTTAGGAATGTGAATGATAATTTTTGGGTGGGAGATAAAAGGTTTAAAAATGAAGTGTCTAACTTCAACAGGAAGATGAATCCAGAAACTTTCCTTGATAGGTTTATACATTAGCGTTGATCATTTCTTTGCTTGGCATCAACTAACCGCAGGAAGGAAGGTACATTTCGCTAGTGCGAAATTAAAAGGTGCAACACTAATGTGGTGGGCAAGAACTCTTGAATCAAATACAAGAAGTGGGAAGGGTGAAGTAGCTACGTGGGATGAAATGAAGACTCTTTTAGAGGGATGGTTTCTTTCCATGGACTATCCACAAAAGCTTATTTCTAAAAGTTCATCGCACTCACCAAGGAGATGAAAGTTTTAAGAAATACACACGCTGAAAAGGTTTATAAGTTGTTCATGAGAGCAGGGTTGTATCAAGCTGAACTGCTGAAGTAATTGCTGCAAAATACAAAGCTGGGCTGTGAACTCCAATCCAAGATGAATTGGCTGGCTTTAGGCTATTGTCTGTGGAGGAGACATACCAAGTCTCTTTACAGACTGAAGAGGAAATGAAGTGACTATATACGATGAGCAAACCCACATTAAGTCCTTCATTTCCTGCAGCAAAATCAGCACCTCAACAGCTTAAAACCATTGACGAGAAGTCAAAACCCACTTGTTTCAAGTGGGGTGATAAAGGCCATATTGCTAGCACATGGCCTGATTGTAGATTTACTTTAGCAGTGCACGAGAATGAAGACGAGGGACGTGCCAATGAAGAAAACAAAGACGAGGGTCATGCTGGTACAACAGGGGAGTTGATCCTTTGTCAATCTCAAAAGCATTTCCCAAACACAACTCATGATTGGAAGCGTGATTCTACGTTTCGCTCTAGAGCTGTCTGTTATGGGCTGCATTACACATTGATTCTTGATATGGTGGCTCCAAAAAAAAATAAAAAATTCGCATGGTTGGGAGTTAAAGATTTGCCAATTGCTCAACCACATTCTATCTCATGGCTACATCAAGGTAATAAACAAATAGTTAGCACAAGATGTCCAATTTTTCATCAACCACATTCTATCTCATGGCTACATCAAAGGTAATAAACAAATAGTTAGCACAAGATGTCAAATTTTTCAACAGGAGATTTATCGGGCTAGGAAGTCTTGTGTGAGGTTGCTCCTATGTCAACATCTGAAATTTCGTTGGGGTGACGTCGGAGCAGGACTTCTTTGGGAAAAAGAACTTGAGGCGGAATGGAGAAAGGAAAGGGACAAGGGCGGTCTTGCTTGGAGCAAGGGCTGCTGGTTCGGGGTATGATAAAGCCGGCATGCATGACATGAGGGCAAATACATATACAAAGCCGGTTTGATCACTCGCCGACCTCAATGTAAGAAGCTCATCCACGCCGTTCACATTATAATCACTGCCATTCGTCGGAGCCTTAATTCATTCAGCCGAGGGGGATTAATGCAGCCAAGTTTTAAGAACAAACTTCATAAAGTAGAATTGTTTGGTTGACTGATTTATTTTTGAATGTAGGTTTCGTGTAGTTTATGAATTAGGCCTTGTTGCATAAATGTTTGTTGTTTGACTGACTAGTATTTATTTTTTGGTATCCTTTTAATTTCATTGTGATAGATCTTTTTTTTCCCAATCAGAAAACGTTCTGTGTTTAAATGCTTGTTACATGCTAGTGGACCTTTGGCTTACTAAAGGTCGCTTTAATGACACATGCTGATTAGAATATGGCTGTAGTTAGGTATGCTTTTCCATATGTGGATAATTGATTGGATTGATAAGCAAACTTTTAAGACATCGTGGCAGTTAGGGGACGGAAAATCCACTATCCTGAATCCCTGATTAAAGTCAATTTAGCATTCTAATCTCTTTTTTTCCCTTTATTGAAATAAAATTCGTAAGACATCAATTTTGATGCTTTGTGTATTTGTTGAGACTGTTGATTTAGTAAATCTAATTTTGGACCTTTTGGTGCAGGTCTTGCAATTTATGATACAATGCAGTACATTCGGTCTCCTGTGAATACCATATGTATGGGTCAAGCTGCATCAATGGGTTCTCTCCTACTGGCTGCTGGTGCAAAGGGTGAGAGGCGGTCCCTCCCAAATGCAACGATAATGATTCATCAGCCTTCAGGCGGGTATAGTGGGCAGGCTAAAGATATGACCATTCACACAAAGCAGATAATTAGGGTTTGGGACGCTCTGAATGAATTGTATGTCAAGCATACAGGGCAGCCCATAGACATAGTTCAGAAGAATATGGATCGGGATTATTTTATGACACCGGAAGAGGCGAAGGAATTCGGTATTATTGATGAGGTTATTAATCAGAGACCAATGGCTCTAGTTGCGGATGCTGTTGGTGGTGAAGGCAAAGATAAAGGTCCAGAGGTTCAAAGTAGTCTTTAAGAGTAAGATTTCATATCTGGGCCTCTATATCCATTTTGCATTCAGTTGAAATAATTTGCAGATATTTATGTAATGAAGCTGAGATTATTTTATGATGTGTGTTGTTAATTTGTTACCACCTATCTAATGGTTTCTATTTCTTTTTTGTTTTATGTTATCTTTGTGTTTTACCTTTTCTATGGGTTTAGGTTTGTTCAATTGTAATTTAGCTGTTAGTTTAGCTGTCTGTTCCAACTGCTGTATTATTTTGCTTTCTCACATGTTTATTACACCAATCGACCGTTGTTGTCTGTCCTTACCTATGGCTTATCACCATTTGCTAGTAGACCGACCAATCCTGGTATGGCTATACGATTCTGCCTGGTGTGATCCTTAAGTTATTGTCTACTCAAAACGTCTTATAAGTTGGATTTCCGTTGAGGAGGAAGCTATGGTACACAGTGTATACCGTATGTTAAAATTATGACAATTTGTGATTTTCATTATGTCGATATTGGTATTCTAATGCATATTTATGATTCTAGTTACGACTTGTACTTTAAAATTTACCTGTTGAACAGATCATTAGCAGGTTAC
>JAOTQK010000019.1:20966322-20985624 GCA_025642025.1 Rhododendron ferrugineum
GACCATCCGCTTGAGATTCTGAAGAGACGGATGCCCAAGACGACAATGATGCTGATATGGTGAAGTAGAGGACTGAAATGCAACTGAGGAGGATAGCTCGCCAGCACTAAAGTAATAGAGACCACCATGTTCAGCACCTCCACCAATCTTCTTCCCCGTCGCGAGATCCTGAAAAATACAAGAATCAGGAAAGAATGTCACAGAACAATTTAAGGATTTGGTAAGTTGACTAACAGAGAGAAGACTATGTGGAAAACGAGGAACATGTAAAACAGAATTTAAAGAAAGTGATGAACTCAAGGTAACAGAACCCAAACCAGCAACATCAACGGTAGAACCATCAGCCAATGTAACACGAGGGGATTTCCCAAGAGAACGAGAACCAGATAAAAGGGTGGAACTACCAGTCATATGATCAGTGGCTCCGGAATCAATAACCCAAGGAGTATTAGAAGCAACACCAGCAAACGAGGAGCCTTTCTGAGCGAACGTAGCAGTGGAGGAAGATGACGCAGAAGTAAGACGATGGTACTCATCCTCTGGAATAGTAACCACACGAGGAGTGGAGCTAGAGCCTTCAGTCAAGAGATGTCCATCATCCTCAAAAATAGCAGCCTGATGCGCAGATGGACGACCATGTAAAACCCAACAATAGTCAATAGTGTGATTAGTCCCATGACAGTGAGTGCAATACCGAGATACCCGACCACCACCAAATGATTGCCCACGGCCACGTCCACCAAATGATTGCCCGCGGCCACCACGGCCAAAATCACGACCAGAACCGCGGCCGCCGCGACCAAAGTCACGGCCACCTCCCCCTGACTCTCGACCACCACGACTAGAAGCACGAGAATAGTGACCACCAGAAGCAGATGTGGCCAAAGCAGAATGATCAGAAGGCAGTGGAGGAGCAGAACTAGTATCGGACTGACGAAGACGGCTAAACACTTCAGTCAGAGGAGGCAACTCCCGCTCCCCCAGAAGTTGACGGCAAACGGGATCAAAAATTTTAGGCAAACCAGACAAGAAGCGAGCCACATGCAAGTTTTCACGCTGACGACGCATAACGGAAATATCAGTAGAAAGAGGCTGACAGATGTTAAGTTCCGCACAAACACCACTGAACTTAGCATAATACTCGTCCAAAGTAGAATCACCAAGGCTAAGATCGAAGTAAGTCTGATAAAGATCAAAGGTCCGGCGAAGATTATTGACCCCAGAATATAACTCCTTAGCCCGTTGCCAAACCTGTTTAGCAGTTTCACAAAAGACAAATGTGCCAGCAATGGCCGGCTCCATACTATTCCACAAGCGAAGACGAATCCGGGCATCCTCAACTACCCAATTTGCATAAGTGGACTCAGTGGACTTAGGAGGATCATCAGATAGATAAGTATATTGCTGTGCACCCATACAATATGTTTCCACAGATTTTGCCCACGTAACATAATTCTTGCCATTCAAACGAATAGCAGTAATTGATAACATCTCAGGATACCAATTCGGTGAAAAACCAACAGCAGCCACAAAACTAGAACTAGGAGCAGGAGTGGATCCCATCGCAACACGGAGACCAACAGATATGTAAACCAATAGGAGAGAGACAGTAACTACAATGAAATGGAACCACTAATGCCACCAATCAACGGAACAGAGCAGCACAATCAACATGAATCACCAACGAATAGTAAAATCCAAACAATAACTAAGTGCATGATATTCAAGCAGCAACAAAATCTGTGGAAAGAGAAATAGACGCCAGCCGAGAGCAACCACAGATGTGCACAGAAAAACTGATATTCACAGAATCACAAAATCAGTGGAGACATAAGAAAGAATACTGAGTTCACATAAAATACCACAGTCGAGAGCAATCAAAGGAGAAATAGAAGCCAAGCACGGAAGAGATCCCAGAGCCAGAGACGAATCAACGGAAAGCCCAGCAAATACGGCACAGATCGGTGCCCGAAAACTGCAGCCGGTGGCAAAGAAGACCTGTTCGAGTAGAAACAGAGTCGCTGGTGGCCAGAAAGTGGACGGTGGTGACCGGCGAGGGTCAAGGGTTGGTCGCCGGTGGTCGGCGAGGGTCGCCGATGGACGGCGAGGGGTTGCCGGTGGGCGGCGAGGGTGGGCGAAGCCTGGGCTAGGGATTTCGGAACTGGGCTAGGATGATGCAGATCTGGGCGAGGGTTTTCGGGGACTGGAGGTGGCTGGGAAAGGGTGGGCTAGGACTGCAGATGGTTGGGCGAGGGTGACGAGGGCTGGAGATGGTTGGGCTATGGTGGCGAGGGCTGGAGATGGGTGTCGGCAGCTCCTTTTTTTTTTATTGCAGATGGGTGGGCTACGTGGGATGAGGGTTTGATTAGAGAGGTGGTTTAAGTTTAGGGTTAAGACCCCGCTCTGATACCATGTTGTTTAGGAAGGAAAAGTGTGTAAGGTGTTAATGAACCTTCACACAATCTTTATTTATATTAAACAATCACTCCTTACAAGACTTAGATAACCAATGTGGGACAACGTCAAATACTAACAATATCCTAACATCCCCCATTGCTTAAATAAATCATCTAGCTATTTTTGGTCTCATTTCAATTTATTCATTAGGCTTAAGTATTCTAGAGCTTAAGTAATGGATTTAATTTGCATTTCCTTCATCGAACACCTGGTATGTTTCTAGATCCAAGTTCTGGTGGGCATCTTTTTGCTCATGATGCACTCATGCTCCATTTGACATTTGTCACTCTGCAAAAAAAGTTATTTTTATTTATCTTGCTGGTGGAATAGTTATTTTCCCCTGTTGCTTAAATAAATCACACAGTTGGTGGGGATGAATTGCGAGGCTGAAAAGCATGTAGTAGAAATTGATATTATCAGAAGAAAGATTCTTATTTCGGTGTCCAAGGCTCAAATATGGAAACCCTAGAACAACTGATCCTTTTGACACGATGTTACACTGCATACATACTTTTCTTCTTGTTGCTGAAATTGTAGTTTCCCCATCAATTTGGGTCTGCATAAACGCTCCATTTATTTCAGGCAGAAACTTTTCACGAGAAAATGTTTTTCCCTTTGCTATTATTTTCCGTCGAACCAAACATCAGGAACACCAAACTCCAAGATGAAGTACGTGGTGAAATTGGTGGGGATTAATTGGGCCCCGCTAGTGGGCGGTGGGATTAGTTCCTAAGATTAGTCGAGTTGCGCGTAAGCTGGCCCGGACGCCTAAGATGGCAAAAAAAGAAAGTAGGCATTTTTGCTCATGATGCCAAATCCATGCTCCGTTTAACCCGATCTTAAGTCTTTACCCTTCAAAAAAGTTACCTTTATTTCTCTTGCTTGTGGAATGGTTGTTTTCTTCCCTTGTTGCTTAAATAAATCAAACAGTTGGTGGGATGATTATGAGACCCATAAAACAGGGAGAAGTTGATATTATCAGCAGAAAGATTCTTATTTTGGTGTCTGAGGCTCGAATACGGAAACCCTAGAACAACTGATCCTTCTGACGCGACGTTTCAGCAATGGTTAATATGAGTGATGATATGATTTTAGTGATTTCAGATTTTAGTGATCTGACATCACTAAAATCAGCCTTGTGGAATCGAGCCCCATAGCTTGTGGAATCGAGCCTTTGCTTGCTGGATTTTGCTAAATCAGCCATAAAAATCCATATATCTTCAAATTCTTGGCGTTGGTCTGTGCTATTCGGGTCCATCTACAATGGTACTTGTTCGAACCTCCAACCAATTTACGTCTGTTTCAGTATTTGAGCGAGTTAAAATCCTTAGTTTGCTTTCTTTCACAACTCTTCTCAACATGGTAACAAACAGAGAATGTGATGAGAGGTCCCTTGATGATAGAGTTGGTAGTACTGAACAAGCTATTGATGGTGTAAAGACTACCCTTGAAGATCAAAGAAAGGAAAACAGTGGACATTTTCAACCTTTGGAACTTGGAAGATATGGTAGGTGATATTCTAAAAGAAACTTCTCATTGGAATCGTAGCAAAGGTATTGTGGATCCACCAACTTCTTCATATGCAGCTGATGAACATACATTTAAGATTCATTTGAAAAACTCAATCGCAGTCAACATGCATAACAAACCCACGGCACAACATATGCAGAAGATGGGCAGGAAGGCCGTTGATACGTGGGCAAGATGATTTTCAGTCAAGGGGACAGCAATTGTTTAGATCTAATGTCTATGGAGAACGGACAGCAGGTCCTAAACATGGCTTCTAATAAGTAGACATTTCTGAAAATGAAAATCCACCTCGCATGGGTCATCCTCAAGATTTAAGAGTCAACTTTTGTGTCACAAAAATGTTAGAAATGCGAATGATAATATTTGGATGGGAGATAAAGGGGTTAAATATGAAGTGTCGGGGAAGATGAATCTAGAAACTTTCCTTTATAGGTGACGATTAGCGTTGATCATTTCTTTGCTTGGCATCAACTAACTGCAAGAAGGAAGGTACATTCGCTAGTTCAAAATTACTAACGTGGTGGGCTAGAACTCGAGAATCCAGTACAAGAAGTGGGAAGTAGCTACATGGGATGAAATGAAGACACTTTTGAAGCTTATTTCTTAAATTTCTTCGCCCTCACCAAGGAGATTGCAGTGTTGATTAATACAGTCAAAAAGCTTTATAAGTTGTTCATAGGAGCAGGGGTGTATGAAGCCGAAGTACTCGCTGCGACATACAAAGCTGGGCTGTGAGCTCCAATCCAAGATGACATGGCTGTCTTTAGGCTAAGGTCTGTGGAGGAGACATACCAAGTCCCTTTACAGAGTGAAGAGGAAATGAAGCGGCTACTATGTCCAAGCCCGCATTAAGTCCTCCAGTTCCTGCACCAAAATCAACACCTCAACAGCTTAAAACCTGAGACGAGAAGTCAAAACCCATTTGTTTCAAGTGTGGTGATAAAGTCCATATGGCTAGCACATGACCTAATTGTAGAAAACAAAATTGGTTAGGCTATGACGAGGTTCATGCTGATACAACTGGGGAGGTACTCCTTTGTCAATCTCAAAAGCATTTCCCGAACACAACTGATGATTGGAAGCGTGATTCTATATTTCGCTCTGGGGCCCGTTATAGGCTGTATTACACATTGATTCTTGATAATGGTGGCTCCAAAATTTTGTTTCACCAGATTTTGTTCAAAGGGTGGGACTTCAGAGAATTTTCAATTGCTAAACCACATTCTATCTCACGGCTACATCAAGGTATTAAACTAGGAGTTAGCACAAGATGTCAAATTTGTTGAAATTTTTTAACAGGAGATTTATCGGGCGACGAAGTCTTGTGTGAGGTTGTTCCTAGGTTAACATCTCAAATTTTATTGGGTTGACTATGAATGTATGGTTAAGCCGGCGGGTATGACATGAGGGCAAGTACATATACAAAGCTCATCACACTGCAATGCGTCAGAGCCTTATTTCATTCAGCCAGGGGAAATTATATTAATTAATGAATCCCAGGTTTAAGAACAAACTTTTTAAAAGTAGAATTATTTGATTGACTAGTATATGTTTTTTAATGTACGTTTCGTGTAGTTTATTAGGGGTAAATGCTTGTTGTTTGATTGACGAATATGTTTTTGGTATCCTTTTATTGTCGTGATAAATCTTTTTTCTCCAATCAGAGAGAGTTTTCTGTATGTACAGATGCTTGTTGCATACTAGTTGGCCTGTGGCTTACTAAAGCTCACTTTGATGACACATGCTGATTAGTATTTAGCTGTAGTTAGGCACGCTTTTCCATATGTGGACAGAAAATCCACTATCCTGAATCCCTGATTAAAGTCAATTTAGAATTCTAATCTCTTTTTTCCTTTATTGACATAGAATTCGTAAGACAACAATGTTGATGCTTTGTGTATTTGTTGAGACTGTTGATTTAGTAAATCTAATTTTGTACCTTTTTGTGCAGGTCTTGCAATTTATGATACAATGCAGTACATTCGGTCTCCTGTGAGTACCATATGTATGGGTCAAGCTGCATCAATGGGTTCTCTCCTCCTGGCTGCCGGTGCAAAGGGCGAGAGGCGGTCTCTCCCACATTCAACGGTAATGATTCATCAGCCTTCAGGCGGGTATAGTGGGCAGGCTAAAGATATGACCATTCACACAAAGCAGATAATTAGGATTTGGAACTCGTTGAATGAATTGTATGTGAAGCATACTGGACAGTCCATCGAGGTAATTCAGAAGAATATGGACCGGGATTATTTTATGACACCGGAAGAGGCGAAGGAATTTGGTATTATTGACGAGGTTATTGATAAGAGACAATTGGCTCTAGTTGCGGATGCTGCTGTAAATGATGGCAAAGATGATAAAGGTCCAAGTCTTGAAGGGTAAGATTTCATATCTGGGCCTCTTATCTCCTTTTTGCATTCAGGTGAAAAAACTTGCAGATGTCGATGCCTAATGAAGTTGAGTTTATTATGTTATGTCTATTGGTAATTTGTTACCACCTGTCTATTACTCCGTAGTTTTTATTTCTTGTTTTTCGGTCATTGTCTTTGCTTTTTGTTCTTTCCTATGGGTTAAGGTTTGTTCAGTCGCTTATCCTCGTTTCAGGACACGAACGCAGCTATTTGTTTGGCTGTCTGTTCCAACTGCTGTATTATCTTGCTTTCTCACATGTTTATATTTAGGCCTATTGACCATTGTTGTCTGTCCTTACCTATGGCTTGTCACCATTTGGTAGTCAGACCAATTCTGGTATGGCTATGCGATTCTGCCTGGTATGATCCTTAGTTGTTTACTCAAAAGTCTTATAAGCTTGTTTTCTGTTGAAGTTGTCAGGATATATTTGCTTGTTTATATTGATAATATGAGTTGGCAATATAATTGAGAATTTGGTTGGCAGGATGGGGGTTCGAGTTTGAACAGATACTTCAAGGCTTCAGAAAAGGATGTTCTAAAGACTGCTGGTTAAGAGCTCAATCCAAGACAAGAAAGGAAGCCAAGTCGAAGTTTTTTCCCCCTTTCAGTTTTAATATGATTAGAAGAATAATCTTCGATGAGTCTTGAGGACTCTTGTTTCATATTCCGAGTTGCCCCCTTAATGTTTGAACTCAAACACTTGACCCCCTTATTAGGTTGTGGTCCACTAAACTAAAATTAAGTACTTTTTTTTTTTTTTAAGGTTATGTATTGTGAGAGAATGACCTGTTTCGTAAATCAGAAAATAAGTGCTTAAAAATAAGAACCTTAGCGGAACGGGGGTCTTAATGTATTTTGAGTGTTACTAGTTTGATGGAAAAAAGGCATGTGAGAGGAGGCACTTGATGCACTCAATAAAAGTACGTGACAAAACTATCCTTCATTTTGTACGTATATATGCATATGGACACATGGATGTGTATAGACCGCATACCAGACCGCAAACCACCACTGCCGGATGCAATTATCAACACCGCCATCAACCACCACCTTGTCCAAGAAATTGCTCCTCTGCTGCCGGCTTCCACCATTCACTCCTTAACGAACACCACCACTGTTGAAACACATCTACCCGAAACACTCACCGTTGAAGCAGCCACGTTCATTAACGACATCCAAAAAATGTGGCTTTTGTTTTTCACCCGAAAAATGCCACTCAGCATTGATATCGCCATCTTGGCATTCAAACATGCAAAGTGTGCAATTTCCATGACCAAATGGATGAAAATTGACATAGAGTTCCCAATTTATTAATGACAGATTAGTTCAGGTGTTTAGTTGAAATTAAGAAAAGTTTATGTATTTATGAGACATTGAGGTGCAAGTTCAGAGATTTTTATTTATTTTTAAATTTTTTTCGAGCCTACTACTTAAATGACAAAGAATTGCTTTAATGTATAAAAAAAAATCAAATGTCCCCATAATCGATGCTGGCATATTGTAGCATGTACCCTTTTAATCACTTATGATCATGTTGTTTTCTTATAAATGTACATTTAGAAAAAGGAATTGATTTTGCCACTCCCCTTTTTGTTAATATCACTCTCATTCTCTCACAAAATAAATTATCTAATTAAGACACAAAGGAGAGTGACATTAACAAGAAGGGGAGTGACATTAACAAAATCACTCCCCTTAGAAAATCTTGGAGTTTACTATTTTATAGAACAATGATTTAGATTGATTATCGTTCTTCAGTGACTGAGTTAAGTTAAACTCAATTAATTACTAAATTAATTCAAGAAAAATATATTTGTTTTATAAAAGCTAGAACTAGATTAACGATATAATCGAACGGACGAAAATCTAAAATTGAAAAGCTGATCACTAATAAGTTTTTCCTATCTATCTCTCTCCACTCATCATCCCCAAAGCATCTCTCAAAATCCAAACCGAACAATACTAAGAATTTCGAATCTATCACCACCGCAGGAACAAGAGGAATCTGGAAGAGTCCAAGGATGAATTGAGGATAAAAATGTCAGACCAAGGGAACTATTGTGGCACTAACAAGAAGACTCAGGTGGTGTTCCATTTTCTTGAATTTTTTTTTTCTTAAAGACGGTAATTTGAAGCTTAAAAATTATATGTTTATGTAAATAATTTTTCGATTAATATGAATTTTATTTGATAGATCTCATTGAGATCTTTTAAACGGTGCAAAAAATTGAAAAATAATTTTTCATTTTCATTATATTTAATTTTAAAATTACCTTCTTTTTAAAAAAAAAGTTTTGAGAGAAAGCCGAACGGGCCTTCAGTGGCATTATCACCGTCCTCTATGTATAAAATTAGGAAAACAAAAAAGGTCAATGGATTAGGCACCGGATCCCCTGTCCGAGTATGCCTGTCCCACTCCCCTGTCCCAGTCCTCTCCTCGCGCCACGTATCCACTCCTTCCTCCCCTCCAACAGCATACACTTACCCAGTTAAACTACTACTACTCCCTTTCACAATTTAAGCGTAATTATTAAACATTTTTTTTTATAAAATTTGGTTTTTTAAAAACTTAAGTGTTTCAAATTTCAATATGTTTGATCTGGTGGAAATTTTTTAGTTTTTTGATCATTTTATCCTAAATTGTCATAATTAAGTTTTGACTCTAAGACTCTCGTTGATTAGCCCGAGATATTTGATTCTACGACTTTTTTAGGAATAATCAACGAGAGCGTTATAGTCAAAATTTAACTATGACCATTTAGGATAAAATGATCAGAAAACTAAAATCTTTCCACCGGTTCAAACGGATTGAAATTTGGAACACTTAATTTTTTAACCATATTTTTTAATATATAAACTGTCCAAAGAGATTGAAAAATTAAGTGTTCCAAATTTCAATTCGTTTGAACCGGTGAAAATATTTTAGTTTTCTGATAATTTTATCTTAAATGGTCATAGTTAAATTTTGACTATAGCGCTCTCGTTGATTATTCCTAAAAAAAGTCGTAGAATCAAATATCTCTGAGGGATACGTGGCGCGAGGAGAGGACTGGGACAGGGGAGTGGGACAGGCATACTCGGACAGGGGATCCGGTGCCAATGGGGCATATGATTTTTGCCGGCTGGCTCCCGCGAAGACTTCTAGAAAATCAGATTCCGAAGAGAGAGAGAGAGAGAGGCTGATCAAGAGAGAGAGAGAGAGAGAGAGAGAGCACAACTACACAATGGCGACTCTACAGTTGCTCATGACTGATTGCTCGAAAGCAGTAGGAATTAGACCGAGACCACCACCACCAATACCGTCATGTGGTGGAAGCTCAAGCACTTGTACTATGAGGAGCAGCAAGCAGCCGGTGTGGGGTGGAAGAATGATCACAAACAATCACAGTGGCGAAAGAGGAGGAGGTTTCACGAGGGCGTACACTCCGGTACCGATGGTGATCGAGCAGTCGGAACGAGGAGAGAGGGCCTACGACATCTTCTCTCGACTACTCAAGGAGCGAATCATCTGTATCAACGGCCCCATTTTCGACGACACCGCACACGTCGTGGTCGCCCAGCTCCTCTTCCTCGAGGCCGATAACCCCTCCGATCCCATCTACATGTACGTCAACACCCCCGGCGGCTCCGTCACTGCAGGTTGCCTTTTTTTTTTTTTTTTTGCTCTCATTTCAGTTTATTAGGGTTAGGTATTATTCTAGTTAAGTCGCATAATTTTTTTTTTTTTTTGATCCGATTAAGTCACATAATTTGCGCCCACGAGCTTGTGCTTTAAAAAAAAAAATCCCAAGCTATTCTAGGTTAAGTCACATAATTTGCGCCTAGGAGCTTGAGCTTGATATCGCAAACTATTCTAGGTAAAGTCATATAATTCGCGCCCGCTAGCTTGAGCTTTAAAAAAAATATCCCAAACTATTCTAGGTTAAGTCACATAATTCACGCCCATGAGCTTGAGCTTTTTAAAAAAAGAAAAAGAAATCCCAAACTATTAAAATTCGCGAGAGCGAAGAATTGAGAGTGCCAGCGCACATCGAGGATTAAGAGCTTGAGCGGAGGGTCCTTCTGAATGAATGATTACGTGAGTAAGGTTCTAGGGCTCAAGTTTTTTACTCCTCTTAATTTGCATTTCCTTCAACGAACTAGTACCTGGTATGCTTCTTGATCCAAATGCTTGGGGAAATTGGGCATTTTTTGGCTCATGATGCCAAGTTCATACTCCATTTGACACGATTTATCTTGCTTGTGGAATAGTTTTTTTCACCTGTTGCTTAAATAAGTCAAATAGTTATATTTCTTGTCTCCTTTCAATTCACTCATTAGGGTTATGTATTCTAGACTTAAGTATTGGATTTAATTTGCATTTCCTTCATTGAATTGATACCCGGTATGCTTCTTGATCCAAATGCTTGTGGAAATTGGGCATTTTTGGCTCATGATGCCAATTCATGCTCCATTTGACACGATGTTAAATCTTTACTCTGCAAAAAAGGTTACTTTTATTTATCTTGCTGGTGGAATTGTTATTTTTCCCTGTTGCTTAAATAAATCAAACAGTTGCTGGGGATTGATTTCGAGACCAAAAAAATAGGGAGAAGATGATATTGTTAAAGCATCCAACTCAAGACCAATTGATAATGAGTAGAGAGGCCGCCCAGGTTCATATACGAGTTTTGAAGAAGATAATTAACCAATGCGGGACAAACTCCAACATTCCCTCGCGCGTGTGACCCCCGACTCGCACGTGGAGAGGTAAACAAAGGATCCATAACATGTGGATCACAACAAACAATGGTGCACTTATGGCACAAACAAGGGGGAACAAATTCTCTGAAACCCTAGCTCTGATACCATGTTAAAGCATCCAACTCAAGACCAATTGACAATGAGTAGAGAGGCTTCCTAGGCTCATATACTAGTTTCGGAGAAGATAATTAATCAATGTGGGACAAACTCCAATCGATATTACCAGCAGAAAGATTCTTATTTTTGTGTCTAATACGGAAACCCTACAACTAACTTTGGACATGACATTTCAGTAGTGGTTAAGATGAGTGATGATATGATTTGAATAATAATTTACCACTTGAGGCATGTAAAGTAAATTATAGGGTTATGACGGTTGATCATTTGTTGTACAATACATGTTTCCCTTCTTTTTGTTCGTGGCTGCAATCATAGAAATTAAGAAAAGCTACTTCCAGATAATGTTTCGCACTTTATCTACTAATGGTAGGGTCTAGAGCGAGATGCAGCCATGTTTTAAGAAGCAACAAGGACAAACTTAAGAAACTGGAATTGTTTGATTAACTAGTATTTCTTGAAAGTAGGTTTCATGTAGTTTATGATTTTGGATAATTTAGGAAGATTTTTGTTTGCTTTTTAGTTGTTAAGTAATCTCCTTAGAAAGAAGGATCTTATAAGCTACTTGCAAGCATCTTGTTGACAAATTGGTTGGATGTTTTCCACTTGTCCTGTCCTTGTTTAGTAGTGTATTTTTTTGTTTTTTCCATTCATAGGTACTTAACCAATAAGTAAGCTATTAGATATCATACATGGGTCTTTAATAATTATTTCAGGGGAGTAGTGATGATTCAAAATTTTAGATTTTAGTGTTCTTTTGTAGCCTTGCATGCTGCCTTTAGGGCTCGTTTTTAAGCCCCATAGCTTGTGGAATTGAGCCTTTGCTTGCTGGATTTAGCAAAGTCAGCCTTAAAAATCATATTTCCGCATATTCTCGGTGTTGGTACATGCTATTCGAGTCCATCTACAATGGTACTTGTTCGAACCTCCAACTAATTTACATTAGTTTTAGTATTAGAGCAAGTGAAAATCCTTGACTTGCTTTCTTTCACGAGTCTTCTCAACATGGTAACAAACACGGACCTTGACAAGAGGTCCCTTGATGATAGGATCTGTAGTATTGAACAAGCTATTGATGATGTAAAGAGTAAAGACTACCCTTGAAGATAAAAGAAAGGAAAACAATGGACATTTTCAACCTTTGGAAGATATGGTAGGCCTTATTCTAAAAGAAATTTCTCAAGGGAATCGTGGCAAAGGTATTGTGGATCCACCAACTTCTTCATATGCGGCTGATGAACATACATTTGAATGTTCAATTGAAAAACTACAATTGCAGCCAACATGCATTACTGCACCCAAGGCACAACATATGCCAGCGGACAAGAAGGCCATCGTCATGACTCATGTGTGTATTGGAGGCCAAGGAAAAGGGCAAGATAGGCAGCCATCCAGAAGCCTCCACGCGTCCTTCAGCCGTACCTCCTTCAGAGAAACTCTTCCCCTAGATATAAGATTCCCAGATCATCACAAGTGGTTGTTCAGACCAGATCCATTCGCCCTTATCACCGTATGATACGGATCCCATACTCCTATATCACTGCCTCTCTCTCTCTCTCTCTCAGATTGCGTTGGGTTCTCTCCTCCTCCGCCTTCGGCAACCCCGAGTCTTTGAGAACTTGTTGATCTCCCTGGAGCGTCTTCAGGGCTAGCATAGCCCCTCAACCTTACACACAACTATCAAAAAAAGCTTATTTCTGAAATTTCATCACCCTCACCAAGGAGATGAAAGTGTTGCTGAATACACTGCAAAGTTTTGTAAGTTGTTCCCAAGAGCAGGAGTGTATGAAGTTGAAGTACTCGCTGCAAAATACAAAGTTGGGTTGTGAACTGCAATCCAAGATGACGTGGCTGGCTTTAGGCTATGGCCTGTGGAGGAGACATACCAAGTTGCTTTACTGACTAAAGAGGAAATGAAGCGGCTATAAACTATGTGCAAACCCGCATTAAGTCCTTCAGTTCCTGCCCCAAAATCAGCACCTCAACAGCTTAAAGCCTTATACAAGTCAAAACCCACTTGTTTCAAGTGTGGTGATAAAGGCCATATTGCTAGCACATGGCCTAATTGCAATAAGTCTAGGTACACAACAACCAACCACAACCCCCTCACATACACGTGGGGCCCACACCCATAATTGTGTGTGGGCCCCACGTGTATGTGAGGGGGTTGTGGTTGGTTGTTGTGTATGTAGCATGGTTGGCCTAATTGTGGAGTTACTATAGCAGTGCAAGAGAATGAAGACAAGGAAAGTGCCAATGAAGAAAACAAAGACGGTTAGGCTATGACGAGGTTCATGCTGATACAATCGAGGAGTTGCACCTTTGTCAATCTTGAAAGCATTTACCGAACACAACTCATGATTGGATGTGTGATTCAATATTTTGCTCTAGAGCAGTCCCATATGGGCTGTATTACACATTGATTCTTGGTAAAATTTTGTTTCACAAGATTTTGTTCAAAGGTTGAGGCTTAAAGAATTGCCAATTGCAAAACGGCATTTATCTCATGGCTACATTAAGGTAATAAACAAGTTAGCAAAAGATGTCAAATTTGTTGAAAGTCTTTCAAGAGGAGATTTGTCGGGCAAGGAAGTCTTGTGTGAGGTTGTTCCTATTTCAACATCTCAAATTTTATTGGGATGACTATGGATGTATGATAAAGCCGGTACGAATGATATGAAGGCAAATGCATATACAGAGCCAGTTTGATCACTCTCTGACTTCGACGTAAGAAAGCTTGTCCACACTGGTCACATGAAGATACTCACTGCAATTTGTTGGAGCCTTATTTCATTCAGCCAGGGGAATTAATGCTGCCAAGTTTTAAGAACAAACTTCATAAAGTAGGATTGTTTGATTGATTAGTATTTTCTTGAATGCAGGATTGCGTGTAGTTTATGAATTAGGGATAAATGCTTGTTGCATGAATGCTTTTATTTTTTATTGACTAGTACTTTTTTGTCCTTTTAATTTTGTTGTGAGTCTTGTGACAAATCTTTTTTTTTTTTTTTCCAATCAGAAAAAAGTTATCTGTATGCATAAATGCTTGTTGCATGCTAGTGGGCCTGTGGCTTGCTAAAGGTCACTTTGATTATGCATGCTGATTATTAGAATTTGGCTGTAGTCAGGCAGGCTTTTCCTTATGTGGATAATTGCTTGGATTGATAAGCAATGTTTTAAGACATCGTGGCAGTTAGGGATGAAAAATCCACTATCCTGATTAAAGTCCATGTAGAGTTCTAATCTCTTTTTTCCTTTATTGAAATAAAATTCGTAAGACATCAATTTTAATGCTTTGTGTATTTGTTGAGACTGTTGATTTAGTAAATCTAATTTTGGACCTTTTGGTGCAGGTCTTGCAATTTATGATACAATGCAGTACATTCGGTCTCCTGTGAATACCATATGTATGGGTCAAGCTGCATCAATGGGTTCTCTCCTACTGGCTGCTGGTGCAAAGGGTGAGAGGCGGTCCCTCCCAAATGCAACGATAATGATTCATCAGCCTTCAGGCGGGTATAGTGGGCAGGCTAAAGATATGACCATTCACACAAAGCAGATAATTAGGGTTTGGAACGCTCTGAATGAATTGTATGTCAAGCATACCGGGCAGCCCCTAGACATAATTCAGAAGAATATGGATCGGGATTATTTTATGACACCAGAAGAGGCGAAGGAATTTGGTATTATTGACGAGATTTTGGACAAGAGACCAATGGCTCTAGTTGCGGATGCTGTTGGTGATAAAGGCAAAGATAAAGATTCAAAGTAGTCTTTAAGGGTAAGATTTCACATCTGGGCCTTTTTTCTCCTTTTTGCTTTCTGTTGAAATTTGTTGCAGATGTGGATGCCTAATGAAGCTGAGATTATTGTGTATGCGTATTGTTAATTTGTTACAACCTTTCTAATAGTTTTTATTTCTTGTTTTTCTGTTATTACCTTTGCTTTTGTTCTTTTCTATTGCTGTTAGTTTGGCTGTCTGTTCCGACTGTTGTATTATTTTTGCTCTCACATGTTTATATTGAGTCCTATTAACTGTTTTTGTCTGTCCATACCTATGGCTTATCACCATTTGCAAGTAGACCAACCCTTGTATAGCTATTTGTAGGGATGGCAATTTAAATCGATCTGATGAGTACCCCAAACGTAACCGAAGTTTTTCCTCGAACGATAACTGAAATTTTCCCCGCATAAGAAATATCTGTTCGAGTTCGGTTCGGTTATGGGTTGTCTGCCCAACCTGACACCTGACCCGTATTGAACGGAAACTGTGAAATTACAAAATTACCTCTTTATATAAATACTTTATAAGGATTTTTAGACTTGTACACTTTGAAAGTTTAGGACTTCCAGAAGCATGTCCCCCCACCCAAAGAAAACAGAAGGGGCGCCTCCCTCTAACCTCTTCTGCTCAACTCTCTCTCTCTCTGTGTTTCTTCGTTTATTTGATGGTGTTCCTCCTGGGTCTTCAAGACTAAGGCTGTAAGTCTTCAAACTTTCAGGATTTTGGTTACAGATGACTGGATGAGCATAATCTCTTGTAGTTGTGGGTAACCCGATTAGAGAATGAACTTTTGACCTATTTTATTCATCTTCTACTGATTCATATTTGACGGGAAAAAAATGACCTATTTTACTTTGATTTTGTACCTCAATTCGGATACCCATTCGGTTCGGGGAATATACCCGAGTCCCGTTTCGTTCGGATATGGGAGAAGTCCTCTCCCCCATTCGGTTATCGGGGCGGATTAGGGTAGGGTAATCGTTTCGTGTATTGGGTACGGAAATGCCCATATGCCGTTGTCAGTCCTAGCTGTTCGATTCTGCCTGGTATGATCCTTAGTTGTTGTTTACTCAAAAGACTTATAAGCCGGATTTCTGTTGAAGATGTTGGGATATGTATTTGCTTGTTTATGTCGATAATATGACAAGGCGATATAAGTGAAAATTTTGGTTGGCAGGTTGGGGGTTTCAGATCGAACGAAGACTTAAAAGGCTTTAGAAAGGGATGTTCTAAAGTGCTGGTTAAGGGCCCAATCCAAGAAAGGAAGCTGAGCCATTTATTTTTTCGGAACTATAATACTATGATTAAGAAGAATGATCTTTGATGAGTCTCGAGGATTCTTCCTTTTATCGTTTGCGCATTTTACGTTAATTTTATCCTTTCTTCTCTCACTTCATTCATATTCTGGAGTATCTGCTTTCTTTTTCTGTGGGTGTTGATACTTATCTACTTTGAACTTCGATTCATGGCATTTTGAAGTAACATGAAAGAGGAGCTTCATATGGCATGTGCTTTTAGAAAGGTGTCTGGTACTGAGGAGAAGTTTTTGGGTGCTGGGCAGATACCACACATGTGGTACCTCGTCGGCGATCCCAGTCATTCAAACGTGTTTTGGACGGTCTGGATTTTAGAGAGAGAAAAAGAGGAGAGAGAGTGGTTGGGTGAGGGAAGAAATGGAATAAATCTGGGCCGTCCAAAACACGTTTGGACGGTTGAGATCGCCCACAGATACCGCCATGTAGTACCCAGCACCCGAAAATTTCTCAGTCTTGAGGATTAACTTTTACGTACGTGTTTTTCTGCAATTCGGCAATCGCCGGAATTGGGAATCATCCATAGAGAACGGGATTCGAACAAGAGGTTATTTTTCTGTCTGCAGCTTCGACATAAATCTGTGATGAATCCTTTCTTTCTTAAACTCTATCCCAAGTCCTTTCTTCTTTCCCTTTCCTTTTTTTTGTACTGGTAAAGCCAAAGAGTATACCCCATCGCTTTGTTTCTCCCGGGGATTACGTCAAAACAACCCCAAAGCCGAGGGCCGGTCGAGACAAACCACTATATTGAACTACCTATTGGAAAACACTTTAGAAGCAAAGAAAACACTTGTGCATCACACTAGGTACGCCACTACGAGTTCCTCTGTAACACTAACCTTAGAGCAAGTACACCAGTTTAGCTAAAATATGAGCTAAAAATGCTTGTGAGCAGTGTAGATTTTGCTATTCTTTAGCTTCACCACTATACCAATATTATTCATTTTATCTACACTCTATTAAAATATCATTTTGTTGGGTTGTCTGGTACTACGTGTGTTGGGTTGGAGGAGGGAGGGAGGAGAGAGACAACTGAAAGTAAAAATAATATTAGTATTTAATTCAATACTTGTGAACAGTTTTTAGCTAAAAGTATTGAAGCATTGTAGACAAAGGTAAAAAGGATACCACTTTACCTAATTTGGTGCACCTCTCTTTTTGAGTTTTTCTTCTCTAAAATAGCTAAAAATGTATTTTATCTTAGACTGATGTTCATGCTCTTAGTTGGAATCTTCCAATTGGGGCACATATTCCAATTTACTTGACTAAGGCTACCCTTGGCTTAAATTTTTGGGTTTTTTGACGGAGTTTTTTTTGTTTGTTATTTTCTCTTAAATTTTATTCCGTATTAGATTCAGGTCAACTTATAGACTAATTATTTGTCTTGATGAGAAGAATCGAAAAGTAAAAAAATATAAAAAAAAAGGTTAAGAAAGTACGTGTAAGTACAGTAATGAGACAAGTTGGCGTTTGTGTCAGGGACCTTTTAAACTCACATTTAAAATGTTGGGGACTAAATTGGCGCAATGTTTAGGTTGGGGACCAAAGCGACAGCTTGCACATATTTTGAAACCAAAAAGATAAATAAGCCGATACTAAAACTAAAGACTGTCAACGATAAAGAAAAGACGCTAAAAACTGTCCAATTTTTTAGTGAACTTTTTCGAATTTTGGTTTGAATTTTTTATACTCTTTTGATTTTCTCGTCGAAACGAATGATGTGATGTAAAAATTGTAATGAAAGTTGAAAAAGTTAATTAAAATTCAAATAATAGTTACTGTCATTACAAAATAATTAATTTAGTCCAAAGGGCCCCTAAGGCAAGCCTTTTATTGATCAAAGATTTTTAAAAAAAAAAAAGAAAAAAATTCCATCTCTAGGAGCAAAAAGAAAAGGAGGAAAAGTGTGTGTACAACACGTGTTAAGTTTTTAACCATATCCTCATGAGATTTGGGACGCTTCAAACCTCCCGCGAAGCCTTTTACCAGAAAATCGGATTCCGATAAGAGAGAGAGAGAGAGAGAGAGAGAGAGAGAGAGAGAGAGACCACAACTACTACAATGGTGACTCTACAGTTGCTCACTGATTGCTCCATCCAAACTCTGAGAGCTTCTTCTAGTAGTCCTCCTCGGCGTTACAAAAGCAGCTCCGCAGTCCAAGCTCTGAGTACTAGAGCCTGTCTCCATCACAACCCCCAGTCAAAGCCGACTACTACTTCGTTGCCTTCTTCTCTCAGCCGCAGGCATCTGATAGCCGACACGGTTGCCGTTTCGATTGCGGTTTCTTCCCCTCTCATCGGCATTTCGAAACCGGCGAAATCAGTAGAGGGTGGTCTGTCCGAATGGGAAAGAGTTTTCCTGCCCATTGATCCCGGTGTCGTCCTCCTCGACATCGCTTTCGTTCCCGACGACCCCAATCACGGTTTACACCCTCTCTCTGTCTCTGTCTCTCTCTCTCTCGATATATATATATATATATATATCTATATATATTATTACACCGGTTAGTAGCATACAAATATCTAAATTACATCAATAATCCATATAATCCCGGAATGGGTGAGTTCACACTATTGTTTAAAGGGTATTTTAGTCAAAAAAGTTACCCACTATTTCCCTTAATTTTGTTGTCTAAATTGTATTCTTGGTATTTTTAGTGGAAACAAGTGATAATTTGGCATCTATTTGAATACTTTAAAAATATAGTGTGAACTCACCTTTAGTCCAACTAAAGTCTAGCTTAAATCTTAAATGTCAAGATCTTGTATGCTTATTTTGTTGGTTTTGGTGGAGTTGGAATTAAAATCCAGTTGCATTCCCTTTTGCTGCAAAACCTTTGCTTTGACAAAATTACTATGCCCAACCTCCTTGAACAGATTTAGAGAGAGAGTGGATTGAGCGTAAATATCACTCACCTTGTTTCATTAACAGAGAAAAGGAGTATAT
>JAOTQK010000019.1:21000849-21017362 GCA_025642025.1 Rhododendron ferrugineum
TGTTTTCAACAGCTATTTACCGAAATGTTATGTATGATTTTCAACAACTATTTACCGAAATGTAGTGGGCTAAGGGAAAAAATACGGAGCTGCGAATAGTCGCCCCTAAAAATTGGAGTTTGTTTCAAACTGAACCCACGAACAGACCATTTTTAATTTGGTCAATTGCTTTCAAGATCTGTGTTTGACAAATTTTAGCCACAAGTAAGACCACGTACAATGTTATATACTTATCAAGGTAGTTCAATTTGGACACCTGCATTAACCAAAAAAAAAAAAAAACCGATACCACTGCTTAAAAAAAAAAAAATTATGGGACCATGTACGCAGTCGGTAATAGCCTTGTAAAATTTTGCATTTATAATGCATGAACCATAATTTTATTATGAGCAACAAAAGCTCCGTCGAGGTAATTTCGAGTTTTTTGGTTTTTTATCAAAAAAAAAAAAAAAAAAACTTCATATGTTAAGTTGGGTCCTAGCTAGGTCAGTAGTAAACTTAAAATTTTCATGTCCCCATTAAGAACTGCACATCCAACAACCGCTCATGAATAATTACAGTCACCCTAGTTAATGGTTAAAATTTTCCAAACCATGGTTTTGTGTCTGAGAATTTACATTTGGTTTTTCAATAGATTTGGAACAAGACGCTTTTTTAACTACTAATTAATAACATCCCTTTTGAGGGTACTATAAAATTATGGGAAAGACTACAATACACACTCCTCATTTGGGTGTGTATCATATGCACCCCAAAAATGTTATGAATTGTAAAGAAAATGTTACGAATTGTATTGCTAAAAAGTTACGAATCGTACAAAGGTTACGAGATACACCAAAAATGTTATGAATCATAATGAAAATGTTACGAATCGTACTGCTGAAAGGTTATGAATTCTAGAACAAAAATTACGAAACACACTAAAATATTATAAACGAACCATAAAATAGGTGCATATGGTACACCCTTTTAAGGGGTGTGTATTGTAGACTTTCCCCTAAAATTATTAGGAGGAGTGGATACCTGGGCTAAAAAAAAAAAGTGGATCAAATCTAGAAAAAATGGGGAAGGAATTCCGTTAGAACTTAGGAAAGGGATTAATGAAAAGTGAAAAGAGAATACAAAATACAAGAACACAAAAAAAGAATTGCTAATCATTAGACCATCTTTTGGTCCTCAGAATTAATCGATGTGCGCGAAAGCTGACCCGTACACTTGACTCATCAAAAGAAAAATTCATTAGTCCCATCTCAAACGTACGAGAAAAGTATTGGTCTATTTTCTACCATCAATTGGCAATTTGGCACCACCATTGTAGCACATATTCACAAAGTATCCACAACATTCTTTGTCCAACAATTTTGCTACGAAATGGATTTCTTATCTTTTCTAGCACTCGGTAGTCAGTATCAGTGAATAGTGCTTTAGATATCTTTTCCGACCGAAAAGGATTTGGATCGTCTGTCGCTGCAATTAATGGTTTGATTTGCTCAAAGTCAGTAGGTTATATGTACCATCCCGGTTAATTGGCTTAACTTGTACTCTTAAATTTTTGTACTTAATTTTCTTCTAGTATTGAGTTGAACACAAACTGATCAGGTTGGGGATGGAGAGTCCGATCACTATTGCTGGGAACGTGCTGAAGACATGAGCACTCCCAGGACTGCTTACAAGTTGGATCAAAGTAATCCTGGCTCTGATCTTGCTGCTGAAACCGCTGCCGCTCTCGCATCCGCTTCTTTAGCATTCCACTCCTACAACTCTTCCTACTCTCATCTTCTCTTACTCCATTCAAAGCAGGTAATAATTTCACGTGAAAAAGTGAACCAATGAAAGGGGTAAAATGATAATTTCACGTGAATAAAAACAAGAAAAAGGAGCATGGATGGTAAAAAAAAGGAGTGCAAAAATCAGTACCCTTTGATACTTTTAACAAAGTATTAATGTTTCTGACTGCTACCTTACATTGTTGCAGCTTTTCTCATTTGCGGATACGTTTAGGGGTTTGTACCATGACTCCATCCGGTGCGCTAAGCAGTCCTATCCATCATCGGGTTATTGGGTTAGTTGATCAAAACACATAATTTGTCTCCTCACCCGCATGATAAATTTGTTCTTACTACCTTCTTCGCTGTTCTAATTTCTTGTCCTAAGTAATGAATTTCTTGGTGAAATTTTGATTTGTTGTGCTAAAGGATGAACTGCTCTGGGCTGCTGCATGGCTCTTCCGAGCAACCAAGGATGTGTACTATTTGAAATATGTAGCCGAGAACGCTGCCTCCATGGGTGGTACTGAATGGGCTGCTAGAGAATTCTCTTGGGACAACAAGTACGCCGGCGTACAAATTCTTCTGT
The DNA here is from genome assembly GCA_025642025.1 of Rhododendron ferrugineum. Classification (NCBI taxonomy): domain Eukaryota; kingdom Viridiplantae; phylum Streptophyta; class Magnoliopsida; order Ericales; family Ericaceae; genus Rhododendron; species Rhododendron ferrugineum. Next base: position 21,003,205 of record JAOTQK010000019.1, read on the forward strand.
CCAAGGTAATATAGCCAGCTACATAGTTGTATGTCAAAGTAAGAAAGAAGAGTAAATGAGAAGGGTATGAAACAGCAACTTACATGGTAGTTATCCTTGGAAAGAAGACTTCATGGCATTCTAGGTGCATAAACCAATGGTTCTAATTCTCGGCCATAGGCATCGGTTGTTTGCTCTCCTAATATCAATACGCCCAACATACAGATGGAAATCAAAATTTGCTTGCGCGCGCGTTTGCCAGTTTGTGATATATGCCAGCAGTGATGACTCTAGAAGTAGTTCCTTCACAAATCCGAACTAATAAACAATGAATTGGTTTCAACTCAAATGATACGTAAGGAGAATAGACTGACATTTCCTATTCTTATACACTTTCATTGTGTCAACAGAGAATTTTATACCCACATTTTGAAAATACCTAGTAGATTTATAGTTAGTTTTCAGAACTTATTGAGTCAAATGTCAATGACCCCCAAATCCCACACATAGTGGTGCCCTAGTGTGTTGGTTAATATCCCATTCACAGCATGCTCCACTGCTCTTTTGAGGATGAACAGTAACTTAATAATTTCAAAGCCACGTCAAGAGATTCGGATAATCGACATTATTTTGTACTCTCAATACCATTAGGTCCAATACCCGCGACTACTGATCTATGATAGACAACAAAGTCATCTACAAACATGTAGTAACAGCGGCATGCTTTGGATAAGCAACAGTATAAACATTTGGCAAGCTACATGTAGGTGTTAATGGAGGGAGCCGGTGGAGGATACACAGCCATTCTGAAAAAATATCAGGCCAAAGCAGACTTCTTCGCATGCGCTTGTCTAAAAAAGAATAATGGCTACAATGTCAGAATGACTCCTGGTTAGTACGCCAACTCCCATGAATCACGTCTCTGTAACTAAGACTTTTATTGTCTCTTAATTTGTTTCTCTTATACCCAACCTCTGAGCTTTTCTATTCTGTCATAACTTTCGTGCAATTTCGCACAGAAAAAGTGCAATTTCTAAAAGTTTGATACAAGCCACCGGCTCAATTGGTGTGTAAAATTTACCAGCACAGCTTCTCCAACAGCTATTTTAGCACAGAATTTGCTACGCTGATGGAGTTTCGTTGCGCTGTGCTCATTTAGCACTACTACTATGCCACTTGAGATGGCAGTGTATCCTCCAACTTAATACCAGTGCTATTATGTATACCATCTCAAGTTGCATAATAACAGTGCTATTATGCCAATTAAGCCGCCAGCTTAATTGGTATGTACACCGGCACAGCTACTCCAACAGCTATTTTAGCACAGAATTTGCTACACTGATGGAGTTTCATTGTGCTGTGCTAATTAAGCACTGCTGTTAAGCCACTTGAGATGCTCTTCGATACATATCTCAAATAATTTCGATGGAATGGTGGTGTCAAATCAGGCGGGTTAGTGTACGTGCATGAATGGAACAACATGCAATATGTAGCATCTGCTGCGTTTCTTCTGGCTGTGTACTCTGATTACCTCTCCAATGCTCATGCCGTGCTCAAATGTCCAGTTGCCCAAGTTCAACCTCAGGACCTCCTCAATTTCGCTCAATCACAGGCATTAATACTGTACACTCTCTCCTTTTCTCTTTAGAACATTTTGCCCTCATGTTAGATATTATCGAGCAATGAAAGACTAGAGGTCGATATCCCGGGAAACTGCATTTTGTCATCTTAAAAGCGTTGCATTTATATCTACATTGGATCACTACATTGTATTGCTAATGTCTGGATTGTGATAATTTATATGACAGGCTGATTACATGCTTGGTAAGAATCCCAAGTCCGTGAGCTATGTAGTTGGTTACGGGCAAACATACCCGGTTCACGTCCACCACAGAGGTGCTTCCATTGCTTCAGTTTCTGTTCTCCATTCATCGGTCGGATGCCTGCAAGGCTTCGACACATGGTACCGTCGCCTCAAGGCCAACCCTAATGTCATACACGGAGCTCTGGTAGGCGGTCCTACCAAGAACGACAACTTCTCCGATGATCGCACCAATTACGAACAGACCGAGCCTACAATCTCTGCTTCTGCTCCTCTTGTTGGCCTTCTCTCTAAGTTGCAAAGTGTTACGGCAGGAAATTCAGGTGAGATCAATGTCACAATTACGCATATGTATGCTCGATTTCTCATTCGATGCTAGACTCCTGTATTTATACTATCGTAATAATTCATGTAGAGGTCCATTGTCCCAACAAAACAAATATGTTTGATGAATTTCAATATAAACCTGTTAGAGACTTGTCTCACATCAACTCTTTAAATCACTAGAGCTAGCTTTGTCCTCGTAGTCCAAGCATCTATATCTACTGAAAATTGGTTTTGGATTGAATCTATACTTGTGCAGATATTCCAGTTGAATTCCTTGACTCAATAACCGATACATGGACTGTCGGAAGAACAAGTTACTATCGTCACAAGGTGATAATCAGGAACGTATCTCAAAAGCCAATCACAGATCTCAAGTTGAGATTTGAGAACTTCTCGGGGTCCGTATGGGGTCTCTCCCCAACTCAAGATAAGAACACCTATGCCCTCCCTCAATGGCTGAAAATCTTGAAACCAGGTTCAGAATGCAGTTTCGTTTACATTCAAGGCGGACCACCGCAAGCTGAGTTTTGGGTTCAGAGTTACCACTGATCACCACTTCAGGGAAGAGTTCTTTTCCTTAATTCGTTCCTCACTTCAGGCAAGATTCGAGATTGAAATAGTCCGATGATCAAGAAAGAAGTTTCGTACTTTTTCTTAGTCTAATTTTTGAATTGTAACCTGCTTGCTTACAAGCAAATTTTGAAGAATTTTTTTCCAGAAGAGTTTCTCCATTACCATTTGCAGTGACTTTAAATGTATATTGTTGAACAACCAATACAAAACAAACAAGCTACAGGGGACAATGGCCAGAAGCAGGGCCTCAACCCATCAAGGGTAGGCTAGGCGACACCATCAAAACACCTAAAAGCACGACAGAAAGCAAAATTAAGAGCACCAAATCACTAGAGGGAAATTTTGTTCACCCGAATTTGTTTGCCAACTGGGATCCTTCCAGGCCCTTAATTTTCATTATTACTAAATCAAATTTGTGCTCCAACTGACACGATCGACATAATGATATCGATCCAAACTTTGGGAAAATTAAAGAAGTGAAGGACTTTCCGAATAAAATCCCATTCAAGCCTATCGTATAGGCTTTCTCGAGGTCGAGTTTGATGATCATGCTGCCTTTTTGCCCCTTCATATGGTTAAAAATGATGAATAACTTCCTGAACCATGATAACATTATCCGAACCACACGTCGTGGGTTGAAACTGGATTGTACGGGAGTCACAGGACTAATGAGATCTCCCAAGTAAGGACGAATGCGAGGAACCAGAATTTTAGTGACGTATTACAGATTGATAGGTCTAAGCTGACCCACAGTTTCCGGATTCCTCACTTTGGGAGTTAGACACAAAAGAGTATGATTAACTGGGTAAGGGATTAGTCCCGCGGTAAAAACTCCATGAATGAAGTTGCAAAATGGAGTTAGCCGTTATGTCCACGATTTTTGGAAAAATCCCGGGCGGAGACCATCAGGAGGACCTGGAGATTTCCAAGGTTCGAAGACCCAGGGCGGCCTTGATTTTCGAGTTTGTGGGGATAGAACAGAGAGAGCTGCACGGGTGTGGTCCCCGAGAGCGGGAAATGGGATCGAGGGAAGAGAGATGAGAGATCTCACGCGAAGATGACAACTGACTAGTACTAAAAAGGTTCTTAAAATGAGAGAGCGCACACAATGTTCTTAATAGAGGCTTCATCATATTGCCACGGGCCCACTAAGTCCAACAACACAACTTTAAAATACAATTTCAGACGCAACTGCTTCCAGAGCCATTCATTGCACGCGAGCCCACATGCATCGACCGGCTCCAAACACAATTGTGTATCCGGAGTTGTGTTCTTGGACTTTTATAAGTAAATAAAACGCATAGCCTAAACTACCAATCATCCCTTATTTGCACAGAATGCTAGTATTCAAAATACCGGAAGTAATTAAGATCTGAAATTGTAATGATCACATGCTGCAATGCAAATGAGTAATGGGGCTGGCTAAGACATGCATGCATGTGCCCTCCTTCTACAACTACTTGTTGTTCGATCTCCTGGTCAGAAAGCTTGAGCTTTTCTTCGAGCTTGTGCGTCGGGGAAATCTCCTCCTCCGCACTAGACTTAAGAATGTGTGCGGCGAGCAGCATTCGGTAGGTCCGGCATGATACAACCTTTCTTGAGAACTTCTGCCCAAGCCGAGTGGGGAAGTATTCTTCATCCTTTGTGATCCTCATCCCCATCCTCAACCCCATCCTTCTCAACCAGGATGTGGATGGCGGGAGACTTCTTCACCGTGGTGGCGATAGGAGGGTCCGTGGTAATTTTCTGGACTAGACGGAAAATCTTGGCCGGGAAGACAGTGTTATCAATGTAGACATCGGATAGTTTATGCCACTTTAATTAGACTGACGAAAGGCTTGTCTTCCTCCTCGTCTTCGACTTGGGAATCGGACTCATCCGACTCTGACTCTGACTCCGACCCCAACTCCGACTCCATGACAATCGGACTTCTCCGACCCTGACTCCTCCTCCTCGTCTTTGTCCTCTCTTCGTCCCTTTTAACTGCTTCCTCCTCCTCTTCATTCTTTCTCTTTGTCACTGTCTCTTGGGTGGAATGTGAGGAGGGTAGATTTTTAGGGTTTCCTGCAAACCTGAAGAAAATCGCGCACCCGATGATCGCCATGGCTAGGTCTGCCCACACCATGCCGATCCCCATGCTGTAAGTAACGAGGGTGGAATGTGCTCTAGTAATGGCTGAGTCAATTTGTATGCTTTGCTTTTGAACTTGTGGGATTTGAATTCCTGTTGGGTCTATTTGATTAGGGAGATAATGGTAGAAAGTAAACAGGGAGAAAAAATATATATGGAGTACTTTTTTGTTGTTCAGTTAGTAAGAATGTCTTAGAATGTGAGAGAAAACAAATTTTTCCGTACAACTGGCAACAGGGCGGGGTGGATTTTTGTGTACCCAGACCCGAAAATTATTACCCGATCCTAGCCCAGACCCGACCCTGACCGGGTATTTTTTCGGTAGCCCCATTCCCGCTCCGATCGGGGAACGGGTTTACCCGCCCCGCTCCGTAAAAAATTAAAAAAATTGCTAATCTAAAACCAAAATAAAAGAAAATAAGTAGAAATAAAGTGTTAGTTTAGTACAATGGTGAAAATATAAAGGTAAGAATATTAGGGTTTTTTAGTATAATGATGATAATATTAGGGTAAAAATATAAAATTTGAAGTATTAATGATAATTAGGATAAAAGTATAATTTTATAAATAAATATATTTCGGGGAGGGTATATCGGGGCGAGGTCGGGGCGGGTTTAGGGGCCTATCACCCCGAACCCTACCCGAACCTAGCCGGGTTTTAGTATTTTTACCCCGACCCGATACCCTAAAAGGTGGTGGAAAACTCGCCCCGTTCGGGGCAGGGCGGGGCGGGTCTGATTGCCATCTCTACGTACAACCCTCTAAAGCTAGGAAGCGTGTTTTATTTTTTCTTATAAAAAGTGCAGATAAATTTTATTTTCTTGCAAGAATGAACATTCATTACTATAACTTCAATATTTTTTTGCAAAACTTTCATCTTAATCAAACGGATGCGAGAAAGAAAAATATATTTTCTTTTTCTTCATTTTCTCTCATTTTCGCTTTCCATTATATTTTTCTCTCTAATCAAACGGACCCTTAAAAAGAGCCAAAGAGGAGGGAAAATTTAAAAACAAAAAAAAATGGATTTAACTTTCCTCTTATTTTCTTACCGACTTATTCTCTACTTTCTCGGTTAATTATTTTCTTATTTTGTAAATTCAACTTTCCTTTCACAAGTTCCAAACAAAGCTAGGGTTTCCTCTCTCTCTCTCTCTCTCTCTCTCTCCATTGTTTATACTCTATTTATTTTGAAAAAAGATATGAGAATCCCATAAACTAATTAAGGATGATTCTGATTAGCTGTAAATCTTCCTTTTTAGAAGTTTTTTTAAAAGTGAGCTTATCAGTTAAATTATTTTTCGATCAATGGATACCTATATGATATGAAGATTATGGGATCAAAGCTTGCTTTCCATAATTTTATGGCAAAATTTGAATTTGAATGAGATAGTTTATCCCTTCCATATAAAAGTCAGCACAAATCTAAGGGTCTAATTTTTAAATGATTTTCAAAAACTAATAATTTAACATAAGAAATTCTAACAATTATTTGCCAATTAATATGTGCCACTGGTCGCAATCAGGACTCTTCTCGCTAAAGAACCCATAATATACAGCATGGATTATAACTTTTGTTTAATATATAGTATAGATGATAACAATTATTATGCTTGAGCTGATACAAGTTTTGCGGAGTCGAGCTTGAACACTCCCAAACTCCGCTGCTTTGCAGCCCTACATGATGTACTCCATCCCGAAAATTTCCTACCGTCTCTCTCTTTTAAGTGCAATGTATTATTAAGCTCAACCAAAAAAATCAAGTCTAGGGATGAAATCTCCCATACAACAAACACAAAAAACAATAGGAAAGGCAGCCAATTTCCTACTGCATGTCCTGGTTAACCTGATATCAGTTACTATTTCGTTTTTTCCTCTTTATTTGGTATGAATAATTTTGACCAAGCTTCAATTTACTCTTTGTACTATAAAAAATGTACGTTAAATCAAAGAATCTTTTAATTTGGTAATGTTCATGCATCTTTCAAATAGATAATTAACCACATGCATTGTTCCAAGGATCACTACAAGATGTATATGCCAAAATTGTATATTGCAGTGGTTGACTACGCAAACATCCTTTTCTATTTGTGAAAAAGTTACATTTAATATGGTTCTCCGAATCCATCTAAAATTGTAAAAATCATAAAGTTCCAAGAGTTTTGCTATGACCACACACAAACAGTACTTACTACATGCTTACACAAATTCAGTCACCTCACATGTGGGGTTCACACATACGTACTACACACTTCCAATGTGTGTGGCTCACATGTGATGTGAGAGAGTTTGTGTAAGCAGGACTGGAGCCAAAAATTTTAGTTAGTGGGGTCAAAAATTAGATTCATATGCAGCTATATTTTTTGTACGCACAAGTCCAAAATTAACTAAATTAAGAGGTTAATTATAAGATCAATATGCACAAATAATTCATGTTTGCCTCATAATTGGCCCCCAAAGACTTGTTTGTAAAATAATTCATGATAGTCTCATTTCTAGCACTATAAACTCTCGAAAAGAAGAGAACGCTTGAGATTTTTATGCATTTAAAATAAATTGGGGCAATTTAGAGATTTTTTATGGGGTCAAAATAAAAAAAAATTGGTTGCAAATTATCAAATGTGTGTAAGTGTTTGTATTTGGTTTCAGAATTATTGAAGTTCTATTTTACTTTGTTCTTATTCACCTTCTATGGCATTTTGTTTTACATTTCCCCCTCCACGTTTCCTCTTACTATCTTGCATCCCTAAGGAAAAATTATTCATTGTTCTTGGAGTAAGGCCGTGTGATACATTACCTATGTTGTGATTAGTAAATATTGTGGGATCCATAACTTTTGCATTGATAGATTAGAAAACAAATTGACATGTGAGTTGTTGTAATTAGTGTGAAGCATTGCTCCAAAAACACTCAATAACTCTTCTTCAGAAGTCTAATTGTATTAGAATACGTTTATGAAAAAGATCTATCCCAAAATAATTGTCCAAATCTTAATATTTAAATTTAAAAAATTATTTATATTTTGTAATTTTAATATTTATAATATTATATGTTAAGACTTTCCGTAGTAGAATTAAGCGAAATTTATCAAACAGAATTCATTATGCATATGATAAGACATTCTAAATTAAAATATAGGTATGAGATTTAAATTTAATGACAATCCTTCAAAAGACCATGCGCTCCTGCACTCAACAATCATCGCATTGTGCTCGTGCTTTCAATCTTCGCTCTCGTAAAATTTAGTAGTTTGGAATATATATTTCAAATACACTTTCACGTTTACGCTCCCGTTTTGACTAAAATACGTAAGCGCACATAAAACAGGTGACTTTAGGATCTAAATAGTGAAATACTCCTTGCGTCCCAAAATGCTTGTCCGGTCCGCAAAACGGAGTGTTAAAAATAATACAATTTTTTGCAAGAAAAAATCAAAAGTTTTTTAACAACTTACTAGATATCAATGAGTATTTTTAATTTGTGAAAAAATTTTGAATTTTTTCTTGAAAAATTTGTATTATTTTTAACACTCCGTTTTGCGAACCGAACAAATATTTTGGGACGGGGAATACTATATATAGACGTACAATTACTGCCGGGGGAGTATTAATTAAGTAAATCAATTACTCCGGCCTTCAGTTTTTCAGCGTAGGGCTAGGGAGAAATTTTGGGATGCAAATAGGGTACACGGTACCCGGCAGAGCGCATCAGACATTCAAATGTGTTTTTGACGACTCAGATCTGAGCAAAGGAATAAATGAAAGAGAGTGGCCGACTGAGTAGGAGAAAGGATGTTCAAATCTCAACCTCCCAAAACACCTTTTAACAGCTCGAATGAGCGCCAAATATCGACCGTCCAAAACGCGTTGGACTCGGAGAGGTTTTTAGTCGGTTGGATTCCTCGAAGATAGGCTACAAGTTTGTTAGCACTTAGCAAGCTGAACTGTCATTTCCTTTTCTGTGGTGATTCGTCAATCCGACTTTGACTCAATCTGGCCCCACCCATTCAATACTCCTCCTATAAATAGCATTCACACCCCCTCCCTCAACGTCTAATCTCTAGCCATTCCTCCTTCCCCGAAGAGAGAGAGAGAGTCCCTCTCAATCTCTTCGTCTCTCTTCCTTCTTCGTTAGAGCCAGACAGAGAAACTCCGTAGAGAGAGAGAGAGAGGGAGAGAGAGAGAGAGAGACAGAGAGAGAGAGAGAATCCACCGGCATGGAGCGAGGGGCGAGGGTCGGAGGAGAGGGACAAGGTGACGGTGGCAAATGGACGGAGGAAAAAGAAAACCATCAAGAAGGAGAAGAGAGTATGGCGATGACGATGGAGCACGCGTTCAAGAACGAGCAGGTGCCGCCGTGGGAGGAGCAGGTGACGGTGAGGTCGGTGGTGACGAGTCTCGTGCTCAGTGCCGTGTTCACCTTCATCGTGTGCAAGCTCAACCTCACGACCGGTATCATCCCTTCTCTCAACGTGGCGGCCGGGTTGCTGGGGTTCGCTCTCATCAAGGCCTGGACCGCCTTGCTCGAGAAGTTTGGTCTCTTGAAACAGCCGTTCACCCGCCAAGAAAACACCGTGATACAGACCTGCGTTGTTGCTTCCTCCGGCATCGCTTTTAGCAGTATGTTCTCTCCCTTTATATATCTATCGTTATCAAGATTTTAAATACCGGTATCGGAACACGTAAGGGTAACGGTCAAAGGTATATTATCGGTTGTTGCGGTCGTGAATTTGTAAAAATTATGACGGTAGAACATCGGCCGTGAATGAGAAAAAGATTGATACGTAATGGGAAAAAGGCTAAAAGCCTTTATAATTATTAAAACATCAAAAGTAAATTAATGGAAAAAAAATCAGCCAAAAGTTTGGCTTTTCTTTTGTCTTTGAAAAGATCTTTTTCCAGTTGAGAGGTCCATATGAAATAAGCTTTCCAGTTTTCTTGTCGAATCAAGGCACAAAATCTTGATCACGCCAGAAAACTGGCCTGGTCTAGCTAAATCAAAAACAAAACCTTGTAACGTTTTGCGACCAACGCGAAAAATAATTAAGTCATTGCCTTTTTGTTTCTTAACCTTGGGAAAATTGATTTTCATCCGCCATAGTTTCACGCATATAATAGGCAACGAAGAACGAATTTGCTCGCAAATTAGCTACTATTGGTGACGAAATATTACTCTGTCTTTTGTTTTCGTTGCAGTAGACTTTTTGATCTCCCTTGTTGTACCCTTTATGGTTGCAAAATGTAATGTTTTTTCTCTTTTTTACTAACTTGTTGGGAAATTTCTCAGGTGGCACTGCAAGCTATCTGCTAGGTATGAGCGCGCGAGTTGCTTCGCAAGCAGATGAAGGGAACACCCCAATCAACGTGAAGAATCTTTCTTTGGGATGGATGATTGGCTTTCTCTTCGCCGTGAGCTTTGTTGGCCTGTTTTCCATTGTTCCTCTGAGGAAGGTATGAAACAACTAATTCATCTACGCTGTAGTAACTTTTAAGCATTGTCAGTCTTCTGTTTCAAATTGAGCTTTTCTAAACAGTTTTCTTTGAGTTTTTCCAAACAGTTTTCAGAAAATTCCTTTGGTTGATGGATTTTGACCCTTGTTTTCGAGGAATTTTCAGGAAACCAAGCATTTTTTTTCGAAAAAATCATATCAGCAGATGCATGTTCATGTTTTCAAAACTCTGTACTTCTATTAAAAGATTGAAGCTTGGTCAGTGCTTGATATCATTTCAAACATGATTTTGAGTTCGACGTTAGTTTCACGACATTGTATTATTTTGATAAAGATCCTCAACCTAGCTAATTACTTGTTGGCAATTGGTTTGACCAGATGATGATACTGAAGTACAAGTTGACATACCCAAGTGGAACTGCAACTGCATACCTCATCAACAGCTTCCACACTCCTAAAGGAGCCAAATTGGCAAAGTAAGCAACTGCTTGTTTCAACTCTGACCGTAACTCTGTCGAATGCTATGTGGTCGAGGGAGATAATAAATGGAAAAAAAAATATTCAGACCACACTTTTTAAAGCAAGAATTATCGATTCAAAAGCTTCAGTTTCAATCCACTGCACTTTTTGTTTCGATTTTGAATAAAAATGCTGTTAAAGTCTTAAGGCTAATTCAGTTACTCAATTTTCGTATGCAGGAAACAAGTTGCGACACTCTTCTATGCTTTCTGCGGAAGCTTTGGTAGTGCACTTTTCCAGTGGTTCTTTGCTGCTGCTGATGGCTGTGGATTTGGTAGCATTCCAACATTTGGTCTTCAGGCCTATAAGCAAAGGTTAGCTCTATCTTTACTTTTGTAGTTACCGTATTCATCTTTTCACATGGTGGTTCTAACCCGATATCTGGAGTGAACTGTTGCTATAAAAATGGTTGTACATCTTTTATCTCTATGGTGCGTCTACATTCATTCACCGCTATCTACAAGATTACTGTACACCTTGTTTCAGCGTAAATAGAATTGAAATCCTTAGATTTTACATTTGAATTTTCGGTCAACTAATGATCTACACGCACTACTTCACCATGAAAATTACTGGTACCAAGAACGATTTCAATGTGAAATGTGTTGTCTAGATTCACTAGTGTATGGGGAAAACATACACAAGTAAATCTGGACCACAACACTTCACTTTATGTTCCCTTTTTTTCACCTCAATTCTGAAACAACTGGTCGTTAGAGAATTATCTGCCACAAAATATGTGCACGTTAGAGAATTCACTGTTTGAATGATAAAACTTTTGTGCCGAGAAATTATCGCGTTTTGGTTTGTTGGGAATCACATCTTCACATGACAATAAACATTGAGAAAGAGAAGCATTTTAACGATTGAGAAAGGGATGCGTTTTAACGACACTTGGAACTTCCTCTAGCATAAAAGACTCTGCTGAATTTAGCACGTACCTTTGAGATTCTCATAAAAGTTAAATGAAACTTGCAGGTTCTACTTTGATTTCTCAGCCACATACGTCGGTGTCGGGATGATCTGCCCTTACATGGTGAATATATCACTGCTAATTGGAGCTATTATCTCATGGGGAATCATGTGGCCGCGTATCGCTTCTAAGGCAGGCGACTGGTACAGTGCTGATTTACCTCCAAGCAGCCTTCATGGCTTGCAAGGATACAGGGTATGATATTAATTGTACTATTTTGATTTTCTACTTGTATGTTTGATGATGATCCTTTTTGTTCTACAACTAACACCATCATTGCGTACGGTAGTGGCTATATTTTCATGATTTGTTTGGTTTTGAACAGGTTTTTGTCGCTATTGCCACGATCCTCGGTGATGGTCTTTTTCATTTCATATACATGCTGATAGTAACAGCGCGCAATTTCAAAGCCCAGAAATCAGGTGAGGAGGAATCCGAGTCAATTGTCAACTACGACGAACAAAAGAGAACGGAATATTTCTTGAAAGATCAGATCCCAAACACAGTCGCTATTGGAGGGTACGTTGTGCTCGCTGCCATATCCATTGGCGTTGTACCGGTCATTTTCCCCCAGTTAAAGTGGTATCACATACTCGTCGCTTACATGATTGCACCGGTTCTGGCCTTCTGTAACGCCTACGGGTGTGGTCTCACTGACTGGTCTCTGGCCTCCAATTATGGCAAAATCGCTATCATCATCTTCAGTTCCTGGGTTGGGCTCGGACATGGAGGAATCATTGCTGGACTCGCTTCATGCGGTGTTATGATGAGCATCGTATCTACAGCTTCTGATCTGATGCAAGATTTCAAGACCGGGTATCTGACACTTGCATCTCCTCGTTCAATGTTCGTTAGCCAAGTATTGGGAACCGCGATGGGTTGCGTAATGTCACCACTGGTCTTTTGGTTCTTCTACAAGGCATACGCCGTGGGTGACCCAGATGGCTCATACCCTGCACCCTACTCCCTAATGTACCGAGGAATCGCCCTTCTTGGAGTGGAGGGGATTTCTACCCTTCCAAAACACTGCCTTGCACTTGCCATCGGATTCTTTGCCGGTGCCATTGTGGTAAACATCATCACCGCGCTACTACAGAAGTTTGAGACCAAATGGAAGATCTACAGGTTTATTCCGAGCCCAATGTGCATGGCGATTCCTTTCTACCTCGGAGGTTACTTTGCCATTGACATGTGCGTGGGGAGTTTGATCCTTTTCGTGTGGCAGAGGGTGAACAAGAAGAAGGCAAACGACTTTGCGCCTGCTGTGGCTTCTGGTATGATCTGCGGGGAGTCATTGTGGGGAGTCCCGGCGGCTATCATGTCTCTGGCTGGCCTACAAGCTCCGATATGCATGAAGTTTTGGTAGTCGATTCCGCAGCTTCTCTCTCTCTCCAATGGATTCCTCAGTTACACCTTCATACTATCTTTTTTCATTGACATTGTACATACAGATTTCTGGCTCCTACTTTGGTAATTAAGGGAAGGTGTTTATTTTTGTTGCTAGAAACAGATGATGTCTAATTTTAGCAGGGTAAGAACTTAATTTTCAGATATTGACAAAGGTATATAGCCCTAGAGGTTTTGGAATACAAAATGTTGCACATTGTTTCTCTGTCTGCGGTTTTTAGTGGATTTGCCTCCCTCACTTTACTATATGTCTCAAAGTTCCACAGCATTAGTGTTTCTTGTGATATCTCAAGGGGTTTTGATTTTGACGCTCCGCTTTAGTAAGCAGGCGCTCCACTTTTAACGTGAAATTACTAATAATTTCATGTACAAAGTGCAGCGCCTACATACAAAAATGGAACGCGAAAATCAATTTTCTCAAAGTGTGTTTCTGGTGATAAGCATCACAACAAAATGAAAAGTGGACAAAAGTCATAGTTTATGTGGGATGGGGAATGGAGATGCTGCCAAGCACCCCCTACCAAGCGGCTGTCGAGCAGTTGATTTGGCGTTTATCTTGACAATTGATTGTTCGGATCTTTGACCGAGCAATGAACGGTTTTGATTTGAATGCGCTCGGATTCAATCCATGTCGAGATAAACGGGTGGCAAATGGTGCTTGGCAGCATTCCCTGCCCGGAGGCCGGGGTTCGACTTTTTCATTGATGGCACGGATCAAGCCAAACAGTGAGAGAGAGACTCACGGCATGGTTTATCCTCCTCCTATATATAAAGGAGCAGTTTTTCGGATGCCATACTTTCGATTTGGGACGAATTTGCCCTTTAATTTCAGGCATTTTACAGATTGCCTAGGCCAGATGGGTATAATTGTAATTTTACTTCTGGCCGCGTGGCGCTTTCTCCCACCTACCACCTTATTACTCCCCTACGCAGAGAAACAATTACAAGAATGGCGTTTGAGAGAGAGAGAGAGGACGAT
>JAOTQK010000019.1:21017462-21047829 GCA_025642025.1 Rhododendron ferrugineum
TTCAAACGGATTGAAATTTGGAACACTTGATTTTTCAACATCTTTAGACAGTTTAAACTACTACAAAAATATAATTTTCCCGTTTTACATTATTTCACCATCAATATTAGGTTTGTTTGATAGGTTTCGTTGAGTAGATTCAAAAATATAAAATTTATTTAAAAAAAATATGTGAACAAAAAGTTATTAGCATTTCAAATTTTATAAAAAATAAAAAAATAAAAGAGAGAGAAAGCGGTTTATAGAGAGAGAGAGAAGGGGGTAAAATTGGAAAGTTGTGGGTCCGGTGTCAGACCCCCCCTGACACGGGGGGGTTGATTAACAGCGCTTAGAGGAAAACAGAGAGAGAGAGAGAGAGAGAAGAGAGAGCCCCGTCGGAACTCGAAATCCTGATGGCAACCCGACCCAAGCCCAGCTCAAGTCGATTGTATTTTTCCGGTATTTGGACCACATGTCCAAACACCTCAGGCCCAAGCCCTTCGACTGCCAGCTGAGGGATGCATTCAAGGTGTTGGACAAGGGTGTTTATTTGACAGGTTTTTACGTTCCATTTAAATTTGTCACTCGGTCTCCCGACTTGGTTGTTCCAATTAGCAGTTTATCATACACTTTGTTACATTGATTAAGTTCATTTGTTTGTCAGACATTTGTTGTCTATTCTAGGAATCACATCTTCATGCACCGGATTGCCATTTTTTGATAAATTCAGAAAAATTGGGCTCCATGCTTTAAGGCTTTGCATCAAGACGATGCTGTTGACGAAAAAGTCACTAGGACCTTCATGCCTTACTGGCGAGAAATTGCATTTTTATTGGTATAATTATATTAAAGACTGGTGTATGGTTTCTTCAATGGCCAACAATGGGAAATTTTCTTTGTTTGTATATTGAGCTCTCAAGTATTAGGAATAAAGATTATGAGTTGTGCTTCCGATTTTCCTCTCATAACAGCATACATGCTAGCTATTTTTTTATTTTACTGCAATCCAAGAAATTCTTTGACTGGGGAAATTGTTGCCTCACACTGCGTATACCCATCTTTATTGCTATGTTGGAATCGAGGAAAGAAAATAAATGTCAAAGTTGGATATGAAACTAGAAGTCTGGGTCATGCAAGAAGTGATTCAAATTCTGTTTCAGCATTATAAACCCCCTTAGACTTCTACCTACTAGAGTGACCTGAATGATTTCAATTTGGAGTTGTGAGTCACGTAGGTTTAAGCCAATATTTTGTCATATGATTCTCTTTTTTCTCTGAAGGACATGAAAAATTGAAATTATGAGCCTATAGGTTGTTGGCTGGAGACTGTTGGATAAACAAAAAGGACTTAGATTACAATGTCTGTGGAAGCTGAGAGATTTCAAATGCGGGGTTGACCTCATCGACAGAATACACGAGGTCGTAGAAGTCACAGGTTACTTCCCAAATCTGCACTTGGAACAACCCAATCAAATGAGAGCTGAACTACCCATGCCGTGGAGTGAGATTTGAAGTGAAGCCACAGATGCTTTAGTATCATACCTATGTATTTTTTTTGATAGGCATAAGACCCATGTATTGCAGTAGTTTCTTGAGAACTAGCAGTTTGACAGTATTTGGTAGTCCAGGTTGCGTCAATTTTATTAGAGTCGCCATTAACTTTCGTCATTTGTTAAAATTTTCACTTTTTTGGGTTGTGGAAGGCTGCCATTTTATTAGTAATTAGTTTCAACTATTGCTGATGAATACAGAAAGCCATATATTGGAAATCCAAAAACTCTATGTATTGGGTTGGTTTCAATCTAAGATGATTTTTTTTTGTATGTATTGATTATTCGCTAGCAAAGTACAAGAGTGTTATCCATGCATGTTCACTGAAAAAGGATCTTGAACTTTTCTCTCATGGAGATCAAACCATCATTGGTGATAGAGGCATTAATCTGAGTGGTAGATAGAAGCAACGTGTGCAGCTTGCCAGGGCACTTTATCAAGATACATACATTTATTTACTTGATCATCCCTTTAGCACTGGGTCCGAACTATTCAAGGTTACGATTTTCCTTCTTGTGTCATCCACTTAGCAGTTGAATGAATGGAGTTTGGCTAAACATTTTACATGGAACTGCAGGAATTCATAATGACAGCGCTAGCCGCGAAGACTCTGATTTTCATAACCCACCAAGTTGAATTTTTGCCTGCTGCTGATATGATACTGGTATGGATTCATCTTTTGGTCTATTATGCATATGGTATGTTGTAGAAGATTTATGGTGATATGGACTTCTTATGACGTGTAAACTCTTATCATAGCAAGGTTGCCTTTTTCTATACAAAAAAGTTACTACATGCAAGTTATTTTGAACGGAATTTTCTACGTTGGTTATTTAAGTTATTGATTTGAAGGTGCATATCTGAATTACTTTTATTTGTCTTTGCCCTATTTTGTGTTTGGTAAATTTTTATTTAGGGACATTTATGTTAGTTTAGTTTTCTGCCTTATTACTTGTTGGATGGAACATGTCAGTTGTAAATTGTTGTATCTATTATTAACTCGAGGATTTCACATGCACACACACGCACATAATGGAGGAAAAATATATGCATAGCTTCTAAAAATGCTTAGCGAGGCATTATTGGTCTTTGAAATCATAGCAAACCAAAATGTAAGAGGAATTTACCCCCCAAAATGTGAAGGAAAGGTAGCACCAAAATGCAGGGCAATGGTTATTGCCTTATGGGACCATTAAATTATGAACCACTTTAGTCTTAAGCCCAATGCAGCCGCCTCCAGCACTGAACCATGAAACTCTTAAATTTCTGTCCTTTTTTTTTTTGGCATGAGGAGTTTCTGAGAGTGAGAACTGACGACATGCATTGAAACTTATATGTAATTTCTCTCTAAATACTCATTTTTGATTTTGCAAATTTTAAAGGAATGCCTTATTGTTCAAGCTGGGAAATACGATGAACTTTTGCAGGCAAGAACTGATTTCAAAGCTTCAGTGTCAGCTCACCATGAAGCGATTGAACCAATGGATATTCCCAACAACTCATTTGAAGATTCCGATGGAAGCAATCTTCGTGATGCATCCATTGTATTTAGTAAAAGATGTGATTTCATTGGAAACAATGGTGAAGGAAGTAAAAGAGGGTTTATCAATTCATAAACTAGCTGCAATCAAAACAGCATGGCTACCTTCTGTTCTTATCCTCTACAATTTGCATATGTTTGCACACAACAAATGTCATTCAATCAGGTTCTCTCCTAATTCACATTGACTAAGCCATATATGTTAGTTTCTTTGATAAATAACTTAATGAAAACTACATCGCAGGTCTTTACGCAACATTTTGAAGCTTTCTTCCATGATCAGCCCATTAACGAAATTGTTTTCCGCATGAATGATTTCACATGGAAAGATCCCAGATAAAATGGTCGTCTTCAGCCTATTGGTATGGAAGTTTTGCAGAATACCTTGAACTTACAAGACTCTGATCTGGTCTTTGTTGCTGTTAGGAATCCAGATGATTTTCGTTTTTTGGTGCTTGGTGCAAATGGGTGAGAGAAAATGTACGATTGGTTTTAGTATGTGATTTCTCAGAAGTAATTGAGACTGAAATCTGAACACAATATGCACAATGAGCCCTAGAATACAGTTAATGGTTTCCACACTAAAGCAGTCTATTTTTCTGTACCAAAGCATACTAATGTTACAACTCTAAAGAACTACTCCAGTATGTGATTTATGTATGCAAGGAAGAACTAATGCCTTAGTTGTTTTGATCAATGCATGTATTGTGCCTTTGTAGTTATTACCAACTACTTCTTATAGTTCTGGCTATGCAGCTAAAACCCAAAAAAATTACTGCCCTTAAACATCACTTCTTCCCTTCGACGGGCATGGCTTTTGTGCCTTGCACGAACGGAAAACCTAGTACAACTTTAAAGAACACGTCTGTCGATGAGTTTGGGCTACTATAATACTGTTACTTAAATCACTCGAGAATGAGATTAGGTCTGTCAATGGACTGGATCTAATCCGAATTCGATCCGAAAAATTCGATCCGAATCCAATTTGAGTCTTATTGGATTCGAATCGGATTCGGATTTGTCGGATTCGAATCGGATTCAGCCAATTGACAGGCCAACTCGAGATCTACTTGTTAGGTTAGGGATGTGATTTTGGCATTACAGTTTTAGTTTTGTTTCTCAAAGCAATCTAAACGTCGATCTCAGGCACCTACTACCGAAGTAGGTCCCGCAAGAACGCCGGTACATAAGAACCAATCTCGGTCTAGATAAATCAAAGAGATCCACAATTCAAACCCTAAACAATTAAACATCGTTGAAATCTGAAGGCATACAACAATAAATCAACTAAAAGCTAACAGATCACATGGACAAAACCGCAAGGGTCACTAGCCGGAACAATCATCATCCAGTCGAAATTGCTGCGCTGCCCAATCAAACACCACCGGACCACCTCCAACCCCAACAGCACCACTGAAACCCACCAGCCCCAAAAAACAAACATCTAGCCACACAAAGACCACCAACACCGGACCATTCCTCAATAGGCGCCGGGTTATTTGCCCACCACCATCACCCACCGAATCTGGAACAACCAGACCAGTACAGAACCGGACAGAGGAAACCCGCCGGTGGAAAAAGTTGAATTTTTTCTTGATAAAGTTTAATTTTCCTTTTCTACACTTTCCATAATGCCAAATTAGAAAAGGTCAGGGGAAAAAACTTTCATGGGAATCTCCCGTGGAAGGTCAGGGAAAATTAGTCTCATTTAAATCTCTCTGTTAGTACTAAAAAGTTTTTAAATTTAGGCTCAATTTTGATGGCAGAAGTCAAAGATCTGAGTGTCTTCATGGGAATCTCTCATGGAGAATGCGTTATGTAACTACAAACGCATTTTGAGGATGCATTACGGCTTCAGTAGATTTTGTTGTCACACAAGTTCTGTTAAAGCACATTTTGTACATGCGCGATTGCATTACTTCAGTAGATTTTGTTGTCACACAAGTTCTGTTGAAACACATTTTGTACATGTGCGATTGCATTACTTCAGTAGATTTTGTTGTCACGCAAGTTCTGTTAAAGCACATTTTGTACATGCGCGATTACTTTAATGCAATTTGAAAGTGCGCGAAAGACTATTTTTAAAACACGTTTTTTAGAAGTAGTAGTATGGTTCTCCGGGGCGGTTCAAGAGACACCCAAAAAAATATCTAAAAAAATACCCTAAATTTTAATCTCATAGTTTCCGATCAAATTTTTATGATCGGAACCGTTCAATGTGTGCAGAATGTGATTTTAAGGGTGTTCATGAGAAATTAACAAAAAATATGACCGGAAAGTGCTTATTTTGAGTAGTTTTTAATTGAACCGTTCATCAAATCTAAGCTAAAAACTGTTCCGATTAAGCATTTTTCGGTTTTTTTTTGCTAATTTCTCATTAGTACCCTTAAAATCACGTTTTGATCACATTGATTGGCTCGAATCATCAAAATTTGATCAGAAACTATGTAGTATTTTTTTAGGTGTCTAATTAGTTGTTCCCGTAACACCCCGGTATTTCTCGAATTCGTTTAAAAAACGTGAATATATCGATCAAAAACTCTCATCCATGACTTCCTCCGTTCCACTTTCTTCCAAAAAAAAAAGTATTATTTGAAAAAGAAGGTAATTTCAAACTCAAATATAATGAAAATAAAAAATAATTTTTTAATTTTTTTTACACCGTTTAAAAAATTATCAAACAAGATTCATATTAATAGAAAAATTACTAAAAGTGAAACGGCCTTAACCCATCTGTATCGAGCAAGCAATCGCTCAGTGGTGCAAACTCAACACTCTCTTACCTGAGACGAAACCCTCCATACATAGTCATCTTCTCCGCGAGGGTCTGTTCGTTTGACTGAAGCTTTCTGACTTTCAAAAAGATCTGGTTGTCTTTGCGATGCACACACAAACAGCTTCAGCAATCCATCAGCTCTCAAAGTTCAGAACTAACGTATCTGATCCCAAGAAAAGGCCACGCGTATTCTTTCCGCGCCCTCCTGCTGCTGCACACAAGGCCTATGCTGCTGTAACTAATTCTTCTTCTTCTTCGTCGATTTCGAAAATCGGTGAAGAAGAAGAAGAATCGCGCAAAGGCCAACCCTACCCGGCCACTACTTCTTCGCCTGTTTCCGCGAGTAGGAGGCAGAGACGTCCTCAGAATGTCGACGGCGATTTCTTTGTCGGTATTGAAACTAGTTCATTCCCTTCAATTTTTATTCATGTTTTGTTTTCCTCCGCTTTCACATTACCAAAAGGAAAAAATATTAATATGTTATTTAGGATTCCCCAAGCAATGTGGCACAGCTTATTAACACCATCCACAGACCGTCAAAGAGTAACTATAGACT
The DNA here is from genome assembly GCA_025642025.1 of Rhododendron ferrugineum. Classification (NCBI taxonomy): domain Eukaryota; kingdom Viridiplantae; phylum Streptophyta; class Magnoliopsida; order Ericales; family Ericaceae; genus Rhododendron; species Rhododendron ferrugineum. The sequence continues at coordinate 21,023,865 of JAOTQK010000019.1, forward strand.
GAAAACAGTAAAACGAATACTTTCAAAGAGTTATGATCACTTTCGAATTCAGGTAATGAGTCATGCCTAAAACATTCACTCCATGGACTCCCCGAAAAGCCATAGTCAGTGATAATATTATAAAAGCCTCTAGGTGAACGGGCTCTACAGGGTTGAGGCATCGGAAATTCTTTACAAGATCTTTTTCTCGCAAACAATGGACCCAAAACGGACCGAGGCTGCCAAACAAGAACCATCTCCACAATGCAAAGATAGTCTTACATCAAAGGCTTCTTGAGCTGCAATCAGAAAGAGCTGCGGATAAGAAGCAACAAAAGCATTCTCCCCACACCAGATGTCGATCAAAACTTCTCTATACTCCCTACCTCTACCATAAAGCTAGTATGCTCAACAAATTTTGCCCACCCAACCCGTAAATGTCTTCGAAAGGCTTGCACCTTGAGAGCCCCTGATCCATTTAGAAGACCGCCCCCAAGCCTCAAGCTGCAGTCCACAACTCTCCTCTACAAACGTGCCGCCTCCATAGTGTATCTCCAAAGTCATTCCTAGAAAAACCTGCATAGAAGGGCTGAAATGATGTATACTCAGACTCTCTTCTCGCTATTGCCCGCACACCAGCTTCTAGGTCAACAAATGAAACTTGAACTCCTTCCAAAAACCGCCCAAAAGGAATAATGTGGAAAATTGCCTTCTTGTTTCTAGTTTATAAAAATTTGCATTATTATCGTTATGTAAACATTGACAGCTAGTGTGGTACCTCAGCCTAAAGCCTTGAAAACTGCATTTAAAGTTATTCATAAGTAACCATTAATCTTGAGCAGCCAGAGAAATCATTTTTGAAAACATTTGAATTTGGAACATAGATTTTCTTGATTCTGTAAGAATGAGTGTGTGATTGTGTCTTTGTCAATGTGAGGATTGAAATGATATTTGAACTCCCGAGAAGAATTAAACCCTGGTACAGGAATGGCATCTGCCTAAATTTCTCACTCGTGTGGTTCGACAAAGATATGCAGAGGTGTAATTGCGGACCAACTGAATCGAACTAGTCATGCTTGATATTATTTTTTATGGAGGTGGCCTTGATAAACTAAATCAAACCGAGCCTTAAGTGCCAATCGATTGGGGTTGGCTACACGAAAGGGGCCTTTATGTTACTATAAAAACCACCAAGGTGGCTAACTGTCGAGAGAAACTTAGTTTACTTAAAATATGGCCGAGATAATTTGTAGTGACATTGCTAGCCGAGATTGCCATGCTGTGCGCCTGTGCTACCTTATATATGCATCTTTCTATTGCTTTTGCAGATCACACGTGCATAGATTGTGATACATGTCGTTGGATGGCTCCGGTAATTCCCTAAACTTTGCATACTTTTAAGTTTTAATCATAAACTACACTAATTTATTTTTTTAATTTGGTTACAACCAAAGGATACGTACTTATAGTTGGTAGATTCATTAACTCAAATAGAACTTATTTACCCGAAAATAATTCTCATCGTATTTAGCCAATTCAAATTGGCATTTACACAGTGTGAGAAGTAATACAATGCCATGTAAAATTGGTTGGACTAATCTGTCCTAACCGACAGAATGGGGTGGTGTTGAAACTTGTTACTGTTGTCTGCTCATCTATTTTAATGCCATGATCTCAAAGGTTCATGGATGCTATATGAACACTTTGTCTTAGCTCAATCTCTTTCCACCAAAAAAACCATTGAGATGGGTAAAGCATACAGAAGAGGGAATTCATGAGCATACTAAGTTGTAGTGGTGTCATTCTTGTTATATGTGAATACACAACAAACAAAAGCGCCATACAAGATGGATTAATGTATCACGCTACTTATTAGGAGTTTTTCTATTAGTGCAAGAAAAAGAAAGGTAACCTAATAGTGATAATCCTAACTTGATCCTATACAGCAAATTTTCACACGGGTTGGTGATATGTCAGCGGTCTTTAAACAGCCAAGCAGTAAAGAAGAACGGCTAAAGGCACTTCAGGTGTGTTTATTTCATCTTATTTCATGTATGTGTTTAAGCGAATTTTTTATCATTGGTGTGTTAGAGAAACGACAAAAGGGTGTTACTAAACAGTTGACCTATGAAATATCCACACACCTAAGTGGTTGCCATATCTGTGTAGGACACACCTGGGACACATTGGGATACATATGGTCCAATATAATAAATTTTGAAGGGGACATACAGGGGCACATGTGGAGACACTGCGTTGTTTCATAATTTTGGTAAACTTATTTTGAGGCATAAATTTTTAACAAACTTGTCACATGTGCCCCATGATTTTTCTTTTTGATGGATCATCAGTTAATTATCTAGAGGCAGTATAGTTTTTGTTTTGTGCTAAGTTTGTTTTGAGTTTCAATAGTTTGCGGATACTATATTCATACTAATCGCAATTACAAATATGTAAAGTATGTGTATTTTGTTAATGTTGATGTGTCCGCACTGTGTCCATTGCCTCATTAATTCAAACTTACCGTGTCACGTGTCTGTATCTGTGTTTCTTAGTAGTTGACTGTGTATGTAACAGGTGCTTTTGCTTTCTGGACAACCTATGGTTTTCCCACTTTGGCTATTAATTTTTGTAAACAGATACCAAGAAATATATAGAACACAATATTTGTTGCAGTATGTACCAATGATTACAGTCATCCTCTTTAATAAGTCTGAAGTCGATTTATTCCCCCTATTGCGACTCCTGATTTTCTATTTTCACTTTTGATGAACAAGGCCTTGCTTTCATGTCCTACAAGCTCCATACGTACTGAGAAACCTGGTCAAGACATTCTTGTAGCTCAGAAGACATTCCCGATTCAGATCAATGAGCAGAGAATTCCGGTAGCTCATTTTTTGCATTATGATTAATCTGTTCACATTTTATCCTATTTTCATATTCCATGTACTATGTAATAGTGTCTATACCTTATCAAACTTTTTTGAAGGAAATTTATGTGCACTTTCAAATTTGTTCACTTATGGAGATCAAATAAGCGTGGAAAGGCTTCAAAAATAAATTTGCTCACTTCTCATAATCGTTGTTGTTTTGTATTGGACAAGACTTCAATAGTAACCAAGTAACTGACCTCAATTATCAAATCAAAGATGTAGTCATTGCTGACTTCCCTTTTCCAGTAGTAGGATGCTACCTGATACTGCCTCTGTCCTCTTCGCTTCATCACAAATAGGTGCTTAAATCAGGATACTAGGACGTGCTCTAAACAACTTAACTGCAGAATAGTTATGGCCTTAATTACCATTGGTGTGCTTCTGGTGGTGTATCAAGGACACGTATTCTGAGTCTTCTGACTATATAGTTTTGTGGTGACTAGTGCTATTACCGCTTTATGTTGGTCAGTCCATCACTGATTTTAATCTTGATAAGTACTATTGCGAAAGAATAGAGAAGTATTCCTCCGAATGGATTGCTTTATTTCGAGTAAATGCTTCTTCTTTTCTTACTACAGTGAATTTTGAACAAAATCTTCTATGGTCGGATACACGATCCCAGCTCTAGGCATTAGTTCTTTTTAGATATGATGGCATATGCTTCAATTATATAAGTTCTCTGATGTCTCTTTTTAATCCTTTTCATGGGGAATGAGAAAGTATGCAATTTGAATTGCTAGAAACATGTGAAGTTACTATAAAAGCCAAAGAAATACAGATGTAAAGAGAACATACCCCCTGATACAACAAGATCAAGCAAACAAAGGAGCTGACCAGTTGGAGACAAAAGTATCGTTAGGTCTATTTTTAAACTCGATTAAATGTTAAAAGGTTAGAAGACGGAGGTATCTCCCTGCCTAAGACAAAAGTATCTTTGTGTGTTTTGGATTCCTCAGAAGAAAGATTTGCTCTCACTTTATGAGCTCCGATTGAATGAGTGAAGTCTATGAGGGTTACTACTTGATAGCGAAGCTTATCAACAATCCAAAATTGAGCAAATGCAAATTAGAAGACTTGGGCCAGAGAGTTCTTGGGATCCCGAATGGGTATTACACAAATCGTTTTGGGGCGACACAAGAAAATCAAGTTGTGTTATTTGTAAAGTGTTTATTTCCAGCGTGATCGGAAGGACTAATGTTGAGCTTTTGATTCCGCTCACAGTGAATTTCTGACTATTATTTCTTTAACCTGAAAAATGTTCCATAGTTCTGTGTATTATCACTTATCAGTTTCACAGACCATCAAACACTTTCTTTCTTCCTTTTTCTGCCTCTCTTTTTAATGGTTCACCCACACCCCCAATATGTGATTTTTCTCAATGATTAAACAGCTTTTGCAATGAACAACCACTACTTTTGTTTTCTAGGTTCCCAAATAGCTTTGGCTTTTTGACTTAATTGGCAATTAAATGCTTCCAGGGCGTGTATCACTGTGGTTATCACTCTGCAAAATCATATGGAGCTGCTTCCTATTTGATCATTCACCCTGAAGGAAATATTCTTGTAGACAGGTAACTTCAAGCTTTCCCATCAGTCTATCAACAAATTTCCCGTTATATACAGAACATTTAATATGATGAGTACAGTGCGGGGTGCATGAGGCTACGGAATGAAGCTAGAAGATGTTATCTTCGATTACAAGATTTGGCGTGACGAGTTTAGTATTGACTGGCTTCTTATTGTAATGTTTGCAGTCCCAGATACACAGAGAGGCTTGCCTCTAACATTGAGACAATGGGTGGTGTCCGATACATGTTTCTCACCCACAAGTATGTTGAAATGACCCTTCACAAATTTCCTCTGCAAACTTTGTTAGATGACCTGATTTCTTTTTCGGTGACCAGGGATGATGTTGCAGATCATGAGAAGTGGTCAAAGCGGTTCAGATGCGACCGAATTTTGCACTCAAAAGATGTACAGTCGATATATGCTTTTATGGCCCTCTCTGTTTCTTCACTAGCTATTAGTGTTTCTCCAATGAATGTGATGATAACACTCACCTGAAAAGAAAAAGAAATAAAGGAAACAGGAAGAAGAAATGCATACAAAGTAATGGAGGTTCAATTTGCAATGCTGACAATTTCAGTATAGCAAGGTCCACATAATAGTACCCAATGCTAATGTAAAGTCAATCCTATTTAGTGACCAAAGAAGCGTCTCCTATTTGCTATGTTACATGGGTTATGGTAGAAACGTCACCTGTAACTTGAAAAGAGCCCCTAACGAAGCTTTATTGTACCCTCAGATTGGCTTGGAAGGAGAGCAATGAGGATAATGCTAATTTTCAAGAAACTTAAATATTTCTTCCAAATTCAATTTGTAGAAATGAATTCATAGTTACCTCTTCTAATCATATTTTATTTCGGCTAAACGTCTAGTAAACATGTCTCTCAGACCTTACCCGAGAGTCAAGACATGGCTTTTTCACAATTTCCAAGATTTTAGCTGTTGCATGGTCTAGGGTAGAACTCCTTATATACTTCATATTACTTTGGTACCCGCGATGTGAGACTTTGCTTCACGCCCTCCCTCACGTGTTGCCCATCCCTGGTCTGTAGATCTGATACCGTGTTACAAGGTATGGGGTAGAACTCCATGACGGTAGACATAATTGTAACAGCTCCTCCCCTTCTCCGTCTTTAAGGTTTTAAGGGGAATGCCCAACTACAGGTCATATGCATCCCATACTCTCCATGTAAAATAGCAGCTTATATCATGTTCTTACAATGGCAAAAAAGCCCATACTTTTCATGATCTTTATGGCAGTTGTCATACTTGCAAAATTCCTTTTTTTCTCCCCTTAGAGGGCATCAACTGCAACGTTACTCATCTTTCAATTAGATTAGATCAGTTTTTTTTCAAGCATGTTATTTGGTATTCTGGTATTTTCAGGTTGAGTTTTCTACGGTTGATGTGGAGATTAAGCTAGAGGGGAATGGGCCATGGAACCTGGGCCGTGACATTGAACTTGTATACACTCCAGGTCATTCAGAAGTGAGTGCATGTGCCTGCCATGGTTTCGTTTTAAGGGTTCTACCATGTTTACTCATCCTTAATAGGCTAACTTTTTGTTCACCTATCGAATCAAGATATAGTCTCACGAATCTCACCACAGAAACTTAGCTAACTGGCATTTTTTGTATCTCTACTATATACTATATATGGTAGGGCAATTATTATATAACCACACACACTCACACAAACATTCACAACTTTTGGTGGGTCCCACACACACTGGAGGTGTAGTGTGTGTGGGCCCCAATGTGAATGTGAGTGGGTTTGTGCAAGTGTTTGTGGTTTTTAGAATGATTGTATGGTAGGGATCAGTCTGAAATATCGGGATTCCTGTGGGATTCGCGCACTAACCGGAACAACTTTTGTTATATCTATGGAATTGCTCTTAAATATATCCAATTTGTCGAGTCAGATTGTTGCTCATTAAAAGCTCATTCGAGCCCAATTTTTTTGATTAAAAAAAACTCTTTTTTGTTAAATACAAAAGAGCTCAATGTCTCACATAAGCCAATTAAATTTAAACACACTGCACCAGTATTTAAGTTCGTTAAATTTACGAACGAATTTCGGATAATCGACTACTTTGACTCCACTGGATTAATATCCAGTCCGATAGAGACACAGATTTTGATAGGGATATAATCATTTTTCTTTTCCGTGTTTGCCGGTGAAAAATGTGTATTGTGGACCAGACAAGCCTTGCCAGTTGCCACCCAATGGTGGACATTTCCATCATCATCTATATTAAGGGCCCGGTGCCAAAATGAACAGGCTTCAAGACTAAACAATGGTATGGCTAATACATCGGTTCTGGCATATCATAAACACGTCATGGAAAATAAAAATATTCATAGCTATAGTGGTGAAAACCAAAAAAGAAGTTTTGATCTGTGCATTTATCTTTAAATGTGAACGTGTTTGCAAGACTTTCATATGGATCAAAATTAAAAAGTGGATAAGAGGGCATCATATTCGAACTTTTTAAACTCTGTATAAGTGTATATGCGAACTACAAAATCTCAAATTCAAATTGAAATCTAGAATGATCCGGTAGAGAGTAATTTTTTTTTTTATAGAAAAAAAGTCCCTTTCTTCCCAAGCATTCTTGAAAAATATTATTATTTTTTACTTACGGTAAATTTCGTCTTTGTATCTCTACTATATATGGTAGGGATCTGTCTGCTTGTTTAACAAGCCACTGAAGACGCTCTTTACAGGGGACCATCTGTCAATGAATGAAACCGGGTTGAGCATATTTGAGAGATACAATTGGTTTTCAGGTATGAACGATTTGTTTTCAAGTCAAATCCCAATTTTTTCTCATGATTTTCCCTTTCTACCAATTGTTTGTAGTACATATTTTAGTTTGCTATCCTAATCCAAAGTATTGATATTAATTTCGGATACATGCTCATTTCTTTGGTATCTCCTGTTTGTGTTGCAGTACCCATGCAGTTGAAGAGTGTCAGATTATTACTTGAGTTAGATTTTGAGTGGATCCTACCAGGTGGGTGTGCTTTATCTCCAATCGTAAGAATTCATATTTTGCATTGTGACAGTCATGGATGCTATGAAAGCTACTCATCTAATCATGACCATTTTAAACCAATAAAGTTGACTCATGTAAACCCTACCCATTTTGCTGGAAGTTTGATTTGTTTTTGTTGTTGTTTTTCTTTTCTGTTTTAAACCCGTAGGTGTATACAGTATATGTACACTGGTCCTGTCAATTTTTAGCAGCATAAATTCAACATTTGACCACATAAGGATTTACTTGGCTATGGAATTGGTTACATTTCCCATGTTTTCTTCTGTTCGTAGTTGAGAAATTAGCACATTAAGCTGTTCAAAGTGAAAAATTGGCAAGAAAATTTTTCTCAGAGGTTTGGCAACAAGGTACTTGAGCCCCCAACACCGAAACTACCGTTTCGCTCTAGTTTAGTGTTATTTGCTTTTTTCGGGCAAAGAATGGCCCAAGTTTGGTACAATCTTCTTTCAGGGATCACATTTTTAAAATTTGGCATTCCTTACAATGTAACGAGGACAATGGGACACATTCAAGTTGCTTTATTTTATTTGTTCACCGTACTTGCAATGGTAAATAGCTTTTTCAACCTGCTCCTATTTTCTGCTTCATTTTCGCTCAATTTTCCCCTCTCATCCTACCTATCATTCAAACGCACATGAGGTAAACAAAAGGAGAAAAATAATCTCATGTTGAACTTGTTTCTCTGATGACATACGAAGTATTAAAGCTTCTTCCTCATTTTGCAGGTCACGGCAGGAGAGCTGAATTTAGAGATTATGAAGAAAAGAATTCAGTTTTGGAAGCTTTCTTGGATGCAAAATTGATGCAGGATTATTGAAGCAACATACTCTGCACAAAGGATCAAGTGTTCTCGATTGGTAGACAAGGTGCAGGCCCCCGAAATCGTGATACTTAAGCAAACTTGGGATTTCATAGTCCCTGTTTTACAAGAATTGATGCAGGATTATTGAAGCAACATACCTGCACAAAAGGTCAAGTGTTTTCGATCGGTTGACTAGGTGCAGGCCCCTGAAATCGCGCTGCTTAAGCAAACTTGGGATTTCATAGTCCCTATTTTACTAGAATTTGTACTCTGGTAAGAATTAGTACAGTAGGTGACTCAACAAGCCTGACAAAGGAGGTCAAGTTCCAAAACGTTATAGTTGCAGAGAAACTAGCATATTTTAGCTTGAGAATTTGGTCTATGGGGAACAGGAATTCTAGACAAATTGTGGAATTTCAATGTTACATAAACTTTAGAATGGGTTTAAACATCGATATATCAGGATATAGTTTTCTGGGCCAAGGAACTTTGGAAAACGAATGACTCATTGCGGAATTGATATAAGTGCGGAATAAGAGTGCTGGCGGGTTGCTTTAGGAAACTAGAAGGTTCAATTTATGTTTGCACATTGGAGCTAAAACAGTAGTGGAGGGTTGTCTATGGAAACTAGAAGGTTCAATTTATGTTCGTACGTTGCAGTGGTGACAATTGTTGTTCGCTCCTAGTGTGGTACAACGGTTTTCGATTAGGGGGAATCATATTATTACTTTCTTCCAAGACCCTCCGTTCAGACTTACATAATGGCATTTCCAACGATTGTCATGTGACTCACAGCCGAGCATACGAGAACTGAGAGTACAGTGAAATAGCGTAATTGATGCTTATATTCATCTAAACAGTGATAGTTGTACATGAAGCCACATGGAAGTGGGAGGATATCCAAGTTACAACTATTCGGCAGACATCAAAGGAGAGCCTTGATTGCTGTTTGAATCCACCCTCCATAGGTCCTGAACCTGAGCTGCAAACTGCAAGTTCCAGAGCACATCCTCCACAGTAGGCCTGTCAGTTGGTTCATTAGAAAGACACCTGACACAAATCTCCATCACAGTTTTTAGTGAATCATCGGAACACTCCTTGTGGATCGCTGGATCAATGATGCTTCTCCGAGCTATGTCATCATCTGTCGTTAAGCTTACTTGTAACTGGAAAAAGAGCAAAACATTGCAGGATTAGGAATGAACACTCATTCCTTCACTCTCCTACTAAAGGTACCGAGGAACCACAAAATAATCTGGTGTAGGAAGTCATGTTAAAAGCAAAAGTCTTACGAGATCCTTTGCAATGGTAATGGAACTTTGGCACATGATAACTCTTCCAACGATGATTTCGAGCAAAATTACGCCCATGTCATATACGTCGTTCTTGTCACCATTCGCTGTGCCCCTGTAAAGTTTCAGAAAACACTTTAACAAAGAATTGAAAGGAAATACTTTTGGAATGACGGAGCAAAGTTGTCGAGTGGGAAAGCAAGCTTAGTCAAGAAAGAATTCGCTCACCTGTTCTGCACTTTCGGTCCAGTGTGTACAGCTCCACTACATACCTAAGAAAGTATAAAGGAGTACGCAACGGTTAACCAGAGGCTTGTCACTGTAAAACTGAAAAGATTATATCACTTAAAGGAGCAAAACAATAGTTTCCTTCTGGTAGTACCTGGATCCGGTTTTCAGCTAACAAAGGAAGGTTATAGTTGTTTATCTTCACATGGAGTTCATGATCCAGCAGAACATCGGTTATCTTCAAATCGTTTGAAAACACACCAGGCACTATGCCTGTATGAAGAAACTGAATACCCCTTGCAACTCCGATTGCAGCTGCTATCCTTTGTGTCCAAGTGAACTTGTGTCCTGAAACTACCTCTGTCATATGGACTGTTAAATGAGGATTACCAAGCATACAGGTAAAGGAATCATAGCTGGACCATTAGTTATGTATCAACGTTCCAACAAAAGATAGTTAAATGCATTCAAACCCAGGTTCTGCAGCTTTGAGTCCCGGTAACTCACAGTTACCGACAGCTTCTTCTATTGGTTAAGAACAACTCTAAGATTGTAATAAGGAGTTCCCTAATATGGACCCATTTTCCGGCTACTTCGAAGCGAGACATTAAACAGGTCCTATGTCTAGTACTATTAATGGGGAAATGAGGCAGTGAAAAAGAAAAAAGGTGATGGTAGGCATGGTACATGACACTCTGAAGGACAACCAGACAACAGTTAGGGGACACTAATATCCAACCAAAAGTTGGTATTTCCCTGAAATGAAAAATCGGAAAGAAAATAAATCTAAGCGACTCATTTACCAGAAATGCAGCTTCTAAGTGTCCCATTGGGCACAAATTCCTGGACCAGAAATATTGTGCTGACGCTTGAATCATCTGGGTAGCACTCAAAGCTATGGCCAACAAAACTAACAAGGTGGCGGTGTCTAAGTCTTGAAATTAACTCAATTTGGTGTCTGTAGGACTGGATCCCATGCCTCTTTCTCATTTTCAAGCTTCTAATAGCGACGAGAGTTCCATCTGTGAGTATCCCTTTGTAAACCTGATTCAAGAACAAAGGCTAGACATGTTTATGCGTTTGCTTATGTAAGTATAGAAGCTATATACATACAGTGTAATAAGTGAGCTGAATATGCTACTCCGAAAATAATTTTGTGAGAACTATCAGGTGAGGGAAATAGTGCAGAAATCATTTAACCGAAGTCTGCGTTATAGGCAGGAAAACAAAAGAAGAAGAAAGAAACAATACAAAAGAAACAAAATGGGAAAGGCAACTGCATATACATGAGACAAGCATGGATGAAGTGAGTTGATCAAAATATTTATTTTCATTCTTGGGTTTCATAAGTTGGATATGCAAAATTGATCAAATATATTATCTAAACACTACCATTGCAGTTTGCACCCTGTCAAGATGGTGGAGTTTAGGGTTCAAGTTCACCATGACGAGTGAATATGATTCGTGTATAGGACTGTTTAGAAATGAAAACGAGAACAGGCGTTGAAAGATTATAACAAAACAAAAAAAAGTGGGACGTGCTAGTCGAAAACATTTTAGCCCAAATCATACCTTACCCTGAGATCCTTCACCTATGAAATTTAACGAGCTAAAGTTACTGGTAGCCTCCTTGAGCTCCTCCAGAGTAAAAGTTCGATAAGGAGGGAGTCCAAGTGCTCCACGCTTCATCGTCTCCGATATGTACCCTGCTAGCAAGATAGAGTCCTTTTTACATGAACAGAAGCAGGAATACTTTACACTCCCATGCATGAAAGTACAAGAGAGTAAGGAAAGCAATGGAGCCAATTTTGTCTCCCTTAACTTGGTTCTGAATAATCTGAACCAAGTTAAATTTTTGCAAGATAATCGACCAAATTATAAATGTATGGTTTTTGTCTGATAGAATCGAGCTTTTGTTATTCTGATGTCGACTATGAAAACTAGTCGATCAATACGACATGCATAACTGCAACAAAATAACTTAGCTGCCTAATGCAAGGAAATGGAATTCAAAGAGAGTTTTCATAAGCTGAAAGATAACGGTCATGGATACTACAAAATCCGTGAGTTTCGTATGTCTAATCCGATACCATTTTGGTTAGTGCACAAATTAACGAGGAAATTCGGAAATCCCAAGAGTAAATTATAGGGTGATTCCGGAAAATCTACACTCACCGTCGTTGCATTATCACAAGAGAGTCTAATCAGAGCAAATAATGAATTGGGCTCCCTGGAATTTCCCAGTAATGCTAACTATGCAAAGCAAGGCCTTAATCCCCTAAGCATATTAGAGAAGAACAAAAGTAAATCCTCCATTTCAGACAGGAAAGAGAAATATGGATCTTACTTGCATCTGAAAGCATCTTCAGAGTGTACGCAGGTGGAACGTTTTCTACTATTAGCCTTGTTTGAGGTGTTTTCACCGTTTGTTTCGGGTACACTTTTCTCACACCCAAGAAAAGCACAACACAAAGTGCAATTCCACCAAAAATCCCTCCTACTGAACTTGATGCCAAAACTGATCTCTTGATCGATTTTCGCTCCCGCTCATGGGGGGTAATTTTCACGGCCAGTGCTTCAATGCGGCAAAACGAATACTGGTGCTGCTCTTGAGCACTACTCTGTGACAAGCAATTTCCAGAATACTGGACAATCCTTGTACTAGAATTGGACTGTAAGCATCTGGGCAACTCTCCGGTCAAATAATTCGATGACAAGTTTACAAAAGCAAGTCTAGCATTGCAGGAAGTGTTTCCATAGAGCACTCCGGTGAACTTGTTGCCTGAAATATCGAGATAGGAAAGCGAAGGTAGTGACAGCAACTGGGCCAGAAATGGTCCGGTAAGCCCATTGAAAGAGATATCCAGCTGCTGGAGTCGATAACAGGAGCTTATTTCTTCCGGTATGCCAAAGCTAAACTTGTTCTTTCTAAGGACTAGAATCAACAAGTTAGTGTGCAGTAGTTTTGGAAAATGGGGCCCAAGTTCATTATATCCCACATCAAGAACTTGAAGATTTGTCAAGTTCTGGAGATTAGGGACTTCTCCCGACAAACGATTCATCGAAAGCGAAAGAACACGGAGATTTTCCATTCTTGTCAAAGAAAATGGAATAGGCCCACTAAGTGAATTGTTGTCTAAACTTAAAACAGCAAGCAATGGCAGTGAAACAAGCCAAGCAGGAATCCGACCGGTGAAGTTGTTGTGATCAAGTATGAGTGTTTGGAGGTTGCTCAAAGATGACAACTCTTGAGGGAGAGGGCCAGAAAAGTAATTTGAGCTCATGTTGAGAATCTCTAGTGAAGACAGTCTCCCAATACTAGCAGGCAATGGACCCCATAAGCCTAAACAAACTAAAGAGAGGACTTTCAAGCTGGGGAGGGTGGAAAGAGTGGAGAAGAAAGAATCAGAGGAGAAACCACTCTGAGTCACCATTGTTGTTTGAGGAAGCCAACAGTTATCACTGATGATATGCAGCTGGGTTAGGTCACCCCCATAGCATACTAGTGTTAGAGATGGGTTTGGTTCAGTGTTGCAAAAATCTGTGGTTTGGTTCCAGGTGCTCAGGACTTGTGGGTAGTTTAGTAGCTGTTGGATTTCGAAAAGGACATGGGATTGGGAAGATTGTAGCTGGTCCGAGTCAGGGATTGAAACCACAACCATGAACAGGAGGAAGAAGAAGAAGAGGAGGAGATTTAGTGGGTGGTACTGAAATGGTTTTGCCATTAGCACTCTGGATTGAAGCACTGACAAGATTTGAGTCTGCTAAAGTTCTTAATAGAATACCTATCAGAGGAGGAATTTTTCAATGCCCAGCGGGTATTGCCCACGTGGCATCCGCTCGGCGAATCCGAGCCGTCTGATACACTTTTGGACGGCTCGGATTAAAATTCTCTCTCTCCTCTTCCCCAAACATTTTCTCTCTCCTTTTCTCTCTCCAAATTTGAGCCGTTCAAAAATGAAATGGACGGCTCGGATGGCCGAGCAGGCTGGTACCCGCTCGGCACTGAAATTTTTTTCCTATCGGAGACTTGAGACATTGAAGCCTTTTTCTTTCTTTTTTTTCCCTTTCTCCTTTTCTTTCTCCTCGAGCAAATCTACGGTGACCACATTTGGTGTGTTAGAATACCGTGTGAGTTTTCATTCTTGCATCGGTAAGAAATATGACTAGTGGAGCTCATTCCGCCAATGCACTAAAGATAACTCACATGCAAGGGCGGAACCAGGAATTAATTTTGCCTTGTGCTAACCCAAAAAAATTTCGATGGGCAAAACAGTGTATATAATATGCATACAGACAATCTCTAAGAAATAAGACTTGTAATATATTTCATGCACCGTGCATATTGGTAGCACTATCAAATCTCACATATTGTGAATGTCCATATTGTAATGAGTGAGGAGTAAGGATATCAGATATCTATTTTTTAAGAATTAATGCAGTCGTGTCTTTAACATGCACAATATGAACAAAAAATGCTCCCGTAAAAACTCTTGGACATCAATAAATTTTAAAAAACACTCCAGATTTTTGTTGTTGTACCAATATAATTTACACCTAAAAGAGTAAGATTGTAAGAACCAACATTTTTAAATTTAAGCACACCAACCAATGTTTTGAACAACTAAATCAGTAAAATCTAAAGTACATCAGTCGGTGCTCTGCATTTAATAAAAGCAAAAGAAAATGGGTTGGTGTGAGGGGTTGGGCTAAAAGAAAAAATAGGTTGGGCTAAAATTATTTAGGTTAAGCTATGACATGTAGGTTTTTTTTTTATTGGTTTTTCTGAAAGGCACCTAGGCAATAGCCCACCACAGCCTCATAATGGTTCCGCCCTTCCTCACATGGTATTCTAACATAGTCACCAAAAGTGTTCCCTATTAATATGCCAAGCACCCCTCGCTTGGCAGCGATGCCGAGCAGCTGATTCGAGCAACGAACGGTTCAGATCTTTATGTGATAGGATTAGGTCCGTGCCGAGATGAACGACCGGATCAGCCGCTCGACACCGCTGCCAAGCACCCCGCTTGGGGGCATCTCCCAATCCCCCCGTCGTCCCTCCTTCTATCAACAGAGAAGAATATGTCACAAGTGATAGATTAGTAATTTAGTATGATCACATATGTATACATTTGTATGTTTCTATACATGTGCATATATACAACAATTAAGTTCCATTTTGGTTATATATAAACTGAAAAAAAACTACTATATTTTTTAAACTTAAGTTTAGCAATTTATAGAACAAAATACAATGCATTCTCATACTTATCGATATTCGCTCAAACTGCTATTTTACACATTGTTCTTCACAGCCTACAAAATGGAAGTATGTAGAGATACAGAGAGATGGAGTATGGGGAAAAGATGATCAGCATAGGGGTTGACCTCATCCGGGCTGTCCATGCTTGGCAATGTACGGCTCAGATTTTATTTTGACTAAACAACTGAGATCTGTTAAGCTGAGATGGAATCTGAGCCGTCCATTGCCGAGCAAAGACGACCCAGATGGGACCAACACCCATGCTGGATATTTTAGTCGGACAGAAGTACTAACGTTTTAAAATGCACGTGAACTTAACTAGAATCGAAAAACCATATAATATAACTGGAAATAATCACATGTCATAATTACTTATGGTGGTTTCATTGCTTCCGAATTATCAGTCCCTTAACACTCTCTCTCTCTCTCTCTCAGGGGAGAATATATATATAATTCAACCACAAGAACAAAACAAAATAAAATAGAGGAAAAGTCGCTCAAATCAAATGTTAGACCCATCACTTTCAATGGCGATAGTATGACTAGATACTATCGCCACTGAATATGTAACCTTACTGTCGCCGTTGGGAGAGCTAAAAAACCTCCTTAAGAGTCCCATAACTCTCAAGAGGTTGAAAGTTCAACAATAGAAACACCACTGCACTGATTTTTTGGGGAATCTGTTCAAGAAACAAAAAACCAAAAACCGTGGGACCAGTAAAAATAAATAGGAAACTGAAAAAAAATCTTGGGTACAAAGTAATTATTAGTACTTGAGAAGAGATACAATGCTAGTGTCCAAGAGAGTTCACATGATTTTTCTTCAAAGCCTAAGAGCCCGTTTCGAAACGGAAAAAAATCTTTATTTTTTAAGAAGATAATTTCAAATTTAAAAATTACGTGCTTACGTAAATAATTTTTCTATCACTATGGATCTTATTTAATAGATCTCATTGAGATCTTTAATACGGTGTAAAAAAATTTGAAAAATTATTTTTCATTTACATTATTTTTGAGTTTGAAAATATGAAATAAACTGCTTATTTTTTAAGAAGGTTTTTGGAACGGGACCTAAAGAAACTAGACTAAATTGAGCCAATTTACCAAAAAAATAAAAAAATAAATTGAGCCTAGAAAAGGTAAGGTCCAGAACTCCCATATGTTAAAACAGCGACACGTCCAAAGGGACGTGCCATAGTGTCACAATCTCACCATTTCCAAAATCCCTCACATCAGAGCAGAGTAGTCACGGATGTAAACCCACGGGTTAGTCCGGCTAGTTGATAGATTTGCTCGTCACACAATTGGTGATGGTTCGATTCTTGGAGTCAGCCCGTAAGAAATCTATTTCTTGTGGATCCCTTAATTTCGGTGCGGTCTTTGACCGGATAAAGGAAGAGATTAATCGAGGAGCGCATAAGATAACTTGAACGCCCTGAACCGTCGGTTAAAAAAAAAGGTAAGTCACGGATGTGCCTATTAAAAGTTGTTGTCCTATAATTTTCGTACTTAGGTTGTCCACTCTAGCTATGACAGGCGGGCATCAAACCAGATTGCGATTACCAGCTAACAGCCTTTTGTTTGTTCCTGTTCTCATAAGAATACATACATTAAAATGTAGTACTAAAATCACACCGACAATTCAAAGGGTACCAATCCTGGATAGCTAAAATGTACAAACCACATGTGCCGGGCCCATCTTGGACCTCACAATGATGCATAGAATAATTTTTTAACCTACCTAGTGAAACATTATTCCAATTGGACAATCGATAAATGCTTGATCGATTCGTTCAATTTTTTAATCATAATTTATAAGCACTTCTCCATCTCTAATTGAAAATGGTATCTTAACAGAGTGATCCCAAGCGATATTTCACTCCTGACGTTGCAGCCTTGCAGGAGATTAATTTCCAAATAAGGATTTTTGGCTCTTAATGCTAACTATGGTTAAACTTAGCAGGTTGTTAAAAAAAATTAAATTTAGCAGAATATACAAGTTAGACAAAACCAATAAAAGTGAATCAAGTGATGTTAATGTTCACCCTTATTTGATGATGGTGAACAAAATCGGGATTCTTTGCCCGTACGCATCCTCTGTCATCTCTTCCTTCACTTCGTCGAGTATCATCAACCCAACAAAAACCAATCAAACTGTCAACTTTTCCTTCCTCTCAGGGGGCGGAGCTATCTGGATGGGTGGCACGTGTCACTCCCGATTCCGAAATACCCAAAAAAAAAAAAAAAATCTTTCTTTTTTACACAATAGCTTAATTAAAAAAATATGAAAATACTATACAAGTTAAACTTTGGTTGATTTATGTATGTTCATCATGAACTTCTCCAAATGGCATATACTAATTAGACTTTTCAGCAACTTTTTGTCTATCAAAAGGATGCTAAAATGAAGCATTCACCTTCCTTTTATTGACCTCCGATCGCATTGCCTGCCAACCACCTTGTCCTCTCCATATCTTTTCATGTCCATAATCTCATGTTTTTCTAACGTTTCAGATGTTTGAACCCCCACAAAACAAGATTTTGTATGCACCAGACTGTATGGCTGATTGCACGCACTTCTTAATTTGACACTTGAATACATCATGCAATCTCAAAAAGCACAGGAATTTAAATACCCTCGAACTTGAAGCCAATTGACATAAATGGCGCCGTTTATACTTCAACAAAAAAATACAGCAACCATGTGTATACACTCAAGTTTTTTTTGTGGTAAATCTCAGAACAAATTCACTCAAGATTGAATGGAGGTTGCACTTCCGGTTGGATTCTATCAGGGGAGAGAAATTTGCCGGCGATGGCAGGCATACAGGTTTGCGACAAACGGGAGAGAGAACTGGAACAGCGGAGCACAACAGCATTAACAAATGAATTTCAACTCGAGTCCGTGAGAACACCAAGGAGGGGAGCTGCTTTAGAATGGATAACAGAGCAAGCTTCATCTCTTGGAACTGGAAATGTGGATCGCTTTAAGGTGCTACAGTATCACCAAATCCATGATACTTCCGCAATTTGTTTATCCTACGCCCAAACTACAATCTTCTAAGATACTTCCGCAATTTGTTTATCCAACGCCCAAACTACAATCTTCTAAAATTTGAAATCTAATCCATAGTCTAATCCCGAACTGATATTTGTAAATTTTGGAGAGGTCAAGGGTCAATCCTTGCCAAAACTAAAGCTTAATTATTTCTTCCTTGATTGAGAGTTTTCTTTTCTTTTGGATGGGAGTAATTTAATGGCTATCAGTTGAGCTTCGTATGTATGATTGTAGGCTTATGTCCCGTTTGATAATTCAAATACTTGTATTCTACCACCACGTGTAATAAAAAAGTACAAAAAAACACCCCGTCAACCAATTAAGCCGAATCTCAAGTCCAAAGTCATTGAAGCAATCTTATTGGAAGGTGACAATCTTGAGCAGGCCAGGCTTTGAACCGAACTTAGTTTGACTACCTGTGGTCATTCATAATCCAATCTAGGCATTACTGCTTCCTTTCCAGGCGTCCTCAACTCCTATGTATCGTAACAGGTCCTCAGGTCAAATAACAAGAGATGGTAAATGGAAATCATTTACTTGAGAAGAATTTCAGATATAGAATGCCAGAAACGTATCAAAAATAGCTAACTACAAGTCTAGGGAAAGTAGAGTACAGACATATCGGATCTGTAAGTCTTGTCAATCTTCAAGCACATATCGATTCCTCCTTGCACCAAATGCGAATCTCTGCACAACGGGCACACAACAGAATGATTAATAACTGCATGTAAATCTTAGAAAAACAGAGTAGGCCTTTATGTTTTCCACTTAACCGAGAATATCTGTGAGTATGCTTTCAAGCCAGTAAGGAAACGAATGTATGTGGGCTTCGTTGATCCATTGGCAGGAATGGATCTTATGCTTGGGACAAGGGACTCTGCAACCTGCAATTCGCTCATATTCAGATCTGCAATACAAAACAGAGTACTAACAAAAGCAAGAATGTCCTCCCCTTGACACGTGGGCGAGCGTGCACATACACCCATGCATACACACACATAAACCCTACGACACATGCATTGGGTCCAATTATGTAACCAAACTTGACATGTGACTTTTCGGTAAAACATTGTATTCATTATTAATGTAACATGTTAATAAACTAGAGGGGCAATTCAAATTCATATAGATAATTGACTAAAAAGGGTAAAGCTTATATATCCTGTATATGTATTCATTGTTAATGTATCATGTTAATAAACTAGAGTGGCAATTCAAATTCATATAGATAATTGAATAAAAAGGGTAAAGTTTATTTATCCTGTATGAATATGGTCTTCAAATTTATTGCTTTTAGCTTTTTCCTACCACCAATTCATTTGAGCACACATACATAACCAAATCAGCAGCCAATCATAGTTAGGTGTTGCATGTATGTCGTCCATCTGGATTTCTAGAATATGTGTTGCTTATCCAGAAAAAGCTTACCATATTATTTACTTGAACATCAAAATCCATAATCCTTATATTAAGATGACCAGGAGAGAGTGAGCAACTACTGAAACAAGCACTTAAAACTCAAATAAGAGGAATTCAAAAGGCTGTCTCCACATCATAACTTTAACGCTATACAGAAAAACAAAACCTTACCACTTCTGCCGGTTCTGCCAGAACATTAATGAAAAACTTGGCCTGAAATAATTGAAAAGTTTCACTTGCCTGTTCCATGAGAAGAATTCAACAAAAATATGAGGTACACATTCTACCTGCTTGGTGTTAGCTCCAGACATCAGAAGATCAGTTGTTACCATTCCTGGCTGCAGAGACAATAGTGGACAAATGAAAACAAGAACCAAACCAAACTGAGCCTTGTGTCCCAAACAATTGGGGGGACAAATGAAAACAAGAAAACCTAACAAATATGTGGCGTGAGCAGGAAAAGGGCATTATACAGACCAATCATTCTACAACCACAAACACTTACATAAACCCACTCACATTCACATCGGGGCCCACACACACTACACCTCCAGTGTGTGTGGGACACACCAAAAAATGTGAGTGCGTGTAAAGTGTTTGTGTGTGTGTGTTTGTGGTTATATAATAATTGTTATACAGACTGACCCCAAGAGTTAGGTTTTTATTTTATCTCTTTCTTTCTTTTGTTGTTTCATTAATGCCGTCATAGGCATCATACACCCAAATCAGAAACTAAGACAGAAAATTTACTGTTAATGCTGGTTTTGTTTTCCAATGAATTAAGAGTTAGCATTATGGCAACCATTTAGAAAGTATGACACAATATTCCCTTGTTCTCGTACTATAGAAGTATGAACAGTTCATTGTGAATGTTTGTAAAGCTGCTACAATCAGCTTAAAAGCTGAACTTTCTAATGCTAATTCATCTCATTAAACGGTCGAAGGAGGCATAATTCCCAAGCATCAATCACAGGAGAACCTACTTGCACTATCCATGACATACATGTTAGAATTAGAGCCAGAGTAATTTTAAATAACTCCACCTATGTGCCAGTATATGTCCTTTCTTCCTGTGCCATTTTACGTTGTCATAAACTAAAAAAAAGGAAATGTCAATAAAAATTCCGAAACTCGGGACAAATGCATGTAAAAGCATGTGACGTATGACATTGCAGAAAATGAAGAAGCTCATCCATTGTTGTATAGTAACTGCATCTTAAATCAAACTATTCCAGGAAGCAGACCATCCCATAGAATCTTTCAGAAGCTGTTCCTCTAAAAAATCAATATAAATGTATTTTAAAAGAATAAAACCAACAAAAGGAATATTTTTATTAGTCAATCTCAAAACTTTAAATATTCTTAGACTCGCCAAAAAATATTGTAAACCTCACCGATAGAATCCGAGAGATAATACATCTTCAAATAGTATGTCACAATTGCATTATGGAACATGGTGTCAAGACAGCATAGTTGGAAAGTTCTAGAAAGTACAAATTAAAGGTTCAGGTATTGCAGAGCTAACTAAAGTCAAGAGGCACATTAACTTGAAAAAGAAACATTGCTAAACTGAAGTATAACATACCGACAGGTTATGGACTATGACATTTTTAATATCTTGCATTTGCAACTCTGCCTGTAGAAAGAACGAATAACAATTCTATTACTGATACCAAAATCATAGTGGACTATAATAGAATCCATAACCCCAGAAAAGAGAAATGAATGTGCTTGCGAAATGGCCAAATAAGTACAAACTAAAAAGCGGTATTCAGATCAAGAGAACCAAAAGTACAACATAAAATCAGGAAAGAGGAAGACAATGGAAAACATTGACAATTTCCAGAGCGTGGTAGCATTTATAGCGCTTTTTTGGAAACCAATGTAGTTGTCTTGGAAAAACCTCCCTAGACAACACAAACATCTTTAGCAAAAGGGTAAGCAATATGACCTCACATGATGGTTGTTTTTTAAGAGTCATCACAAATTATAGGAACGTGAATTCCCTGTGGGGCAACATTTTGGTCGGTTGCCCTTGTCGTGCATGGTCCTTCTACAGCCTATTACAAGTGGTAGAACTGGAATGCAAACAAGGTGGTGACATGTTTGCTAGTGTAGATAGGTGCTCATTACCAATTGTGTTATGTATGTGGGCAGTGGGCAGATAGCTTTTTCCTTAATCAACAAAAAGACAACAACAACAACAACAACAACAATAACATAATCCCTCT
Organism: Rhododendron ferrugineum; assembly: GCA_025642025.1. NCBI lineage: Eukaryota > Viridiplantae > Streptophyta > Magnoliopsida > Ericales > Ericaceae > Rhododendron > Rhododendron ferrugineum. The sequence continues at coordinate 21,045,693 of JAOTQK010000019.1, forward strand.
AGTCCCCAATCATTGGGGGTATGGGAGGAGGAGGATTGGAGACGGACCTAACCTTTGGCATATGCACAAAGTGGCTGCTCTAAGAATACCACTGAAATAGCGGCCCCCCTATACCTCCAAGAACCGAGGAGCTAAAGGACGTTTAGCTGCGGAACCATGCCCCCAAATCAAAGCCGAAAGACATCGATCTAGAGACCCAAATCAATTTATGTGCATATACCTGTAGAGATTTTGTCAGGTGCACGACACTACGCTTAGTAGCCCCGTATGCAGCAAATCTGAAAAATGTAAGGACAACCACCACATAAAAATATAAACCAAAATTGCAAGTATCCTTGGGAAAGACTTTATTCAAGTTACCAGGTTTGCATATTTGACCACTGTACATTATTAGAGCTCCAACAAACAACTATATAATTATATGGACACTATATTTTAGGGAAATGATTTCGCCACTCCCTTTTTTGTTAACGCCACTCCCCTGCAAGTGTAATGCAAGGAGTGGCGTTAGCAAAAAAAGGAGTGGCAAAATCAGCAGCCATATTTTATCGTGTTCACCATGAAAGAAAATAAGAACTAAAAAAAAGAAGAAGAATGAAGGAATAAAAAACACAAACAGCAGAAATTGATAAACCAAACAATACAAGTACTGCCAGATTTTTCGACATCATATGCAGAGTTGGATGCTACTTGTATTTGTACCAAGTTCCAAAGGAATCATGAAACTTAAACACTTCAACATTATCTATTACAAACATATTCTGGTGGGCAATGTTAGACCTTTCTGGTAGTGGCAGTCATTCTAGCAGAATTGGAGTAACAATTGCTAACAAAGCACTGCTCATAACTTATAGAGCTACACATTACAGTAATAGGTGCAGCTGGTGACAAGCACAAAATGCCTTTAAAACAAATGACCATTCCTCTCAAGAACCAACCTTTGTGTCATTGCCAAACAACCAGACCAAGTGGAAAATCTTTTTTTTGCATCGCTGCCCTTTTTTCCCAAATTCTTTTCCCCGTAACTGATCAAGCTTTCTCAATCAACATTGGGAACTTATGCTTTCTTATACAGGAAGAGAAACATCTTTCCTGTTTATTTTTCAATACTAAATTCAAGGAGAATATGAACTGTATGAGGCCATTGCATTGTGAAATCTTATTCTACACCTCAATAAGGATCAGAATTAAACGCAACGAACAATTGATCTGAACGAAGCAGCATAAAGAGGACATAAAAATAGCAATCTTCATTTGACATGATGAACACATGACCAGGGATTTTAGTTGTGGATATAAGTTTTATGTAAATTGTGTTGGCATCGAACTTCATGCATACCATTAGCAACTGTCTTAGGTGCTGTTATCCTTGTGCTGCAATTTTTTCTCTTTTCCAAGTTACCCTTCCAACCTTCTGTAAGATTACCATGGGTGATCATAATCTAATAAACATAATCTCAAAAGCGGATGGAGATTGTGAAGATTGAATGTCATTGTGCCCCTTACTAATACCTTGCAGGGATACTCTTAACTGTTAGTCTTTCCATTGTTTCTTTACCTTGCAGATTATTCACTGACCGTGAAAGACATTATATCCTCTTTACTAGATAGACTCCTCTGAACATGATCCATTATGGGCCTAGATAGAGTAGATATATTTGTACTACGGAACTTAGCTTACATGCCGAAACATTGTGTAGTACTTCGTATTTGCCTCTATTAACAGCCAGGCTTCCTCCTTGTTAAGTTATGGGTGTATGTGTAATTAGCGTGTAATTGAGTCCTTGTGTAATTAGATTAGGAAATAAGGGTCTCAGTATAATTATTCTCTTAGCCTTGTAAAAAAACTCAACCTAATGAGAAAATAACCCTAATTTCTTTGGGTTCCCATTCCACGTCTCTCTCTTCCTTTACATCTGTTAGAATAGAGTTAGACTAAATCCCACATTGGTTGCTCATGTTATGTAACTAGTCACCACATAATATAAATAAAGCTTACTTGTGTTAGGGTTAGTTAACACCCTAAACACTTTTCTCTTCCTCAATCAACATGGTATCAGAGCCTAACCCACCATAGAGCCTAACCCTAACCCTAACATCATCACCCACCACTGTAGCAGTCGTGAACAGTAACCAC
>JAOTQK010000019.1:21088607-21100340 GCA_025642025.1 Rhododendron ferrugineum
AAAATCCCCCCCCCCCCCCCCCCCCCCCCCTCCCCCCTCCTCTCTCTCTCTCTGTTCCATGGGGAACACTGGTTGGAAGTTCGTGCACAATCTGTGCATCATCTGTGCACAATTTGTGCATCATTTTAAATTTAATGACTAGTGTAAATCATCTGTGTAGGACCCAATGGCGAAGCCAGGATGTTCACCACGTGATCCATCGGTGCCAGCGCTGGAATCTGGTTCGGTTCAACTTCAACCTAATCGTCACTGCCACAATTGAACGGAGCCCGGCGGCGGCGGAGCAAGGTCACCGCCAAGGCCACGAGCCCTAGCTCAACGAGGGAGCCCAAAACGCTGACCGCAATCAGCATTGCAAGCACCATGGACTACTGCTTCAGGCTACATCCAACCCCGTCGAATCTAAAGGTTTTTTTGAGCCCAACTCTATGATTAGAAAATCATTCATTTTTCAAACTCATATCTAAGCCTGCAAAAAATCAAGTTAATCGCATATAGTTTGATATGATTTCCAAACACATTTATATTATAAAGAATAGTTGAAATGAGTTTTCATCCTATAGTCTTGTTTTTTACAGAATAAATATGTTCCAAAATCATATCAATTGAAATTCAATCAACTTTAATTTTCGGTATGTGTGATGTTCTCTGAGAGCTGAGCAAAATGAATGGTCCCGATTATTGTGGTGAGCTTAGAAAGAATTCTTTTTCGAGCAAAAATTGTATTCTTCAATCGGATTGGAGAGGAGCTGGACTAAAAGGGTACCGTGGCAAAGATTACTCAACAAAATTGTGACAAGCTATTTGAGTTCATGCACATGTCCACTTACGTGAAGAATGTAAATTCCTTTCCAACAGTACATTTTTTTTTTGTATATGTCGACTGAACCTTTAAACAGAAGGGTACAACTTCAAAGGTTACTTGCAAGAAATTAGTTGAGGTTTACCACACGGAAGTAGCATGAATTCCATTGAAATGTATAAACCGATTCTAAATTGCTACATGTCAACTCTTCAGTCAACTTACAAACTGAAGATACTAAACCGATTCTAAATTCTATCGCATTTGTTAATTTTGCACCTCACTTTTTTTATTTTCTAATTGGTCTCATCAATGCGAATTGAAAAAGTAAAAAATTATTATTTTTACCCAAATATTTTTGGAAATATCCAAGATAAAACCCAATAAAATTAACTTTATATTTGATATATAAACGGCACTAATCACATGGGCACTATGAAGGGTTTTTTATTTGGGGAAAAAAATTATATTATCACGAAAACAAAAAACAAAATTACCCATTCCATTTTCCTCTAGTTTTGAGGCATAAAATATCACTCGAAAGTATACAATGCTAGAAAATATCAAAACAACCACGATTATTTGCAAGTGAATTGTAGTCCACAAGACCAACATTACATAGAAAATTGAGGGAAAATGAGAGGTGAAATTAAATGATCATAATCCCAAGTTCGCAGATCAGGGCAGATTCGAGGACGGGTAGGGGATACGGGGATCGGGTACGGGGACAATACTATCCGCCCCCGATCCGCCTCCATTGCCATCACTGGGTAACTCACATGGGCATTAGTTACCAAAAAAAAAAAAAAACTCACATGGGCATTGCATTATAAAGGGGTTTTATTCAAAAAAAAAAAAAGAAGAAGAAATGAAATGAAAATCATATCATCACAAAAACAAAAAACAAAAAGACTACAGTTGTCGATTGAACACTGGGTTATCCATCCCATTTTCCTCTCGTTGTAACGGATAAAATATCACTCGAAAGTATAAAACGCTCGTCAATGTCAAAATAATCATGATTATTTACAAGTGAATTGTAGTCCACAAGACAACCATTACATACAAAAAAAAAAAAAAAAAAAGAGGAAAAATGAGGGGGGAAATTAAATGATCGTCATCTCAGGTTCCTAACCTCTTAACACCACACTCTGAGCAGAATTTAGAGGTCTCCCTCAAATATGGTGCTCCACATTCATCACAAAACTTAGCGGGACTCGTTGGCTGAAATTTAAGCAAACGAAACAACTGATCAGGGACCATTAAAGACAAGAAAACAACTGCCTATCTCATTGAATCTCTCAAAGAAATGATCCTCTGTCGTTACATGAAGCAGGATATCAGTAGGCATAATTGAAGCAAATATAAAAGACTTCATGCATCATATCCAAAACTGGTATCAAGGCATTTTTAGAAAAATAAACCTTATGATCAAGAATCCGATAATGAATTGGTTTGGTTTAGTTTAAGCTTCGGATGATAAACAAAATTTCAATCCATGAACCCCAAAATCAGATGGAGAAACCAAACTGAAATAAGAACGTATTCCAAAGAAACTTACCAATAGATGCAAGCGCCCTCCCACATGGCCTCCTGAGAGTGGTTGTAAGCAAGCCATGTGCTGGGGAATGGTTGCAGACTGCTGCACATGAGCAATTCCAGGTAAGTGTGAAGGTGCTCCACACTGATGGTTGTGAGAAAACTGAGCTGCATGTTGATTTTGCTGACCAGGATGTTGATGGTTGTGGTGCATAGGATGGAACTGGGTATGATGCAAAAGTGGCTCTAGCTGATGCTTGGATGGAGTTTGCTGCTGATTTTGTGGCTGCAAAAACAGGAAGAATAATATTACGAAATTATTGACTCCAGCATTAATTCTAGAAATACCAATACAAGCATGTAAATAAGCACGCACAAGTACCACAAACATAGCACTCTAAGATAGGTAATAAATTTGGTTGCACCCTAGTCTCATAATTCGCTCAAACTATCCACTGCTCCCATCCTGAAATCACGGAGACTCGAGGAGAATCCGAGCTCAATTCGAGAACTGAGATACATCATTCATGAATCAGCAAACGAATTCAGTTTTTAGCTGCTTGAAGACATCTGTCAAATTGCACGTGGCTAAACTCAAACCAGCCTTGATGATAGACAGCTGCATGTGCATACGTAACATACTGCATATATGGAACTAATAAGGAACCTCTGACCAGTGACTAGAAGACAAAAACGAGGTGGGCAACTGCCCAAGAGTTTCCTTTCACAAGGTGAGATATAGATTTCAAGATGGATAAAATTATAGGTGTATGAATATAAATATAAACACTCTAGGACACACCAGTTCTCAAAGTAATTTCATAAAAAATGCTCCCGTGCTCTTGCTCCCCCACCTGCTCCTGCCTTATGTGAATTAGGTTGCACCCACCCTTTCATAGGGTTTTCACTCTTATGTAATGTGTTCACTTACTCTATTTTGAAGTGCAGGTGAAATCAACACGAAAACGTGGCTGTATCGGCCTCATAGGACACTCCAGCATGCCACCTCACACGTGCGCCTTAGCCTCACCCTAGACACCCTGCCTCTCAAATATGAGCACTATTCATCTAAACAACATAATCAAAATAAAAATTTGCTTGTTTCAAGAAATACTAATACCATACAAAGATTATCGTATCATGTCCATTTTTGGTCCAATCTGAGCTCAAGATCCTTAGAAGAAAGGGGTTAGAAGGCCTTGGAGACACCTGGTATGGTGTCTTCAAGCACCCTTTGACGAGCAAGTTAGAATGGAGTGATAAAGAGCACAAGAGAATTGAGGTTTTTGGATCAAGAAGAAGAAAAGTTACTGTTTAGACGTCGCCCACCTTATCGTTCTATCATGTGTCCCCTTATCCATCTTATCATAGGTCAGGTGGGTTGTGGTCCCCCTTCTAACACATGTCCCATCTACAAGGCCTTTGTAGTGACCACCGACCACGTGCAGTGCTCGAAATTCAGTTGCTTTAGACCATGCCTTCGAGATTCAGGTTAGGTGTAGACTGTAGCCTCTCTAAAGTTGAGGTTGGATTCAGGTCCCTCAAACATTGCAGGCTTACAATTAGGCTGAAATGGGAATGGGCCAAGCCCGGTATACACTGCACCTATGTGTACTGCGGTCCCATTCTCGGAGTGAGCTTTGGACCAGTGAAAAGTATATGTACGTGTTAACTTGATTCAAAGATTCACGTCACTTCGTGGTCCCTACCCAGCCAATTCTGTGTTGAGCTAGAGGCAAGAGCGACTTTGAGTGGCCTGTCTGGTGAAATGCGGAGTTGACAAAGTGGGAACTCTCGTGAGCCATATCCTTTATATATGGCATTGTGCATGACTTTTGAGCTCTCCTCGGGTCGAGCCACACTCGCCTTTCCTCCGTGAGATCATTATTTTGCATGCTCTCCTCCACGTCGAGCTATGTTTCCTCGCCTGCTCCAAGATTGAGAAGTACCACTCCAAAAGGTGCCCTGCCAACGTGAACGATGACCCTCCAAAGTAACCATGCAAGATGGCCTCATGCAAGATGGCCTCTGCCCACTATTTCAGGTGAAAATTATTCTGTTAGCTCTCCCCCCAGGATTGACCTTTGTTTACTTGTTCCCTTCGAAGGTAGAAGTCTATGTTAATTGTTATCTTGCTCCCCATCGGGTCGAGCTACACTTAACCTTCGATCTGGGGTGATACAACTATGTGTGCTCTCCTCTTGGATTGAGCTATGTTTAAATGCTCCCTTAGAAGCAAGGTAAAGAACTCATCAGATAAACTCAAATTTCACAATGCTATTGTTCTACAACCACACGCTAATGGACGATAGACGTGATTGGATGTGTTCTATTTCCAATTTTACATGGGATAAGTGAAGCAAATCAATTCAACACGCCAGAAGGGGTGCAACTCTACACACCAAATAATACAAACAAGCTAGAGATGTTCACCGAAACTTGTTCTTTTTCACTTTGAAAAGAAAATGCATGTAGAAGGGCATAAAAGGTGATGCAAGCCATGTTAATCAACGACAAGGCTTATTAGGGCCTAACAAAGCCCTAAACCCTAGCAACCACCCCCAAAAAAGGTCTATAAGATTGCAAACCCAAAAAAGGTCTATACATGCCTTACATTCAAGTTTACCAAGAAAACCCAACAAAAAATCAATATGAGTATTCTGGTTAGTGTTTTTAAGAACTTCACCCGAGAAGAAATAAACTGTCAAATAAAGCACTGAGTTACACATCCCGACGAAAATTCTCAAAACTTCAAGGGGCACTCTCCAGCATCCTCTCTTTATAAGTGTTAGTCAGAAACTCACCACCTCTGACCATACAGAAATATAGAATTGCACGAGTCCGCTTGTCCAGTGTGACAGTATCTAAATATACAGCACTGTAAACTCTGTTTCAAAAGATAGTTGTAGGATTGACCTAAGCCAACAATATATGGATACAAAAGGGGCTTAACAGAAGTTTCGATGAATAATATGTCACCGAAACCTCCAGTCAGCTGCAAGTCCTGATTCAAAGATAGACCACAAAACTCAGTCTCTAAGGGAGAATAAGAACATTTAAGTAGACAAAATAATTAGAATTATTATTACCACACAAAAAATATTATGTTGAGAAAAGTCAAACTCTTGCCAAAAGCCTAGAACGTTAATAGAAGTTCACGCAAACACTACATGCATCCTGGGTAAGGCGTCATAACAGAGGGTAGTCAAGTAATATTAGAATCGCCTTGAGTTTACAAACTGAGCACGATAGTTGTAAGAATTGGACTAAGCCAACAAACTACATAAAAGTGGGCTTTACAGAAACTAGAATCTGTAACAGTCTCGGTTCAGAGAACACTTTTTTTTACAACGCCCTGATTCAAAGAGAGTACCACACAAAATGCGTCTCCATTAGAATAAGAACATCTACAACAACATAGGAGACAAAAAAACAAAACAACTACTACCATGTTAAGAAAACTAAAGGAGCTTCTACTCTCGTTAGCACATAAATCAGAAGTGTAGTCATCATCTATACGAAGAAATGCATTCGAGGTAAGGTGTCCAAGAAGCATAGGGCAGTCACATCATATTCCCACTATTTTAAGCACACCCTACTCAGCCCCTTGAACCCCCTCTTCTTAGAACAACAAAACTTATAGAAGAAATACAAGGATAGGGTAAGTATCTTACTTCATTGACAGAGCGATAACCTTGCCCTGTAGCCATTGGAGAAGAATTATCTGTGCCAGCAAAAGTCTGAGGAATAGTATCAGAATGATGACATATGAGTTAAACATTTGACCACAGTATGACTAAAACAATCAGCATGTGAGCATAAGGCAGGTAAAGCTTACAGGCAAACCAGGAATACTTGGCAAGGAGTTTGATGCAGCACGCCTGTACTTGTGTCTCGGATTGTAAAACTTATAGTCTCGGGCAGAGACAGCCACTTCGTGCCGCCCCGTCAACCGCTTGAACCTTTGTAAGTCAGCATGCTAGTTAGACTATATGTTGCCACCTAAATTCAAAAACATTAAGGAATTGGAAGATACCATTGTTACTCTATCAATATCTGTCTCACAAAATGTCATTCTGTGACTCATTAGGTTATAACCTCTATTTAGTTGTCGCAGCTTTGAATATCTCCTCTCCTTTTACACAGGAGTACCAAATTGGTCTTCCTCCACTATTCCACCCTTTTCCTAATCATTATTCATTATGATCTTACTGAGTAACTTTTTTAACCAAGAAACACCCACCTCTATTCTCTAGTCCCATCGAAATAATTCTCTCCCTCTCCTCCATGTTATCTAGATTTCAATTTGTCCTTAATCTCCTCTTCCTTAAATAGTTAACTCCCTTGAATCCTCAGCTTTTATACACTTAACTTGAGGAAAGTCCTTTGGTTTCCTTCTATTATCATATCGGGTTCACAAATGCTCTTTTCTCTTTCTTTGCTACTTTAAATGATGTAAATCCACTGCCACTTAAACTGATAATAAAAATGAATTTAAAACTTAATAAAAGTATATTTGTCCAATCCTAAACAAAATCATGACCTAAAGATTCACATATAATAAGCCATCTTATTAAAAAAATAATAAAAATGAAACCGCAAACATAGGAAACTCAAGGCCCCTCTTACCACTCAGCATCTTCAATGTGCATGCTAGTAGGTTTCTCAATGATAGATAAACCATTGACAACTACAAAACGAACCCGCTTCTCCTCTTGAATTACTAATTCTGGAAATCTCGATCTTGTTTCAAATGAAGTAGCCAATTCTCTTCTTTTAAATACGCAAGTTCCTATGTTCATGGACCAAAATAACCGGAAGTGATAACAAGAAAGGAAATCGCTTGGAAAAAATAAAGGAGGAGAAAAAGGAAAACGAATGATAACAGAAACAGGATGATAAGCATGTACAGTAACACGAAATGTGAGTGTGTCAAATAGTCAGCAGAAATGGTTGAAGCGTGGGGTTTTCGAAATTCAAAGAGCAGCAGCTGTAGCAAGGCAACATGCAGATAAGGATTACATTCTGGAAGGAGATGCCAAGCACGTCATCCAGATGTTACAAGGAATTACTTGTGTCAGAGCTTAGATGTGGTCATCACGGATTCTATTGTTTTAGCTAGCTTTCTTCATTCTTGTTCTAATTTTGTTCCTCGAACGTGTAATAGGTTGGCTCATGTGGTAGCCAAGTATGGCCTATCTAGTGAGCTCCATACAACCTGGAACGGGAACTTTTCGGACTGGGTTTGTGATGAGGCTTCCTTAGATGTTCCTATTTCAGCTTGATCAATAATATGGTTATCGATGGTTAAAGAAATAGACCCATTAGAATGCTTTGAGAAACAGCAGGCCCTTCATGTCAATCGAATTAGAACTAAAGCTCATGTCCAGTGTTTTACTTTTACACACCACAGATATACGAAAAATAAGATAGCGAAAAGGAACCAACAGCTAAAGCCAAAAAATGGAAGTACAACTTCAAATGCAAAAGCAGACTCTACAAATTTGAGACAATAGGCCGGATGAAGTGTTTTCGAAAATCAATTTGGTTCGCTCCAAATCCCATGTACTAATATTAGAAGGAAGCAAAATATATACAAATGACAAGGAAAAGTTCCAATTCTTCATAGAAAGATGTCCAAATTAACCAATGGCTCCAAAAGAGAAACAGCTCAATACCTTTTCTGGGGAATTTCTTATTAACCTTTCTGTACAAGCCACCAGATGCTTCAAGGGCCACCCCAATGGTCTTTCCACGAAAGACATTCACAGAAGAAAGCCTTATGTTCGCTTCATTTACCAATGTCTCATACATATTTGCGACATACATCAAGGGCAAAACAAACCTTGCGTCCCCTTCATAATGGATCTCTCTTAGTTTCCTCTTGCTTAACTTATCTTGAGCAGACTGAGGCGTATAATCACCCTCAGAATCTGGTGCTTCAATTATGTGTGAACTAATAAAGTGATCCACGATTATGTCCAAAAATCTTGCTCTTGCATTTTCAATCGGCGCAACATCTGGGTCATTGTTAGCTACAAATTAGCATAAAGAAACCACATTCATCTCTAAAATGCCAATGATCACTAGTTTACGATTAACCAAATTATCAGAATTGGTAGCAACCTTCAGTCGTTAAAACATCATAGGGATCCCTTGAAGAACAATTGTTTTCTAGGGTGGAGCGATCCCCCTCCACTCCTACACTGTGAAGCGGTAAGGAATTCCTGTACGGTTCATGAATGCAGTCCTGAAAGAAAACGAACAACAAAATGATCAACAATCGTTTAAGAGATAAGGTAATGGGAAACTTGGCTCCCTTTGGCTGCTTCGAAAGTGTAGCAAAGGAACGATACTAACTATTTGATCCTATATTCTCAAATATCTAATTTCCAAAAACAAAAAGCCAACTTTAAACAAGGTTTTCATCTAACAGAAACCAAGATTAATCGGGAGGTTAAATTGGACAGGTTATCTATCCACTATTTTATCAGTGCGCGGTAGCTTCCAAGCACAGACCTTCTACGCAGGAGACATGTTGTGTCCGACACCAATATTCCTACGACACTCCTGAATAAGTGGCTTAATTCATAGATTAAAATCACTAGATTTGAAATAGGGCTGTAATCAGTGTCAGTGCCTACTAATTCTTGAACCCTATGAACACGTCATATGAATTTCTTCATAGGAACAATCCTGCATCGTCTGGAACTCAATTTACACACTGACATATGAACATATTGGTCCTATCTAAATGTTCTGCAATTGCTTTGCATGCTTTAGAATGCAAATGTTACATGACCTATATCTTGACATATAACGCCTGAAACAAGACATATCAGAGATATATACATGACTCTTTAGACTCTCATTCGTGTCTGCCCCTCAGTTTTCTCAAAATTGTAGTCAGCGTATCCAAGTCATTTCCAAATATTATGATATTCTTTCACCACCAAATAGTATGATTTAGTGGCTGTATTTTTGTAATAGATATGACGTTGGCAGAGGTCAGACCTTCATATCTGTATGAATGTTCATCAAGCACAATTCCATATAAAATTAGAAAGGAAAAATAGCAACTGTTTCAAATTCAAGGCTAATTCTCGCAGAGTAAATTAGCCAAATTCTCTTCCTGTTTTCTTAATTTCATTTAATAACTCAATATTACTTAACAGAAGTACAGAACTAGGAAAAAACTGTAATATCACATTCTTAAAATTCTGGAGTGAAACTGCTGTTGCATAGGCAAACATGGTATTTTTTGTTATGTTTTATGGTTAGCGGGGGACTCGTTCAAGACCAGGTTGCTTTGGAGTTAACCTGTCCAATGGTAAGTTGGTAGCCATAGTTGATTAACATTGAACCCGTGTCAGTTCAGCTAATGAATGATGTCTCTGACGCGTATGAATCTTGTCTCCATTTTTTATCTTTTCATTTTTTCCTCAAGTATTATGAAGCCTTTATAGAAGTAGCCCATGCATACAATATAACTACGTTGGCCACTTGTGCAATTTAAGTCTAGAAGTAGCTCGGCTCATTCGCAAACGAGCCGAGCCGGGTTAATTTACTTAACGAGCCTCTTTAAACGAGCCGAGCCTATACAACCAAGCCGAGCTTTTGAGAGTTGAACTCGGCTCTAAACGAGTCAAGCCAAGCTCGCAAGCAGCTTGGTTTGGTTTGCAGCCCTGAACTAGAAGGCAGAAACCTACAACAAACAATAAGAATTCACTCGTTTTCAACAAAAAGAGCACCAGAAGCAATAGAGGGAACTCGGACAAAAAGACTAGCAAACTCACAACAGCACTCGATTCCTCGACATTGTCCAAGCCATCATCTTCCTCCTCCTCCGTGACAACGTCCCGATCGACCTCCCCGAGGCCGTCCATCTCCCCGGGGCAACCGTCGACGACAGTGCTGTTGAGGTCGTGCAGAGAGCTGCCTCCGATGTACGAATCGGCAGCCGATCTGAGATTGTACTGCTGCACTACCGGTACCCTAGCCCCCATCACCCGGTCCAATTAAACCCTAGATTCCCCCCTGGACCAAAACCCCATCAGCAATCTCACTCCTCCTCCTCCTTCTCTCATTATCTGTGAAGTACAGAGATAGTAATTCAGAAGGCATCGTAGATGTCGTAACCTTGAGAAAGAAGGCATGCTACGTACACAATCCCGGACACAACTGCATAGTTCGATGCACATGGGTTCACATGCATCAAACCGCTCCGCGCAGCTGTGTCCTGGTCGACAGTAGTGTATGTAGACTTAGGGTTGAGAAAAAGAGAGGGAAGGGGGAGAGAGACATATTCAAATTTGAAGCTCAGGGACTAAATACTCCATGTGAACTGGATAAACTGACAATGAAAAAGAAGCGGACAAACGAGAAAGAGTACCGAGGCTGTGACCTTACCTGAGCTTTTCGCTATGGCAGTTTCCAAGCCTACCTTCCGATATCCGCACCAACCTCCAAGCCGGTTAGGGCTTAAGTAGTGAAAAGTTCTTGTTGGGTGAGGTCGTCCTCACTCCTCATGTTATTTCTCATGTGCTTTTCACCCCTACTCTATGATGTTTTTGATAAAACGTACTTTGGTGTTCGGCTAAATAAGTCAAATAGTTTATTTTTTTTATTCTTATTTAAATTTTTTTTATTTTTTTGTCAATTTTTTGTGAATTATTGATTCTTCATAACGAGAGGAATTTAAAAAGTAAAAAAATTACGATCGAAACCAATTTTTTTTGAATAAAGACAAAAATAAGCCAATTTTTTCGTTTTTATTCAAAATAATTTGGGGTTTTGATCATAATTTAATACTTTTTAGATTCTTCTTATCATGACGAAGCAATAATCCACAAAAAGTTGACAAAAAATTAACAAATACGAAAAAAATTTGAATAAGGACAAAAAAATAAGCCATTTGACTTATTTAGCCAAATAATGTACTGGAAACTAAATGCGAATTTTTAAGCTGAAAAACTGTTTAATAAACATATTAAATACTGAATTAAGACATAATGACTTAATTTTAATTTCGTTAGTAATAGTGATTTTCTCTTAATTTTACTAATGGTCACCATGTACTGTGGTAGTGGTGGAATAGTGATCGAGGTGGTGGTGGAGTGGTAGTGGCGGTAGCAGAGTAATTGTGGTAGTAACTTTTCTTTTCACCCAAGAGATTTGCGAGGTAATCATATAGAACTTTTCAAAATTAACCTGAAAAGTGAAAATATAGTAAAGTTAGTGGGATAATTTGAGGTGTGTAGGGGGCCGACCCTGTAACACCCCGATTTTCCAAGGAATTTCGAGCGCGTTACTTTTAAAATATGCTGAATTTTACAAACTTCTAGGCCCCTATTTATCCTTATACAAAAATTACAATTTCAATATAATACAAA
>JAOTQK010000019.1:21102662-21117337 GCA_025642025.1 Rhododendron ferrugineum
GATCGCTTCCGCAAATGTTAAGTTTATTTCTATTTGTAAAAAGGGAGATAGAGGCCTTTGGTGAGGTAGACTCACTGACCGGTCACGATTTTTAAATCCACTGGATTTGGGTCGTGACAGGTTTAGTCAAAAGCATTCTATACGCATTCCATGCATTTGGGAAAGAGTCCGCCATAAGTTTGATAAAATTGAGCACTTCAATTGGTTTCTGCACTCTTCTTGGCAATACTTGTTTCAAGCATTTCAACTCTACAAACAAATCTTTCCCATCTATATCGGAAATTCCGCCATGCTTTAAAATTTCTTCAAGGTTGGTACAATGATTTTTCAAGCACTCATCACTCGAACTCGGCTTTTCCAAATCAAACAAGAAACCAAATTTTTTCTCATACACTTCAAATTGTTGGAACCTATTTTTGAAGGAAGAAAGAGCTTTATCCACAATTACCAAGAAGTAATTCACTTTCATTGATTCTTCAGTAGAGTGTGTCACCTCGTCCGTAACATCTTCATCAAATTGCTTTTTTCTTTGAATGATGCGCTTTTCAACAAACTTAGGTTCAATCCCCATTTCATTCGCCATTTCGGTAGCATCAACCATTGCCTCCGCAAAACCAACTTTTCTATAGTTCTCAAAATAATCAATAAGGCCTTTTAACTTCTCGATAGCAACGTCTATGCGCATGTCTTCACTTTGAAGAAACTTGCTCACAATGTTAACAGCAAACAACAACTTGTACCAAATAGCCATAGCAAACAAGAACTCAAAAATCTCAAGTTCGTTCTTTGCAAGGGATTTAGCTTCACTTTGTGCTATCGACTCTGTCGTGTCGTTCGCCAAGTCTACCAAAGCATCTCTTAGTTTTGAGGGATGGTATCTTATCGACTTGATACTTTCAATGCAACTTTCCCAACGTGTTAGTGACAATGTCTTAAGCGTGAGACCCTTCACATCTTTCAAATAAGATATTTTTAAATTTAAGCACACCAACCAATGTCAACTAAATCAGCACAAATCTAAGCACCACCAGCCTGGACTATGCATTTAATAACATAACGACGATGAACAGTACTAAACAGCGATGAACAGTAACGACGATGTACAGTAATAAGTGAACAGTACCGCGATGAACAGTAATATGTGAATAGTGCCGACAGTGAACAGTAATCAGTGAACAGTGGTTAATGGCTATAGATTTCAGTTAAGTGACCGATTTGGGATTTCGATGGTTGGAAGAGATTAGGGTTAAGATAGAGGCCAGGATTAGGGTTGTGATTTTTAGGGTTTTGTGGTGAGATGATGATGGCGGTAGAGGGTGGTGGCTAGGGTTTTGAATATCTAAGGTGGATGGTGAACCTGCTCTGATACTATGTTGTTTAGGAAGGAAGACTACTAATAATACTATATTCTAACAAGTATAAATCTAAGCACCACCAGCCAGGGCTCTGCATAAGAAGAGAATACTTATCGATTTGAAGCCTCGCAAGTCGGAAGCGAATGAGAGATATACTCTAAGACTCCGCAGTGTGTATTATACTAGTATATACTAGTCCTGCATTTCAATTTCCAATAAATTTAAACACAAATCAAGTGGAGGATAAAAAAAAACCCTAATATCACTATCACTAATCAACTGAACTTAATTAAAGAGAGTCTCACTTCTCAATGTTCTCATAAGCAATATTAAATTACAAATTTCAACACAGTGCGGCAGTGCCATTCGGCCCTTCCCAGTTCGACAGTTCAACACAACTTAACTTAATTAAAGAATAAATAGAGACCTACACCTACTGTTGAAACTTGAAAGCTGCGATTAAAAAAAAAATTACCTCGAGCTCGAAGTCTCGACTCTCGAACACAGTGCGGCAGTGCCCTTCCCAGAATCCTAGTTCGGCAGCTCCCCCTTCGTTTGGTGAAAGTCTCGAACACAGAGAAGGGTTTGAATCGATCGTCCGTTCCAGAAGGGTTTGAATTTCAGCTCCCCCTTCGTTTTTTCTTCATTAATATTTTTTTTGTTTTGGGCAAAATCGTGAGACGGTGAACTGTTAGAGATGAGTTTGAATTAAAGACCATTTAGATCTCTTATTTACAAAAATGCCACAAAGCATTTTTTGGGCTCTTACTAGATCCGTGTGGGCCACAGCCGGATTTTAATTGGAATGGGCTTTTTTTTTCCTTCTATGGGGCCAAAAAGACTTCTAGTCATGTCCAAATAGAAAAATTAGTGGAGTTGTCCCTAAAATTTGGCCTTTTTGGGATGGGTTGGGCCGGCCCTGATCAAGAACTCAGTGGTATTCGATTGAGCTGATCTTTTCTAGATAAGACTTAAACATTATTCTCTAAAAGATGAACGACTGTAATCATTTAAACGGAACTTGAGATGAATCTGAAAATTATATATATACGGCAGTGAAAATGAATGGGGCATGTGACCCCACGGTACTCAGGGGCTCTGTTTCCCAGCTGAGTAGGGCCCGCTCTGATCTCGCTTCAATAATCGGAAACGTTCACTTCGTAGAGCTCGTTGAGTAGAATAACTTTTCCAACAATCAGCTTGATCGGATATGATCACTAAGTGCATGATCGGAACACTTATAACTTGCCAATAATGAGTTCTAATGGATTTAATTCAGTGTTTCAGATCCATTCTTTTCAAAATAAAAATATTTTGATTTGGCACTTAGTGATATCCGATCGTACTGATTTTTTGCAAATTTATTCTACTCGACGAGCTCTACGAAGTAAACGTTTTCGATCGCCTGAGCGATACCCGAGCGGGTCCCACTTGGCCGAGACAGCAAGTGCTGTCCCTCAAGAGGAACAACAGAGCTCCTGAGTCCGACCCCACATGCCCCTCAGCCCTCACTCAGTCTGCCCCTAGCTCCAATGAGACATTAGTTGTTGTCTGGTTAACTTTGATTTTTAACATGATTATTCTACTCGACGACGTGGATCATCGAAGTGGATCCAAAATGGGATTGAATGGCCGGGTTGCACGGCGTGCGGTTCACGGACCCTCTGGGAAAAGAAAAAAAAAATGCCAACGATAGTATCTTCCACGTGGCAGTCATTGAGTGATCCAGATCAATGGAGAAATCTAGTGATGGCAGAGGATAAGGCAAATACTAAATGTAAAGCCCCACGCTCAATTCTCCTCCTTTAACCTTATCCGATCTCCCTCCCATGGCGATACCGAGCTCTCCAGGCTGGTCACCAGCCTCCATCAACAGCGCCAAAGCAACCCACAAGCTGCTGCTCATCACCTTCAACTCACCATCCAAATTCTTCTCTCTCCTCTCTCTTCACTGCGGAAGCTTGAGGGTTTCCACAGCCAGCTCCAACCCTGCAGGCTCCCCCATTCTGGAAGACCCGTCAAACAAACCAATCGTACTGCCTGAACCAGACCCGAAGATTCAAGATTTCCAGGAGCTTGATTCCGAGGGCTTAAATGGTTTGCTTTGCGCCTTATTTGAACACCCACAAACAGAGGAACTGGCGTATAACTTCTACGGAAAAGCCAAGGGAAAGCCGGATTTTCGACCCGAGAAATCGACCCTGAAGCATCTGAGCAGGTACTTGGGAAGAACAAAGAACTGGGATTCTATATTGTCGATGTCTGAAGATTTGATAAGATTCCAAGTATTGCCTGACAGTTTGACATGCTGTAGATTGGTTAGTAAGTGCATTAGGTTTAGAAAATTCAGACTGGTAAGTAGACTATTGGAAGTTTTCAAGAATGACCAAGAAATCGCGGTTGCGGCCTTCGAATCGGCCATGAAAGGCTATAACAAGCTCCACATGTACTCCAGCACGATTTCTGCGTACGGTCTTTTGAAATCTGCCGGAGTTGGCCTGGACCCCGGATGCTATTGCTGGGCGATGGAAGCGTATATGAAAACAGGCGACAGCGAGAGAGTTCTTGCCTTGTTTAAAGATTTGGAAACTGGAAGTGTAATTGATGAGTCCACGCCATTTTTGGGGCAAATTTACCGGATTCTATGCGAGTCGTTGGGGAAATCGGGTCGTGCTTTTGAAGCCCTTGAGTACTTCAGGGACATGACAGGGAAGGGCATTGCGCCAGACCACAAGATTTACTCTTCGCTGATTTGTTCGTTTGCGAGGATTCGAGAGGTTAAGGGGGCAGAAGAGCTGTTTTGCGAAGCGGAAAGCATGAAAATGTTGAGAGATCCCGCGGTGTTTCTGAAACTCGTTTTGATGTATGTCGAAGAAGGGGTTGTAGAGAAAACTGTGGAAATGGTTTCTGCTATGAAGCGCGTGAAAATCAGAGTCTCCGATTGCATTTTTTGCGCGGTAGTTAATGGTTTTTCGAAGAAGAGAGGGCTTAGAGCTGCTGCAAAAGTTTATGAAGACTTGGTATTGCAGGGTTGTGAACCAGGCCAAGTGACCTACGCTTCGATTATATGTGTCTACTATCGCCTCGGCCTCTATCTACAAGCTGAAAAAGTATTTTCTGAGATGGAAAACAAGGGATTCGACAAATGTGTTGTGGCATACTCTAACATGATCGCAATGTACGGTAAAGCAGGGAAGCCAAGTGAAGCAATGAGACTGGTTGCGAAGATGAAGGAAAGAGGGTGCGAGCCTAACGTGTGGATTTACAACACCCTCCTGGACATGCACGCGAAGCTGTCGAACATGAGGCAAGTGGAGAAGACTTGGAAGGAGATGAAGAGAAGGAAAATTTTGCCGGATAGGATCAGTTACACGACTGTCATTACCGCTTACAGCAAGGCAAAAGATTTTGAAGCATGCATGAAGTACTACGAAGAGTTCAGGTTCAATGGAGGGGTGATCGACAGGGCATTGGCGGGGATCATGGTAAGCATATTCTCTAAGATGAGCCGGATCGATAAGTTGGTGATGCTTTTGCAGGATATGAAGACGGAAGGGACTCGGTTGGATGGGCGCCTCTATCGGTCGGCTCTGAATTCCTTGAGGGATGCTGGGCTCCAGGTTCAAGCAAAATGGTTACAGCAGAGCTTTGGAATGACTTAGCTACACCTCTTGTCTTATGAACAATGACTTGGCTAATTGCGAAAGGTGCAGATAGGAAGTTATATCAGTGAGTGTGTATGATTCTTATAAGGGCATGGAAGATTGAGTGCTTTGGATAGAAAACATGGCCCAAACATTCCTCATGCCTGATTTTGCTGGGCATTTGTTTGTAATCACAGGTCTTGTAAATGTTCTTTTATTGCAGGGTAATATACTGTGCATCACCCTGTTATAGATCAACAGAAGCTTGGGCCTTGGGTTGGTGTTGTACTTAGTGATCACATAATTCTTCAAAAAAAAGGGCATTCGCTCCTGCTCTCAATCCTCGCACTGCGCTCTCAATCATCGCACTCACGAATTGTAGTTGTTTGGGAGGTTTGTGAAAGAGTCTTACACGCTTGTGCTCTCGCATCCGCATTATGTGACTGGTGTCTCTACTTGTAGACCATTTGAAGGTAAGGCCATCCGAAACTTCATTTGTGGCAACAAGGATTCATTTTACTTTCAGAACAAGGAGTCCTGTAAATGAGTTTTATTTTTTCCTTGTTCAATTTTTTTCGCATATATTAGTTTTGCATCGATTTTGTGTGGATTATTCGTTCGTAGCGATGAGAGAAATCTAAAAAGTAAAAAATTATGATCATTTTCCTTTTGAATTCAAACAAGAGAAAGTAACTGACTATCTTCACAATTTCACTCTTAAATATATATATTTTCCTTTACCACAAGTTCCAAACAAAAAGGGTGAGCCTAATAAAACCCTCCGTGTTGCAAGGAGGTTGAAGGAATAAATTTACCAAGATGCGGGCAACGAACTTATATTGCCTTTGGTTTGATCATGGATATATAGATATCCGACTTGGTTTTTTTTTTTTTTTTTGCATTATTTACGTGTATAGACTTATAAAATGAACAACTCGAATAGTCAGAGTATATTCTAAAATCACACACAATCGAGGGGTGTGTTTTTGTGCTGTGTTTGAAATAGCGTGTTGCAGGGCTCAAAAAAATATTGGTACTGACTAACAGTGCACAGAAAATGCACGTCTCACACAAATAATTCGAACCATTTATTAATTTTAAAATATTTGTTCGGGTTGCTGTAGAAAATATCATGCTCAATCATGATCTACATGAATTTTGAAAAATGTTGGACAATGGGCCCAAACACTTACTACAATCCATCTAATTGAACTAATTTTTTTCAGAGTATAACTCGGAAAATTATTTTAATAAGTGGCTTCTATCATTAGTGTGAAACACCGGAGTGGGCCCCACACATTTGTTTTTTCCAGGCAACTGGAAAAAATTATTAGCTGAATCCATTCTTAAGTCGAAGGGGCCATTGGTACAAAAAAGTCAACAACCAAAGTTGAGGGGTGATTCCTGTCATTATTAAAATATGAGGGTGAGGTTTTGTTATTATTAGAAATCGAGGGCAGGCTAGTGTAATTTACCCAAAAAGATTCTTGCATTATTGCGACCCATAATCCCACGATAACCACCGTTTTTCATTCATCATGACGTATGTAGTATTATCCTTAACCCACCCAGTATCTCTAGTTTTCCATTCTTGAGAGAGAGAGAGAGAGACAGAGAGATTGTTGATTGTTGCCCAAATGGGTACCCAGGAGGACGAGAGGATTGTTGCCCAAATGGGTACCCAGGAGGACGAGGGGTTAGAGACGAGATTGCTCCTGCCAGGAGAAGAAGGCCTTCCACAGGTCTCTCTCTCACTCACTCGCTCTCTCTCTCTCTCTCTCTCTCTCTCTCCATCTAATATATATGTACATGCTCATGTATGCACGTATATATATACTGCCACCCACGTGCTTGTTGTATGTATTTGCATGATCAATCTCCAATTTCGACCTCTTAATTTTGTTCGGATTTTTGAGAATTGAGGAAGATTCGGGTACTTGTTGATTTTAGGTTGGGACTGATTATAGAGTTGCTAATTGGTCGTGTGAATGCTGTTTCGAAGCCTTGATTCGAATTTGTTTTGCTTTTGTGAATTAATTAGCGTCTGGGCACACGCGATTTTGAATTATTTTTGTGTTCCGATCACATGTGGATTGATACCCAATTAACAAAACCACACTTATGGGTTCCAACGAGATCTACAATAGAAGTGGAATCGATTATTGAAGTAGGTTCGGTAAGGGGCCGGAAAATGGCAAACCGCAGCCCCTGCAGTTCTCGGCTGAACTGCCAAGATGCCCAGATGCCCAGTTCTTATAAACAGGGAGAATTTTTGGGAGGTCCACTATAATATGTTTCTAACCCCATTAGTCCACTTCTAAACTTCATAACCCCAGTAGTCCACTAGCTCATTATTAGGGATAAAATGAACCCGGAATGACCAATATACCCTGTACTTATAACCTTTAGAAACCGTTTGAGAGCCCGATTTTTTCCCCATTTCATTCGTTCAAACGAAAAGAGATTGAGAGCCCGACTGAAAACCCTTGACGCTTCTTCCACCTCAAACATAATCACTCAACCTCCATCTTCATTCACGTTGTCGCTGTTGTAGATCCAACAGTCGCCGCCATTTTCACTTCGTCGTCGCTGTCGTCAATCACTCAACCTCCATCGTCATTCACGTTGTCGCTATCGTCAATCCAACAGTCGCCGCCATTTTCACTTCGTCGTTGCTATCGTTTTGTTGTGTCCCGTCGTTTCCCTCCATCGCCGTCATTCTCCTCCATCGTCGTCGTTTCCCTCGGTATGGATATATTCAAGTACATGTGAACTTTTGCGTATATATAAGGTTATATGTCAATTTGTACGGTTAGGGATTGGTTTGTGTAACATACATTGTTGTGTGAGGATATGTGAATATAGGGTTATATGTAGACTGTCATCAATTGCTTATATTCGAATATATTGTTATATTCAAATATATGGTTATGTTTGCATACATGGATATATGCGTATATGTGGTTATGTTCGATTATATGCGAATATAGGGTTATATGCGAATTTATAGTTATATGTGGACTGTCAACAATTTTTTGTGGACTGCCATCTATTGCTTATATCCGAATATATGGTTATACGAGCTCTTCTGTAAATTGTCTCATCGTCATATTTGGCATATATGGTTATATGCGAACATATAACGTTTAGGGTTTCGTTTGGTAGGTGTTACGGTTAGCATATGGTTATATGTTTGCATCTGTGCTTTGTAAATACGGAAAACCGAACATATGACGTTTAGGGTGTCGTATGGTTATATGTGATTTTATGTACTTTGTAAAACCCAAACAAGATAACATATAACGGTTAGCATATGGTTATATGTGATTTTCTGTGCTTTATAAATCCCAAATAAGATACCATATAACGGGATGTCACACGCTTATGCTTATTGGTTCGGTACATTAAACGACAGTTATGCTCATTTTGATACTCTTTAATATGAAACACCCCATTAGATCTATTCAAAATGGCATGCACTTGCCATTCACACCCATTAATAACACAATCAGTCGTCACCCTATATGACGGTACATAAACCCATTCTCAATTGTATGTTTGGCCAGTACCTCTCTAAACTCCTTCACTCCTCCGGGAGATTCTTGTCTAACACCCTATCAAGTCAGCCCAACCTTCCATCAAATACCTAGTCTCAGCATTCCTACAAAACTTTTCCAATGGGTCTACTCTATCTACATCTTCTAACTGATCATCAACCACTTCATCACTACCGACAATTACCCCGCTGCTATGTTTATGCTCATCAACACTAGCATTTATCTTATGACAATTACTAAACAAGAATAGCATGTTATCAAAATCAGTTTCATTCTCAAGAGAACAATAACCATCCTCCAGAGCATACGAAACAGAAACGCTGCCAACGGACAGGTTTTTCCACCTATTGCAAATGCTGCTTAAGACATCCTTTAACCTAACACCACCCGATAACCTCACCGGAAGAATCTGCAACCCATACTTACAAAGAAACATAATTGTTGAATCCATGACACAACTTCACAAATAATAACACACAACAAACAAACAAAAAAATCAACTAATATCATGACACCATAACTGAAAGACATGGTTATGTATCAAGCACTGGACTCTGTTACAAACATATATGGTTATATGTTTTCATCTGTCCTATGCAACTCCGAAAAGGATAACATATAACGTTAAATAAAGTCATAACGTTACATGTGAACTTCTGTCCCATGTAACATATAACCTCATTTCAACAATTTGCTTTCACAGTTAGGTTCAACATATAACCACATATGTACCATATGATCCACGACCTCATACAGTTTTAACATATAACTCTCATATGTACAAAATTAATTTTAAAACCTATTACAATAACAATCACAAACCACAAAAAAGGAGACATATATTAGAAAATCGAAATTGTGAATCTATAACAATAACAACTTCAACAACAAAAACGAGATCGAAATCAGTTGATACTAAAATCGGAACCGTGAATCACTAATCAACAACAAAAATCACAAAAATGGAACAAACTCAAACGTACGCACATGAACATGAAAACCAGTCAATCACACAGAGCACGCAGAGAAACAGAAACAGAAACATTAGACGATTCGCAAAGAGCGTGAAGAGCAGAGCGCACGAAGAGAAATAGAAACGGAACGAACAACAGTCGATCGCGATCACCGTTGAACGGATTCAGAGACGATTCACGATCACCGTCGAACGGAATCAGGAGACGATCGCGATATCAATCGTTCTCTCACTCTCTCTCACACTCTGTTTCAACGAAAATGGCGCAGTTTGAATGAGAGGGGATAATGGAATAAACGGGAAAAATGGGAATTGAAAAGGGAATGGTAGTTTTGCCATGTACTAATTCCTTTTTTAAGAGATGTGGACTTAAGGCCTTGCCAAACATTATTAGTGGATTATGGGGGTAACAAAATAGGTGGACTAGATGGGTTAGAAACATGCTATAGCGGACCCTAGACCAATTTTTTATTATAAATATGTTGTTAGGTTGTTTTTTGTTTTCATGGACGTAGCTGAAATTTTTGCATTGATAACCTTTAAAATGGACCGTACACTTGTTTCATGATTGTTTAGTTACTACTTACTGCTTCATTCTTTCTAATGTAGAAGATGCCCTCTTTTGATGGCATCCTTCAAAAATACTTTGAACAAACTTCGAATATTTTCTGCAAGACTATGAGATTGGGGTTTCATTCTATTGGACCTTAAGTAGCCTCAAAATGAAGGAAAACGAAGGCATATCATGTACAATCTTGTAAACGGGCATAGCAAACTTCTTTGAAAAAGTTGAAAAGTAGAAAGTATTCTTAGAAATTAAAAAAGAATCAAATCATTCTTGAATAATAATCTAAAATGTGTATCTTCGCATACTCCTCTGTTTAGATTCTACAATCATAGACTCCAAATATAGTTATGAATTTTGAAAAGGGGGTTCATTTTCAATGCTCAATGCTCCAATTTGAATGCATGAATAGTTGTATATTTTTGCAATGATAATCTTTATTCCTTGTCACCTTTCAAATTATTACTTGACTTTGGCCGAACTCCATTAAGTTCCTCATCCATATCCCTACTTGAAGGCAACTTCTCACTAGTAAGCTCTACCAATCTTGGTTATCTATTTTAATATAGATCCTTCCTTTTGTTTTTGTTCTTTTTTTGCGTGCAGTTATTCAGACTCTCAGAATTGATGTAAATATCTAATTAGATAATGGCCAAAATGAAATTGTTTATGTGCATCATTATTTGTTGTTTGCTTGTTAGGCATATTTCAAGTAATAGTTGTTTGCCCTCAATTTAACCCAACAGCTGTGCTCTTATTCCCCCAGTAAAGTGAGTAGAGATTGATAACCAATCTTCTTTACTTTTCCTATCAAAGTAAATGTTTGGGCTAAAAAAACATAGGGATAATTAGAATGTTTTCCGCTTAAGTGTTGACCCTTTTTGCCAATTTGGTCCATGTAGTTCCAATCGCAATAATTTTGACCCTTTTCAGTTAACCAAAAAATGCTTCAATTCACCACGCCAGCAAGAATTGTCGACAAAAGTGGCCATGTTCTCCTCACGTGAACGTGGCCATTTTACCATTTGTTAAAGGTGAAATGATATTATTCTATGTTTGCAAACTGGAGAATCAACTCTCGGCGTTAAAGGAAATTTGGGCTTGGGAACCAAAGGAATCAAGGTGCATTACAATTTACAAATGACATCAAGGCTATCTGGAAAATTGAGACAAATCAGCGCCGACTATTGAACATCGAGGGGAAAGCATATGGGGATTGTATAGACTTCCAACAACCTCCTACCCACCAAATCACCCCCATAGATGCATCTATTTGGACACACAGCCATACCCACACTCGCAGTAGCACCCATGAACACATTTATCACAAAAATGTTTACCCTGCAGGTTTACACTCTCTGCCTTTCCTCTCATTCTCTGTCTTCAGGATGACAGTGGTGGACTTTACACAGGAGATGATTCGGTTGATATTAAGGGGCAACCTGTGTTGAAGAGCAACACGGGGAATTGGAGAGCATGCCCCTTCATTTTTGGTACTTGCTAGTGCATTATTATTTAAAATTGTTTATGTTTCTGATATTTCCATCTGTTTCTCTAACATCTTTGTGTAACTTTTTCTAACATCTTTGTATAAATTTAGGTTTTGATTGTTGTGAACGTTTAGCTTATTATGGGATTGCTACAAATCTTGTCACTTATCTCACCACAAAATTGCACGAAGGGAATGTCTCTGCTGCAAGAATTGTTACCACTTGGCAAGGCACTTGCTACCTGATACCCCTTATTGGAGCAGTCTTGGCAGATGCATATTGGGGGAGATATTGGACAATTTCAGCCTTCTCTACCATCTATTTTTTTGTAAGTATGAAATGTAGTAGTAATTTGTGCTCAAATCTTGGTTTCTTCTCTATCAATTGAAATATTTTTATTAAATTCATGTTTGTCAGCTGCTACACCCTTGCTTGACCTCATCTTTGGACGAACAGTGCATCATCTTAACAGATCTGGCTTGATTTAGTCCGATTAACGACAATGGTAGTGGATTGCCAATTTAATGACTTAGCATTTTGCAACTGGCCCAAAGCATGGTCCAATGGCAAAGAACAGTAAAAGTTACTTTTAGGCCCCATTCCAGAAATCTTCTTAAAAAATAAGCACCTTATTTCACATTTTCAAACTAAAAAATAATGTAAATGAAAAATAATTTTTTAATTTTTTTGAACCGTTTAAAAGATCTCAATGAGATCTATCAAACAAGATCCATAGTGATAGGAAAATTATTTGCGTAAGCACATGAGTTTTGAGCTTGAAATTCCCTTCTTTAAAAATAAGTACTTATTTTGAGTTCGGGAACGGGGCATAAACTAGGGATTCAACTATATGACAAAACAAATCAGGATGTTCCTGTTTAGTCTCATCGACAAGGTGAAGGAATGGAAGAGGAATTACATATAATGCCAAACATTGGTGATGGTCTGTAACAGTGTAATTGCCTCTTTGAAGAATTTGGAGGCCGGTTTTACCCATAAGTTCTACCTTTGTCTAGGGAAAACCTCAGCTCTTTCGTTTCCCCCCTTTGTCTTCTCATGGAAACGCAGGTAAGGGATAAACACAAACCTCTGGATAACAATAATACTATAATATAGTAAAAATATTTTCAACCAGAAAATTTCTATGACGCTGATGTTGTCACTAGAATCATTCTCTCAGGGATTTCAGATTGTCTCCAGTTGGGATATGGTTTCCTCGACTTCCGATTAAGTTGAAGTTGGCAAGGGCTAGGCATGCTGGCTATGGTCATTGGGAGATAATTACGTTACTGATTAGTCTCTTCTGTGTCCTGTCTTCTCCATATCTGCAAAAAAATAGCTATTATGCATTTCTGTCTCTTACGTTGTTGTACTGTGCAATCTTGTTTAGGGAATGTGCACGTTGACTCTATCAGCAACGGTACCTGCATTTAAGCCTGCTGAATGTGTTGATTCTGTATGCCCTTCTGCTACTACCGCTCAATATGCAGTATTCTTCTCCGGACTATATCTGATTGCCCTAGGCACTGGTGGGATCAAACCATGTGTTATACAATTTGGGGCTGATCAATTTGATGATACTGATTCTAAAGCGAGGGTGAAGAAGGGATCATTCTTTAATTGGTTTTATTTATTTAGCAACATCGGTGCTCTTGTATCAAGTAGTTTAATTGTGTGGATCCAAGACAATGCTGGGTGGGGCCTAGGTTTTGGAATTCCCGCATTATTTATGGCCATTGCAATTGCAAGTTTCTTCTCAGGCACTCCTCTGTATAGAGTTCAGAAACCTGGGGGAAGCCCACTTACAAGAGTGTGCCAGGTTTTGGTTGCATCATTTCGAAAGTCCAATTCGGTGATCCCTGCGGACAGTAATCTTCTATATGAAAAACCAGACAAAACATCAGTAATTATAGGCAGCAGGAAACTGGAGCATACAGATGAGCTGAAGTAATATTTCTCCTCATTCTCCTGATTTAAATACTTGTCTCAAGTTCATTAATGTATTGTTTCCGACTTATTAAGAGTATTTTCCACTTATATGGACTTTCAGTAGCCTTCTGGACACTAAGCAAGACCTTTTTATTTGGCTTGTAGTCAAGCACACAAGTATGAATGGAGCAGCACCATCATTGTTTATATACTGCTGATAATGAAATTTCATGTTGGTCTCTCGTAGAACTTCAGGATAAATGATAGATTCAGTGAATTACCTTCAGAAAGATAATGCGACAATCTCAGTTGATGTATGAAGACAGAAAAATAAGCTTAAATTCATGTAGATATTCTGATGCTTTCGTTTATCTTCAGTTGTCCTGTCGTGGTTCTGTAACCATTTTCGCTGGTGAGGCATTTTGCTGTTAGTTCTGCTGTGTCTTTTGTCAGCCATGTTTCAAAGCTTTAGATAGAATATCTACCTTGGTCTCCTCAGTAGCAGTACCAGTTGTGTTGGTCATAAAACTTGAGATTACAATTCTGTCATATCCTGCATAGTTCAAGAGGAAAGAGAACAGAAAATGTTTGTCAGAGTCATTTCTGAGAAGATGCAGGATTTTGGTGAAGTATGCAAATCTGATTTGACAGAGAAGTAAAGCAAAAATGTAGTCTGATGTATTTTCTCTTGATAATGGTTGCTTCATTTTAAAATGCAACTTATCTAATGAAGAATCAATACCTACTTGTTTCTTGGTCCTGCTGAAGAACTTTTCTCTCTTTATGTTGAAGGTGTCTTGACAAAGCTGCTGTAATCTTCGATGCTGAAAACGAAACTGGGGACTTCTCAAATCCATGGAGGCTTTGCACTGTGACGCAGGTGGAGGAACTCAAAATCTTGATCCGCATGTTTCCAATCTTGGCTACTGGGATTGTGTTTTCGGCTGTTTATGCACAAATGTCAACACTGTTTGTTGAGCAAGGGAGGATGATGGACAGAACCATCGGGTCCTTCTCGGTTCCTGCAGCCTCTCTTTCAACATTCGATGTCATCAGTGTTATTTTCTGGGTCCCAGTTTATGATCGCGTCCTTGTCCCCATCGCAAGAAAATTTACTGGCAAGGGTAGGGGGTTCTCAGAGTTGCAAAGAATGGGAATCGGT
>JAOTQK010000019.1:21126267-21137435 GCA_025642025.1 Rhododendron ferrugineum
CTATGCGTAGCTTGTGTAGTGCCTTGTCCCTGTTGACAAATTCCTTGGGAAATTACTTGAGCTCTTTTATTCTGACCGTAGTGACATCTATAACAACCGAGGGTGGGAAAGCTGGATGGATCCCGGATAACTTGAATGAGGGGCATCTTGATTATTTCTTCTGGCTTTTGGCTGGGCTCAGCTTAGTAAATATGGTGGTTTACATCTTTTGCGCAAAAGTGTACAAATCCAAAAAGGCAGCTTAAGTGTTTTGTACTAGCGGCATGGCTTATTACTACCCCTGTCATTGCTAGTAAAGGGTTTTTGGTTTATTGTCATTTTATCTCAACTAGAATTGAATCATCCAATTGCACAGAAGTGGCTGTAATATATTGGTACGGGTGGATAAGCATGTTCTTGAACTCCGAATGCATTTGCGTTTACATGCTATGGATGAATGTTGAATACCGTACCACTACCGTCTGATACATTACATTTCATGAAAAAGAATACCTTGATCCTTTAGTTTCATTTCGCTTGATTACGTTTCAAGAAAAAGAATACCTTGATCCTTTAGTTTCATTTTGCTTGAAATACCGTTTGGCATCACGAAGCCGGGTCTGTTTTATTTGTTTCATTCATATTAAAGTGTTTCAGTTACCCAAGAAAAATAGCGGGTCTCATTTCAAAGAGATGCTTGTATGAAAATTCTATCTTGCTCTTCCTGTAATGGAAGCAACTTACTTTTTTTTTGGTTTATTTCTTTTGTAATCTATTATCTTGCAAAAATCTCTTTCAAAATATTCCTTTCAGGTTTGTAAGATTTAATTTCGCACCGGACATAATAAATTAGGTTCAGTATCTATTGCTTGTGGTAAAATAAGGTTGACTAGTAGTATTTGGGTCAACGCACAAAAGGTTGATCATGGTAAATGAAGGTACGAGTGATTGAGCATGATAATGAAATATATCATCAATCACTCATACCTTAGTTTACCATGATTGATGTGAGTACGATATGTTGTTGCTGACCCCTTCAAATTGTAATAGCATTAGTTTTCTCTCTGTGGTTTTAACTCCTAGGATGCAAGAATTGGATCCTTCAATTCAAATGTCATTTTACTCCAAAATCCAGTACAAGCAAAGCATTCTTTTAAACCAGGGCATTCAACAATGTTGCAGACATCTTGGCATAACAAACCTAGACAAATAGTATAACAAAAAGCTACAAAACATTAACACAGCTGGGATGCAGTGAACAGATGAAATCAGATTCAACCAAAGATGCATATTCAGTGAAATTGGCTTTACCCACAAAATGAGGCACTTGCAGGTCATGTAATTA
Source organism: Rhododendron ferrugineum (assembly GCA_025642025.1). Classification (NCBI taxonomy): domain Eukaryota; kingdom Viridiplantae; phylum Streptophyta; class Magnoliopsida; order Ericales; family Ericaceae; genus Rhododendron; species Rhododendron ferrugineum. The sequence goes on from JAOTQK010000019.1 coordinate 21,127,592, forward strand.
CCATCGGGAACCATACTTCTTCGCATCTCCCCCTAGAGATCAACAGGTAGACCCTATGAAGGACCTACATGGCAGCAGAAAACCAGCATGTCCATCCCCTTACACTAGAAACTAGCACCGGATTATTTTTTATCTTCAGTCCCTTTAGGGCCTCTATCGATTTTCTTCCCGTCACTCTTAGCCTTTGTATCAGATAGCAGTGCTTTAATGCAAAGTCGCGGCTTAGTGGTGACAAGGTTGCATGGAAGAACTGAGACGGCAACCACTAATGCCTCCTTGGGTAACCCAGAGATGGGTAGCAGTTCCACAAGAACTGATAACTGTAACCGTTCAGTTTGATCAGCAATAAAGCAGCTATAAAAATCAAAAGGAATCTGTACATAACAGAGTTCCGAAAAGGCTTTCGAGTTTTTACCTCTGGAGACTTCAGATCCACGACTGAATCTGTTACAACATCATTAACTGCTGTGGCCACAAGACTAAAGCATTTGTTGCGGTCTAACAAAGCCAAATCTTCATGACTTTTTGAAGTATTTTTTGAAATCTTCATCTCTGTCTCCTCAATTCCTCTGCGATTATACCCAACTGCAAACTACAACGCCATAATAAAAAATTTTCCCAAGCATATCTACAATCGTCCCGTATAAAAACAAAAGCCAGTAAATAGATTGAAGAAGATTGTGAGAAACGCTATTGCTTAAACTTAATTAAAATAAATAATTGTAGAGAAACCTGCTGATAATGGCCTCATATAATGTATCTCGAGTGTGCACAAAAGCAAAACAATGTGAAACACTTCCAGGTTTGGCTTTTATTTGACACTAGTTGATTCAGATTGCACGCATAAAGCATCAAAAAACAAGGTTAACAACAAAGTTAGACAAGATTTGAGGAATAACAAATAAATAACTTAATACAAAGTTTAGATAAGAAGCATATGCTTGCTTCAAAAAATTCAATGTGCGAGTGTCGTGATTAAAATTGGAACTTCTCTAAAGACTGTTCAACAATAAAAAAAATATCATTATCCAAAAACAGTGAATATTAGCCATCAATAAGCAATGCATTCAAGGTCAATACCAACCCATCTCAATAGTCTTAATCAAGTATACCTTAACAGGTCTTGCAAGTTTGTTCTGCTTGTCATTCACAAACTGAAGAACAAGCTTCGACACAGTTGCACGTAGATCCTTCTCATTCAAGCAACAAGTTGCTTGGATAGGAAAAATTCGATGACACCAACTGGAGAAAACAAATGACAGCCACATGTTATTATTTGTGATTAGTACAAATAGAAAAAAGGTATCATTTCCACAACCACTTACTAGAAGCAGGCCAAGGACATAAAGGCTGTGTATCAAAAAGATCTATAAAAATCAATCAATTGGTGAGAGTTGGATTACACTCCCCCTACTCCCAACCAGACAAACTCCAAACAAAAGACTTTCAGGTTCATACATGTAACATTTAACACCATCAAAATGCCTCCTCTGCGGCTCTGCCAATCTCCCCAAATAAGCCACCCCAACCGTTGGGGAATGAGAACGCAAATCTTTCTCCTCCTTCCCACTAGTTAGTCATTAGGCATTCCAATGGGCGACCTTTGCCATGCTAAAAGCAACCTTAAAAGTTACATATAGTTCCTGGTTATCAAATTAAAAGACTACGCATTCATAGGAATAGTATCCAATCATGAATTGTAAGCTTTGGCATGATTAAAATAGGCTGATTAGAATATGATATTCGGTCAGTACATTCAAATCTAATCAGGGTCGATACCTGAACGGGTAGTTTCTGTAATGTTTTTACAACTATGTGTGTAATGCATCCTATCAACTTCCCTTTCAACTTGCTACTTTATCAGCAAGAGAAAGAAGCAACAGATGTGCACCGACCTTGTTTGAGGAACCAAGGGAAGCATAAACATGACTCAGATGTAATATGCGGTTCACCATAAATGTATCTGATATATTGCACAAAATTCCCAGTGTTTTAGTGAGCTCTAGGCGCAGAGAGGCGCCACCCGTTTCCTAGAGCCTAGGCGTGAGGTGCGGCGAGGCACATACCTCATAAGCGAGGTGCAAATTCTAGAAAATACGTACAGCTGTACGCACACACACACACACAAAAAAAAAATTCTACATAAGCAAGTATTCATAGAATTCCAAATACCATAGGCTAACAATACAAAATGTTCAAATTACCAACTACATACCATCCCTAGAAAACTACTGTTTTAACATTCAACTTCCAAAATTGACAGCTTAGTGTGAGCTTATCCAATGAGGTATCCTAGAGTTTACGACCTGAACTATACGATGTTTCTTTCATTTTGCGCAGCCATGGCTCACGATTAGAGTTCACCAACTTGTAATCCCTTAAAATCAATAGTTGAGAAACAAGATTAGATATTGAACAGATTTGGAAAACAAACAACTGCTCATGCCCCTTTGAGGGAGGTGTGCGCCTCAGGAGCCTCGGTCATGCTACACGAGCTGCGCCTCGAGGAGTTCGAGGTGTTTTGATTGTGCCTCGCCTCAGCACCTAGGTGCTTAAAACACTGAGAATACCCTTTTAAACTTATTTTTTAGTACGTTAGTCACATAAACATTACTACCAAAATAAAAAATGTAGAGAGGAGCAACTAAAAGTAAAAAATGAATTAAGGAAGGTAAGGAACTTACAGTGGTGAAGCTAAACTTCCAGATTCCAGAGAGCACATAATTTTTGACACAATATCAACAGCATCAGGAGAATCACTACTAGGAAACACAAACAGAAGCAAGCCACTCCTTGTCAACCTAACTAGAGAAAGAGTAGCACTATCCCATTTGGCAAAGGCTTTCTCCACACAAGAATCCTCTAAAAGTTTACCTGCCATCATTAAGTGCAAGCCAATCAGTTCTAAGGAACTTTTGAATCTGAATCCTCCTAGATATCACCAGAACTGCATTATATATTCGCAGCAATTTCATAATTCTTTTCCAGAGTCACCAATATTAGTAGCAGAACTCTTGCCTTGTGTGCTGCTGGGACATTCTTGGTGGTCTATTTCTCCCATGCATATTTTCCTTCTCTTAGCATCAACATCCCCGTCAGAAATTTCGGAACATTCAGAGCTGCAACTATTGAAGGACCCAATAAACTGCAAAAAGTCCCAAATGCCCATGATTGTGATTTGTGAGTGCTACTTGTAAAAGAGCTTTTGGTTATTCTTGCACTATTTTAAACTGGAAACAAAGTATGGTTCTTGGTCACTATTTCATGTGACCAAGAACAGAAGGTGATTGTAGAAGAAAAATAAGAGGTTTAAAACCATACAGAAAAATTAGAAAAGTTGCCCACTAAGAAAGGTGATCCCTAATGCCACAAATCCAGATTATGGTGGCCCACACATTTACACTGTCTGCATAAAATTGCCCTTCCACTAGCTCATGTATTGTCGCTCTCAGTATCTCCCTTTCTTTTTTCGCATATACTGTTCCACTGACCTATCACCCCTTCTATTGCTGACCACTGCACCACCAGTTATGATAGATCAGCTCCTCCGTGGATAGCATGTTTACCAAACCAACCCTTAAGCGCCAATCGATTGGGGCTGGCCACATGAATCCATTTTCTCCATTGAGTTTGTCGAGGACATTGTGTTTTGTTGCATCCAAGAAACCTAGGTCTTTTCGAAGTACCGCCTCCATAGTCAATTTTGGTCCCTCCCTCCCTCTCAAAGACTATAGAGCCAATCGAAGTACACGGGTAACCCAAATTAGTACTCAGAACTAGTTTCACTCAATACTTGAGCTTTGAGGTGGATGCAAATATGAGTAGTCAAGGATATGGATACAGTTTATTTGATTTTTGTTGGTGATTGGGAGTAGGGAAACCAAGTAAGGTTTCAAGTTATTGATGCCGACTAAATGACATCAGGGGATGTATTGATTTGTGGGTAGGAGGGCTCAACAATGGAAGTAATGAAGACCAACGTTCCATTAGATTGGCTTCAAACAAAGACATCTGTACGAGAACAAGAATGGAGATACGTTTGTGAGAGAGGAAAACAGCAGGTGCAGTGGGTCAGTACACTAGTACAGGGTCAGTTTTGTCCAAACGGTGTACAGTGTGTGGCCCCATTAGCGCCATATCTATCAGAGGACAAACTAACATTATCCGGTGAAGAAATGAATAAAGTTTCCCTAAAAGTGTGACAAGAAAGAACAAAGCTCTGGTCTAAGAGGTCCTACTGTGAAGTTATTTTCTGTCAACAATTTAACATGGCAGTCAATCACTATTCCCCACTGTATAGAATCATTTTCCATTAGGACTCAAAAATGGATAATTAGGCTAGTAGCTAATATTACGGTCAACTGCCAGTTGGAATGTTGTGATTGATCCATATTGCTCGACTCAACAATAACATTTGTTAGAGGTCTAGCTCTACACATCATTTTTCGAGAACTTCTCTTTTGGGAACTTGAGGCCTTCTAGTTTCATAATGGCTTGAGTCATAAATAGTCCATCCAAGAAGATTCCAACACGACTTTTAGTGTACCAATGCAGCTACTACATGGTAAGCGCCCAAGAAACAACACGACATTCAACCTACAGAAGTATCACCAAATTGGTTAATGTAACAATCAATTCCTTTGCTACATGGATCCTCCATTTAAGGGAACTACCCGGGTTCACACGGGATACGGCCGAATAAATACGGACGCGACTGTTTTTGCAGATCAAGATCAAAGAAGAAAAAGAATACCGGATATGAATAGATCAACGACCATGAAGGGAGACGAAATAGATCGACATAGTTGGCTCTATTCAAGGTTTGATGGCGGTGCTGGTTCAGGATGTGTGCACGTTATCGATGAAGCTGAAGGGTTTCGATTGCTTAGTTGCTTAGATATCTACAAGGCAGACAAAGTTGAGGGATTTTAACTGTATATGGCAGGGTCTGTTAAATCCGCGTCTACATGGGAAGTAAAGTGGAAGTTTGGCTAACTTCTTTTTTCTGGGCCGCGAATTGGACTTCTATATTGAGTCGGGCTATATTCTTTTTAGGCTGAACTTAGTCTGACATATTGTGGCAAGCATGGGTAAAGCACTGACTCCACATTTTGTGGTCTGCTTGTAGAAAATATGATGGGCAATGTGAAAAGTGAAAACATAAGATATATTGTGGCAAGTATGATGGGCAATGGACAAAATCTCTTCCAATTCACACGAATTGTTCATTTTCAATTATGAATCTGGGCAACGTAATAAACATATTAAAAATAATTTATATATCATAACCCCGTATCCACATCCAAATCAAGATCCATATTCGCGTATCCTCTATTTGCAGATTTAGGTATCCACTCCCTAGATCTACACCAGCATCCATACCTGCACCCGTACCCGAGCAACATAGATCAATTCACTCTAACCTGGACTTGTAAGATGCTAATTTATCATTTAAACCATTATACAAGACCTTCATCTCAAATCATGGTAAGTCATTTATAAAAATATATTAATAAGTTCTCTTTCCAGAGGTCATTTAGAAATCCATTCATTGCGAAAGAAACCACAAATGAGCTTTGAAAAATGTCCAATAGCAACAGACAGAGAGTAACCTGTTGAAGAATGGATATGGCTTCTTTTGTGGCACTTTTCTCCCTCTCTGAAAGACAGAAAAAATTACTACTTCAGTGCCAGCTTGAACAAGTAATTACAGGTAAGACTAGTGATAAAGATCACTATCCAAACACTACAATTTCCATTTAGTTTTGCACGTCTAAATATGTCAATCACTCAACATATGGAATAATAACATACAATTTTTTGTACTGCAAGAACTACAATATCAAACCTCAGGCCTAGCTCAAGAGGTAAGAGGGCAAATGGCTTTGTCCATGTCGGAACTTCAACTCCCCAGAATCCCACAAACCTACTAACATATATGTACAAAGTTCTTGCCTCCCTAAAACAACACTAATGTACCACAACAAGCTCAGATACAGTGGGAAAAGTGGATTATACGAACTAATACACGTGTACATACAAGTCATGCAGAAGAAGTGCATGTTTACTAGAAGCTAAACAACTCACACCATCAAACACATAATCTAAAAGCATGCACGTCTTGTACGATTGTAGTTTTCTGGGATCACAAGAACTAAAATACCATACAGTTGGAAACACAATTATAACCAATTAACATTCGTGCACATATGAGTACCGCAGAAGACAGTGCAGCTTAAAATCTAAGCATTTGGGGATCGTATTTGCAAGAAGCCAAACAACTTGCAACATTGAATACACAATATGAAAACATTCATTTCCAATATGTCTGTTGTTCCTGCACTAAGGCTTAAAGTAGTGTGAACATATCAATACATGGCAGCAGCAGTAGGATTCAGAGGACAGGATTCAATTTGATTTTTTACTGAAACGATACTGATAAATAGCAGGCAGCAGCAACAGTAGACTTCAGAGTGCTGGATTCAAATGGATTTTGGCTGAAAAAGTATTTAGCATATAGGATTTTAACGGTTTCTAGTACTAAAGAGGTTAGAGCTCAGAACTAGAAATGACAGGATTCTGGGCTGTTCGCTGATGTTTTGAGGACTGTGAACAGTAACCAAGAATTGTAACAAAGTGCAGTGCTTCAGCCTCACAAAAGAGAGGCAAATTCAAACATACACAATTCAATTCTCATAACTCAGCTACATTGGTTAAAATGACTACATAGCTAATCATAGGCTGCTCGAGTTCTCCTATCATTTCAAGGGCCGCATGGACACTTCACAGGTGGTTACATGTCTGTTCGGAGAGTGTCTGACGGACCCTGACACTCTCCAAACACGAGTCCAACACTCAAATCAGAAGCGTCCTATATTATTCTCTACCTTTTTTGTTACAACACGCTAGGATATTCTCAGGACACTCTTATCACAGTCTACGGACACTCGGTGGGAGGTCTTCCTTTTGGGAATAGATGATGGTTGATCGATGACAGTGTGAGTGATAAAAACGTTTTTTTTGGTGATATACTTAAGTGATTTATGTACTGATAAATGTGGAAAACATGATATATGGTATTTTGATTGTAATAGGGGCTTGTTATAGCTTTCATTAGCGTATATTTTCCTCGCCATGTCCCAAACATGTATTGTCCTCTGAATTTTGGAGATTTACGCGTCAAAGTATCAGTGTCTTGTGACCCGTGTCGGGTGGCATGTCTACGTCACATAGCTAGAACCCCTAAAATATGAAACTAGTTAACTTTAGTAATAGCTACGTCATGGACCTACTAAAACCATGTGAAGGGGAAAAGAAAAAAAAAAAAAACTAGATAACTTGATTGAAAGCATGGCACGCGGGCAAACTCTAATGCCCTGCAGAAGATAATTAAAATTTACCAAGCTACAGTAGAAGACTAAAACCTATGTAGCGCGGACGCTGTATTAGTTCATTAAAGGCAAGATACCAGTGTTGGATGCACTCTAGACACGTATCCGACACACAATAATCATAGTCTCCGAATTCTGTTTGCACTATTTTCAATTGGACACTCTCCAACACGCTCATACACTCCAAATACACGCTCAGGACAATTTGGGGCAAAAACAGCGTACTTAAAATCTTACTCTCTCTCTCATATTGTCTCTCTTCGATTTTGTTATTTCACCAATAATATATGAAGCAATGTGGAAGATTTTGTGTGTGCCCTATAATGGTGGAAATTTGGAATGTGGAATATGTATGTTATGATGATAAAATTAAACTTGTATCTTTACGAAGAAATTAAACTTGTATCCCCCCGAAACGGCGACTGCCCGAGCTAATGATAGAGGCAAGAACACTTTCCGGCCAAGTCCCATTAATTGATCATAACGATATCGTGGAAATACTCAATCTAAATGAGTGATTTGGCTAGAAACCATAACCCTTTCTTTTCTTTTCTTATGAAATCCCTCAATCCAAAGGGTCGATATAAAATTTTCCCATCTGAAAATATAAAAGATACAAATTTTCATAAACTCTTACAAAAACTACAAGAAAGTGAAATATACGGAACTTAAATAAAAGCAGTATCGTTTGGAATACGAATCCATAGGTGTACATACAAAATCACATAGAACATGCAGATTCCATAAAGATTCAAGACGAGAGTTAGTAAGTAACTGAAGGGGCAGGTGATGAGAAAACCGGAATGGGAGCGATGGAGGAGGGAGGAAGGGGCGTTGTAGTCGAAGCGAGGGATGTTGATCACAGCCGAATGCTGCTCCCATGGCTTCATCATCCCATTCCTCCTCCTCGATTCCTCCTCGGCTTCACCTCCTTCTTCTTCTTCTTCTTCTTCTTGCTTCTGTCCCAATTGCTCTTTCTCTTCCGCCATGCTCGTATTTCCAGTACTACCACTCTTCGCGCTATCCATATAAGCGTTCGTTCTCTGTGCGTATTGTGTAACGGTAATACCCTAATTTGAAGTATCAGACAGAGTATTCCTACGACCGGACCGGGGTGCAAATAGAGCCGAGCTAACGAGTTTGAAGCTGACAGCTGCTACTGGTACAGCAGTAAGTAGGCGCACAGACAGCGCATACAATGCACTTTTTGGTCCATCTCGAGTCTAACAAATATAATCGGAATCGCTCATTTTGTTCAATATATTTTGTTTAATGTCCCCCTTAAAAAAATTATCTCTATTCGACATCGATAAAGGCATTTACAAGATGTCCAAAATCACTTTAGAATTTAGCCTAACTTCTGAAGCGATTTTGGACGTTTCGGAAACGCCCTTATCGATGTCGGATGGAGCTTATTTTTCATGAAAATCTTAAACAAAATGAGTGGCTCCGAATATCTTTCTTGGACCCGAGTCCCATTAGTTTGTGCGCGTACTATCGAATCATTCATTAGTTTTTAAAATATTTTCAAGATTATCCGAACCGTTGGTTGGTTTTAAATATTTTCAGGATTCTGAATGGATTCTCAAAGACATATTACGGAGTAGTACATTGGATTAAGCACTTGCAAATTACAATTATTCAATTGGGCCGATTTTTCGCGAGGTGACTCGAAAAAATATTTTAAAATTCGGATTATCTGTGCAGGATTCGAAAGAGGGCCCAACGCGCCAATCTATGCATTATGTGCACATCTCGTTGGTTCCCGTAGAAGGGTTCAAACTCGACCTTGAGCTCTACTCGTTTTATTTACTGATGAACCCTTTATAAACGAGTCAAGTGAACTCGGCTCATTTACTATACGAGCTAAAACTCGAGCGCGAGCTCGACTTCAGTACTAATTGAGTTAAGCCAAGCCGAGTGAGTAGCTCAATTCGTTCGTAACCCTTCGCGGCCCACTTTTATACTGGATGTCATCTTTGTTATGTGTCCCCTTTTCGGACTCATTTTGATTATAGAAACATATAATTAATTTCTATTTCTTTTCAGGTTGTCTATAAAATACATCTCTCTTAAAAATAGGCCCTTAAAATATAGTACTAGTACTATATTTACGAACCGGGGCAGTGTGATGCGCAGCGTGCTGCGCGGTAGCCGGCGCCACCTTGCCGGCATCGGTCCGACGATCAGAGACGTCCACTGCGTAGAGCTCGTCGAGTACTACAAGTGTACCATAAATCAACCCGATAAAAATATCATTAAGTGCTTCATCGAAATACATATAACTTGAAAAAAAAATGAATCCTAATGGATACGAAACACTAGATCAAAACCGTTGAATTCATTTTCTTTCAAGTTATATGTATTCCGATGAAACACTTAACGATATTTGATCGGGTTGATTTTTGGTACACTTGTAGTACTCGACGAGCTCTACGCAGTGGACGTCTCCG
>JAOTQK010000019.1:21226576-21236589 GCA_025642025.1 Rhododendron ferrugineum
AACCTAACACCTAATAGGGATTGCTTAGCCAATGAATGAGCTACCATATTGAAAGAACGCTTAACATATTTAAAAACACAAGAGGAAAACAAATGAATAAGCTCTAAACAATCATAAAGAATAAAGCTACAATCGGAGAAAGATTTTCCAACTTGAGTAAGAGCTTGCACAATCTGAATAGAATCACCTTCGACAATAATACTAGAGAAACCTTTGTTCGCAGCAGTAACCAGTGCTTCATGAAAAGCCCAGTGCTTCCACAGTTCTCGGGGAGAATAAACCAGGAAAAGGAATGGATGCCGTCCCCAAAATTTGCCCCGCATGATCTCGTGCTACTATCCCAACACCAACCAGACCACCACTCTTATCCACAGCACCATCAACATTAAGTTAATGATACCAGGAGGGGGGAGACACCAAGACACCAATTAACAGGAGGGGAAGGAGCAACAATATTAGAGGAAACACAAGAAGGAGCATTGGCATCCTTGAATTCAAAACAGATCGCGAAACTTTCTTCCAAGATTCTGGAGCTATTCCATTTTTGACTTTCAAAGTGGGTTTTATTGCGGGCCTTCCATAAGAACCAGCAAATTGACGCAAGAAGTGCCCCCATATCAGTACCACCAACATATGACTGGGATATGATAGCAAGACCAAACCACCAATCTAAAAAATGACCCGAATCCCATGAACTAGAAATAGTATGAGCAAAGGGGGATTGACACCACACATCTCTCGAAAATTTACATTGGAAGAGCATATGTTCCAAGGTTTAATGCTTGGAGCTGCACCTTGGACAATATGGGGAAATATCTATGTTCTTCCGATTTAAATTATCGAGAATCGCAACTGCATTATGGGAACAATGACACCATAAAAACATCTTAATTTTGTTTGGAACAGGTAAAGACATAAAGCTTTCCAAAAAGAATCTGTAGGGTTACTTGAGCTAGGTCCCCCACGTTCATGAGAATGGTTCGGAGCAGTACACCTTCTAGCTAGGTGGTAGGCCGACTTGACAATAAAAGACCCATTACCAATATAGTGCCATATTCCTTTATCACCAACACCTTGGGAGCTAATAGGGATTGAGATGAGAGATTCATCATCAATCTTCGAGAAAAGCGATTTAACAAGAGGGATATTCCAACTATGGGTATCGGTATCAATAAGATCAGAGACGAAGGGAACCTGGCCAGGGCATCTGGTGGTGGAGGTGGACTTAGAACTTTGAAGGAGAGGGAACGGGGAAGCCATGGATCACGCCAGATATCAATTGAGGAGTCATTACATACCCACATTCTAACGCCACCCCCTACGAAGAATGGCTCTACCAGCAACAATGCTCCGCCAAGCCCAAGATGACGAGCTAGGGCAGCAAACATCCCAAAAAGAAGTGTTGTGGAAATCCTTGCCTTTAAAGAGGCGCTGGCATAAGGATTGGGGATTTTGTAGCAGCCTCCATCCTCTTGTTTTACAAGAAGAGCTAGATTAAAAACATGGAGATCTCGAAATCCCAGCCCTCCTTCAACATTATGATCACAAAATTTTTCCTAACTCACCCAATTAATTTTGCACTCCCCAGCCTTAGACCCCCACCGTAATTTACGGATGGCGCTACAAATGTCTTTCCAAATCCGTTTTTGCAAAAGGAAACACTTCATAACAAAATCAGGCATAGTGAGCACAACTGATTTAATCATGACTTCCTTCCCTGCCATGTTAAGAACCGAATCCCTCCAGCCCTCCAGCATTTTAATCTGCTCATAACACGGTCAGTTACATATTGAAATACTGGAAGTGATAACTAACTTTGTATCTTTCTAATGGGAAAAATTCTCCCCTGCGTTTCAAGAGGAAAATACGCATGGGAAAGGTTCGGGCCACTGTTCATATGCTCCTGAGAACCATTCGCCTCTCCTCCGATTGGTTATAAATGTACTTTCGATGATAATGATCAACGGGTGCGCTTGTTGATGTTTTTATTTCTTCGTATTTTGTCACGCCCTCAATTTTCAACATAAATATAAAGGGTTTTCATAAATAAAACCACACAATAATCCATAAATACACCCAAAAGGATTTAACATTTCCATTTCCACAATTACACTTCAATGTTTGATAATTTCCAAAAGATTACATCTTTGGCTCCGAGACCCGAATCAACGTAATAACCGAAGAATATCAATAGAGTTAAGAACTTACAATATTCCTTAATCAAAAGATTTACAAATAGAATTACAAATACATCTTCCAAAAATAAATCACAAAGATGACTAGGGGGTGTTCCAGTTTCTCAAAATAAGAACTTTTAGAAAAGGAAAGTAATTTCAAGCTCAAAAATCATATGTTTACGCAAATAATTTTCCTACCAATATGGATCTTGTTTGATAGATCTCATTGAGATCTTTTAAACGATGCAATAAAAATCAAAAAATTATTTTTTACTTTCGTTATATTTGAGTTTAAAATTACCTTTTTTTTCAAAAAGAAGGTTTGGAAAAAATGCGGAACGGGGCCTTAGTAACTCCTCAATGTTAGCTTTCAAAAGAATGTCCACATCCATGCACTCCAAACATGAAGCTACTGCCCTGGGTTAGTACCTGAAAAATAATGTAAGGTTTGAGCTACACTAGCCCAGTAGAAAGCTCTAATCTAACAATGTATGCATATGAAATATAGGAATGATCACAAGATGGACAATGGCAACAAAATCCGATGAATGGACAGTAATAGCAATCCAATTCCAACATTTTGTTTTCAGAACCAATCGTGTGTCCCAATGAATAACCTTTGAAAGCACCATGTGTCAAAATGTGTCTCGTGCAAGTGTCATGAGCCGTAGCTCCTGTCGGGCCAGTTAAAAGACCCTGTTGTCCTCTGTCAGGCACCTTACCCATAGGGTGGTCTTGAAGTATCCATTACGAGCATATAGCTCCAGCCGGGCCAATTAAAGGACCCCGATGTCCTCTGTCAGGCACTCACCGGTCGATGAGTCCTGAATGTTCTCGTTGTGTCCGTAATGCTTCAAAATCCTTTTACCATCATGTTCGTACCGTTCAAATGCAAGTTTGATATATAAAGTGGTTTTCATGAAATCATGACCAAATGAGCATTAAGGTTATGGAAACGTTCAATGAAGTCACAAGATACAAGTGATCAAGTTAGGGATCATTTGGGAAGTGTTTGGAGTAGATTAGAAGTGATCGGAACCAAAAATGGTGGAGTGAGGAATCAAGATCAGCAAAACTGTCCCAAGGCATGATGGTATCGATACCATGGAAGGGAGGTATCGATACCTTTTGGTCACGATCAGTCCAGACGCAAGGGTATCGATACCCATTTCTGGGTTTGGTAATACAAGGGTATCGATACCCAAGGAAATGGTATCAATACCATGGCTGTTCGAGCAGATTTTTTGCAGATTTCCATGGGTTTCTCAACTACCTCAACCTCAACAACAACCACAACAACAAATGGCAAGGTTCAAGCTCTAGGAAACAAGTCATAAACATATATTGTAAGTTAGAACTCCCTACCTCAAATATTGAAGAACAAAACTTTTGATCCTCTAAGCCCTAGCCCCAAATCTTGAAATCGGAAAGGATACGCCTCCACTGAGCTCAAACAAGCAAAATATGGACTACGCTACGCTTAGGAATGAAAGTTTGAAGGTGGGTTTAAGTGGGTTTTGAGGTGGTTTGGGTGAAATTGTGAGAGAGATGGGAGGGAATGTGAGGGGAGAAATGGGAAAGTTATTCCCTACACATGCATATATGATACATATATACACACATCACACACTAACCCCTCAAATATATCACTTCAACATTTTAACCCCAAATCCCAATATTCCAAATCAATTTCCTTCTTTTATTTCTTGTAAAACATTTAAATCAATTTTACGAATTTACGGGTCTTTACATATTTTAACTTTTTCAAAACAAACAAAAGAAATGATTGGCAATAGAGTATGTTTTTTGTCGTCGTAGGCCGTTTTCGCTTACGGTGTTTTGTGCGGCGGTAGTTTGGGAGTAGGTTAGGGTTTTGTGGGGTTGGGTTTGCCAGGTGGGTTTTTCTTAGCCTGTTTGTTTTGTTTGGGCTTTGTTGTATATTCAGGTTCTGGGTGGATTAGATTGTATTATTTTTGAGCTCCCGGTTTAGACCGTTTTGGCAGGGTTTTGGCCCTTATGATGTACTATCCAACTTTTCGTTGGATTTTTCTTTCCCCTCTCCTCCGTTTTTAATAAAATTTTGCCTATAAAAAAAATATAGAGTTTCTTTTTTCCTGTTTATTGTTAACCAAACCGAGCCTTATGTCTCAATCACTTGGGGTCGGCTACATGAATCATTTTCCTCCATTGAGCTATGTCAAGGGCTACTTGTTCACACAAACCTACTATACTCATATCTTTGCGCACCACAACATCTAATGTCAATTTAGGTCTATGATGAGCACCCAATATTGTAGATATTTGGTGCGACTAGTCCCCGTTTTATGTTGTTTTATGTTGTTTTATCTTGCGTTTATTTAGCTTTTATAGCGATATTGCACGTAAGGTGTGTTTTTAGTGTTTTCAGGTAAACCGTGTGAATAAGGCGCGTTTAAACGTCAAGAAATGCTCCGGGTGCAACCAAGTGCTCAAGGCCACATGTCACCCCATTGTGGTGCCCAAAAGGTCATGAAGAGATGGTTTGGAGGTTGTTCGGGATGCCCAATGGTCGAGGGAAATGAAGGAGATGTGAGGATTTTACCAAAGCTATTCATTTTCCGACCAGTTGAGGGTAGAATTGTCATATCTTTTGATCTACAAATGATCTTGTATCCAAACCACTTGGGTTAGAAATTGGACTCAACAAGCTTTCAAACAGTCCAAAGAACACCCAAATCCGAGTTCGGGAGTGTCCGGAGCGAGCCCACGAAGTTCAGCCAAAATCTGTCATAATAGCGTGGTATCGATACAACCATTTTTGCCGTATCGATACCATAAGGAAACAGAGTGTTTGGAAGAATTCCATAGGAGAGCTGTATCGATACATGTATTTTTGCCGTATCAATACGGGTGATTTTCTGCAGATTTTTTGCTGTTTTTTGGACTTTCCACTTATGGAATACTTTCTACTTTTAGTATATTTCTAGATATTCGTGGAGAGAGAAGTGGACATGTATAAATACCCTTCTCTCCACTTCATCTCATTAGGTAGATATTTATGCTTTAAGTCTTTCTTCCTAGTTAAGTTTCCATAGCTTTTCTCAAGCTTTCTTAGCTTAAATGTTCAAGAACTCCTTAAGGTAATTGTTGTTCATTAATTTTCTGTTTGTTAATGTTATAGCTACAGCTTGGATCCTTCTTAATATCAAGTTTATTTTCATTTTTATCGGTTAATCATGTTTTCTTCCTTAAGCATGCTTTCTAGTCTTTTCATTATGTGTGAGTAGTCGATTAGGCTTGGCATCGGGGTGATTAACACCTCGCGACTTGGGCTAATCTTGCCTTTCTCAACTCATGGCTTGAGGTTCGGTATGAATAATGAGGAAGGCTTGCCTTTTATGTAACAAAACTAGCCGATGTTAATCTCCGGTGATCATGTGCTTGCTCACATGGTTCCGAAGCGATGTCTCGGTTTGTGTTTGCCAATAGAACAAAAGAGCTCACTTGTTTTCCATATTACATTTCTAGTCTTTCAATGGTTTCATAGCTAAATCTTCCGGTTGATAGCCGATGTCGTGCGATTCAACCGTGTTTCCGTTGAGAATGGTTAGATGGTTTAAATTTACAGGCGTTAGTAACTCCAATGCCTTGCCGCTTGTTTAATCTAGTAAAAACTCAGTTCTAGTCTTTTTCATAAGAGTATTTCTCGCCTTATAAAGCAAAACCAAAAGTTGGCCGTCTAAATGTCGCAAACCCTTACATCTACAAATCCTAGCAAGCTATAGAGATTCTCTCTGTGGGAACAATTCCGGACTTCCGGATATTATGCTAACAGCGACCTAGCCCTACGCTCGGGGTAATTCAACTTATTTTGACGGTTAGATTGTGGCGAAGCAGTCTACCTCTCCCCGTAGCATTGCTACCCAAAGCTATCATATTCGTTATCTTAACTTCTGCATCTCTTAGTCTACGGTAGACATGCCCAAACCACCTTGGCCTATTTTTCTTCAACTTCTCTTCTATAGGTGCTACACCCACCATCTCACGAACCATTTCATTTCTAATCATGTCTCGTCTAGTCTTACCACACATCCATCTCAACATTCTCATTTTCGCTACACTCATCTTGTTCACCTGTTATTTCTTAATAGGCCAACATTCCGTCCCGTAAAGCATCGCTGGTCTGATGGCAGTTCCATAGAATTTTCCCTTCAATTTTGTGGGTACCCTCTTGTCACACAGTACACCAGTAGCGCTCCTCCACTTGAGTCACCCCACTTAGATCCTATGGGTCACATCATCGGCAATCTCCCCATCACTACTAATAATTGAGCCTAAGTGTAACGACCCTGACCCGTCTCTGTAGGTCTTAGCCATCACAAAGCACCGGTGAAACCATCACCAAGGCCTTATCTAACATATAACTTCTCATAATCATATAATAAGAAGGGACAAGAGTGCGCAACCAACGAAAGCTTATCCTGTACAATCTAACAAACGACAACTTACACTTCAAAAGAGCTAAGATTCCCTAAACTACACCTCAGAGCTGTGCTTAATAATAAGGTTTAGCTAGCCACTTACAATGATTACATAATTTAGCAAGTAATTTGAATACAACTCCTAACCATGAAATAGTCAAATGATCCAACCCCACAGCACAAGTGCCACGCCATCTAACTCTTTAATTCCTGAAAGGTGGAGAAAACACATAAGCTAACGCTCGTATGAGTGACCAATACTTGATTTACATGCTCTCCATGGACAACACAAAATAATTTGATAGTTTTTCAAAACAAAGAACTCAAATCCATAAGCCTATAATGCACATTCCGCTATTCAAAATTCAAAAGCTACCAGGCGCCCCCAGTAGTAGATAAGCCAGACGTCTACGCATTTTCCCAAAACACACACCAACCTCAAACACTCTTGCTAGCCATTAAGTCGTCCCCTAGCAAGACCGGACGTTGGGAATGCCATTAGATAGATTCACAAATATTTCACAAATAGGTCCACCTTCCATTGTTATTCCATGGAGTACACAATTTATAAAACTTGTTCAGATAAGCTCATTAAGGAAAACAAGTTCAAAACCATGTAATTTAGGTATTAGGTCACTCACCTCAAATCCGAGCTTCCAAACCATGCTCCCTACATAAACATATAAGACAATTATAGTTAAGATTCAATGAAACACGTTTAAATTCCTAAATACTCTCATCAGATCTTCTCTAGTGGCTTAACTAAAGGTCCCATCTAGTAGAAAGTCAGAACCTAACCAAACTCCAAAATTGGTACGAGTCCTAGAACCAGCCTGTGGTGTCTTGGCTATATTATTTGATAGGATTAGAATTAGATGATGGGACCACCACCATTGGAAAGTAGACTTTCGGGGCATCAATTTCGACATAAAATTTGCCCTAATTGGAGTCCGAATGACAAAGATATGCTTATCTAAAGTTAGGGCTGTAATCTGTCTTGTTCTGTGATTTTTTCCCCTAAAATCTGAACCTAACTCTTCAAAACTCATGTCAAACGCATACCAAAGCTTCATTAAAGCACACCCAAACTTGTAGTTATCAAGAGCTACTCCTAACCCAAGCAAATCATGTTCCAAACAAGTCTAAAACACCAAACTCAAAGGAGTTAAAACCAAATTCCTTGAATTCTCTAGGAACTCAACCCAAAACCTAATTCATGAAATCCACCACCCCCAATTGCATGCAGAACCTAGAACTATCAACTAGCATGATGAATTGAACTACTTAGAACATAAATTAGACAACCAAAACCTTGGAATTTACCTAGCTTGAGCTTCAATTTCAATCCGTAGGAAACCCTTCTTGTTTTGCTCTTCTTCTTCTTCTTCTTCCTCCTCCTTCTCTCTCTCTCTCTCTTTTTCTCTCTCTCTCTCTCTCTTCAACCGGTGAAAACGAAAGAGGCCTCCAAGCGGTGGAAAGGAATGAGGCAGGAATAACGTAGAACACCTCTTTTGTTTTATGAAGCATAGGGGAAAATATTCCAGTGCATATGTGACCATGTGTCTCCTTATGTTCCTATTTCAATTACCAAGTAAAACAAGCTCATTTCTCCTATAATTAACCCAAACTCTACACATAAACTAACTCTAAACACAATTAAAGGTCTGGGGTATTACACTAAGTACCTAAAATGATCACTCTTAGGTATCTCCTGGTCCTGGATCATCACTCTTTCTTCATGCGCACTGCTGGTACCACTAAACTTGCACACCATATACTCAGTTTTACTCCTACTTATTCGAAAACCCTTTAACTCTAATGCTTCCCTCTAAATTTCTAGTTTCGTATTAACACCTCTAGCAGTTTTATCTACGAGGACAATGTCATCTGCAAACATCATACAACATGGGATGTCCTCCTGAAATTTTCTAGTCAATTCATCCATAACTAAGGCAAAGAGGTACGGGCTAAAGACTGACCCTTGATGCAATTCTACAATGATTGGAAATTCACTCGTTTCCCCTACTGGTTATCGAATGGTAGTGACGGCACCTTCATACATGTCTCTAATCACCTCAATATACCCTTTGGTCACTCTCTTTCTCTCCAGAACCCACCATATGATGTCTCTAGGCACTCTAACATAAGCATTTTCTAAGTCTATGAAAACCATATGGAGATCCTTCTTCTTTGCTATGTGTTTTTCTACCATTCTCCTTAATAGGTAAATAGCTTCCATGGTCGATCTTCTAGGCATAAACCCAAACTATTTCTCTGACACCGTAGTCACCATCCTCAAGCGATGCTCAATAACTCTTTCCCACAACTTCATCATATGACTCATCAATTTAATACCTCTATAGTTGTTGCAGCTTTGAATATACCTTTTATTCTTATAGATAGGTACTAGTGTGCTCCTTCTCCGTTCGTCGGGCATCTTCCTAGTCATAATAATCTTGTTAAACAACTTCGTCAACCAAGTCACCCCCAGGTCACCTAGACTTTTCCACACTTCAATAGGGATACCATCTGGTCCTAAGGCCTTACTCGGTTTCATCCTTTTCAAAGCGTTAACCACTTCGAACTTTTGTATTCTCCGATAAAATTCATATTCTATGTTCTCGCCAGGTACATACACTTCCTCCCCACCAAAGCCTCCTTCATGTTTCTCATTTAACAACTTTTCAAAATACGACTTCCGTCTATCCTTGATCACCTCGTCTTTCACCAACACCACCGAATCAATACCTTTTATACACTTAACTTGAGAAACGTCTCTAGCTCTCTTTTCTCGCAACTTAGCAAGTTTATAAATAATATTTTCTCCATCTTTACTATCGAGTCTAGCTTAGAAATTCTCATAGGCTGTCAATTTAGCATCCTTAACGGCTTTCTTAGCTTCTTTGCTAGCTTGCTTATAGCCCTAAAAAATTTCCTCATTCTGGTCCTTTTGCGACTTTTTAAAGAACTCCTTCTTGGCTTTTACCATGGTTTGAACCTTGTCATTCCACCACCATGTCTCCTTAGAAATCGGACATTTTCCCTTCGACTCCCCAAGAACTTCTTTCGATATTCTTCTAATACCGTCAGCTATGGTATTCTACATAGTGTCACTATCGCCTTTCACTCCCCACCATACTTCTTGAGACATTCTTTCCTTGAATACCTTTAGTTTCTCCCCTCTTAGGACCCACCATTTAGTCCGTAGGCATCTAATTTCCTTTCTCCTTCTAACATTCCCCTTGAGACAAATATCTAACACCAAAAGTCTATACTGTGCCACTAGACACTCTCCGGGGATAACCTTACAATCCTTACATGTCAAGCGGTCTGCACCTCTAGCAAGAAAATAGTCGATTTGGCTTCTATTGGCTCC
>JAOTQK010000019.1:21321390-21339246 GCA_025642025.1 Rhododendron ferrugineum
TGCCTTTACAATTTAGACAATGTTTATGGAAATTAGTGTTTGCATTTTTATTTGGAATATGATCATGGTAGTAGCATTATTTTATTTTTTTGGAAGGAAATCCGTGGATAGAACCGGGACCGAACCGTGACTCACGGTTCGGAATCCAAACCGAACCATGAGACTTTTGGATTAGGATTGGATTGCATTTTCTAAAAATTGTGAAATACGGATTAGGATTGGATTCATACGAATCCGATCCGATCCGGACCGTGGACAACCCTACTAGTAACTCATGCCCGTTTGAGTGTGCAAGTTTTAGTCAAACGATTAGATTCTCCTTGTCTGTATCAGTTCTTTTCTTGGAGCTGATTGATTCGAATTAGTTCTGAGTTTATTGTTCGATACTTCGATGCCAAGCATGGCTCATCACCCCTCCTCTTGTCTAGTAAATATTGTTGTGACAATATTATTGTCAATGTTACGCCAATTCGTTGTCAAGACATTATACCTAGCGGCGAAAATGATACGCATCTTGGGTTATTCAATTAAGTTGTGATTGATGATATCGTGCTATTTCGCCGTAAAAGTTAAATTGCCGTATGGTGTCATCTGGGGAGACAATATATGATCGGTGTCATTTTATTGCAGAGAGCATCTTTAAATGCTGCAAAGGATATGATCAAAGAGGCAATTGCTGAAAATTTTGACATAACAAGCCTCAATTCAGACACTATCCGGATGGCAGATCTGGGTTGTTCTGTTGGTCCAAACACCTTCATTGCTATGCAAAACGTACTCGAGGCCATGGTAGACTCAAATCAAACCTCGAAAGAATTTCAAGTGTTCTTCAGCGATCACGTTTCCAACGATTTCAATACCCTTTTCACCTCACTCCCTCCGGATAAGCACTACTTTGCCGCGGGAGTGCCAGGTTCTTTCCACGGCCGCTTATTCCCAAAGTCTTCTCTCCATTTGGTGCATTCCTCTTATGCACTGCAATGGCTCTCCGAAGTGCCAGAGGAGTTGCTGGACAAAAGCTCTGTTGCTTGGAACAAGGGGAGGATTAACTACACAAGTGCTTCCGAACAAGTAGCTACTGCTTACGCTACCCAATTTGCCAAGGACATGGATATATTTTTTAGCTCCAGAGCTGATGAGATTCTGTCTGGAGGGATGATGATACTGATTATGCCGGCTCTCCCAGACGAAGTTCATCATTCTAAGCTCCCGGCTGGTGTGCTCTTTCGTTTTCTCGAGCAGAGCCTTACCGAAATGGTGAAAGCGGTGAGTCAATCATCTACTTATCCTATGCGAGTTGTAGAAGCAGTATAAATTTTAGCCGTTGGGATTACATACTGATCCATTCTAGGTGTTACACACTGATTCATTTTAGGTGATATTCGATCGTCTACTTAAACTTGAGCACATATTGAAACTCATTACTTTCCGAAGGTCACTCTGATATTCTTCTGCTAGCTAAATAAATCACCAAGCCATAAGTTTGATTCAAATGCTTGGAACTCATTCGTAATGATGAACAAAAGAAGCAAGCTCGGGCACATTTTGAAGCTCGAAAATTGTTCACACAAACTTTCGAACATTTGAAGCTTGTTATGTTTTTTATGTCCAAGATGAGCAATTTCCCACTCGAGTCAGATCGGCCAAAGAAAATGGTCGGAGTTTCCATAGCGATCTCGGAAACTAAACAAGAAAGCCACACTTCTATAACTTTTTGTCTAACTGCAGTCCTTGTTGCTCTGAATTGGTAAGATGTTTGTGAACTGCATATGTACTAGGAATTTGTGTTTCCCTTGTTATTATACTAGTGTGAGATTAAGGTAGTATTTGGTTCGCTGCAACGATACTTGGTTATGAAGGAATGATGTTTCTATATGTATAATCTCCAGTATACAATTTCTTTTTAACCATATTGAACCTCAGAATGAGCAATTCAATTGCATGAACATTCCATTCCATGATTCCGAAAATCGGATTCAAGTGAAACAAAGACGGCCTAAGAGTGTAAGCTGTACATAACAGAAGATTACTTCTTGTTGCAGGGATCCATAACTGAAGCTCAAGTTGATGCCTTCAACTTGCCTGTGTATGCTCCAACTCCCACGGAAATGACACGGCTGGTAGAACGAAACGGGTGTTTCAAAATTGAGAGAATAGAGTTAACTGATCCCAGGGCAAAGTTTGACGGACCACTTGACATCACTGCTCTGATAATGCACATCAGAGCCGGCTTCGAAGGAATCTTAACCAAACACTTTGGAAGCGAGATTATCGATGAGTTGTTCGAACGAACAATGAATAAATCTGCAGAGATTTCAAGCCAGATTGAAGCAAGTTACAGCAAAGGAACCCAACTGTTTTTGGTTCTGAAGCGCAAATGATATGAGTTCAAGTGCCCTTTCCCTCCTCATGATCAGGGTAATCTGCCATAGTGTTTCCAGTTTTGAGTGTCTACTGGGTGCCCCTTTATCATGTACCGTTGTGGTGGTCGAAAAATAATGCGCTCGTTGCCCTGATATGATGGTTATAGCAAATGGTGGGGATGAGTAGAAGTCTATGGGATTCACAGCACCTTACATACCGTAAGATTATTAGGATTATTTGTCGTGGTCTTTGCGTTGAAGAAGTGTATTGTAAGAAAACCCTTTTGGTCACAATACAACGCTTCGTATCCAGCTATGTATGTAATGATGTTTTACAAATATTATGCTTCGTGATAATTGTTTTTGTTGCGCCATTTTTCGGTCACCAAACATGATGATATTTGCCCTCAACTTTGTATGCTTCTCCATGGTTTTAGTGAGCTATTGTCGCCTCACTCAATCCTACAGAAAAAGTATGAATGCCTAAAACCAAAGTATACAGGACATGTCACTTGGTTGTTTACTACAGTAGTAAACTACAGACAAACGCAGATACTGAACTTGATACCTTGGTTACTCTTTCTCCATCAACCCCTTTGCCCCTCCTTCGAGGTAAGAGACCAAGACACATGGTGCAAGAAAAAGAGATGACATCAAAAAATCGCGTACGTGTAATTAGGGGTGTACGTGTAATTAGGGGTGCAATCGAGCCGAGCCGAGTTCTAAGCTGCTCGAGCTCGACTCGCCAAAAATATACTTGGCTCGAGCTCGGCTCGAGCTCGAAACAAGCCAACAAAATAGGTCTCGAGCTCGGCTCGCAATTAAACCATGCAGCTCGAGCTCGACTCGAATCACCTCGGTAAATCGACTTGGTAATGAGGTCGAGAAAAGAACTATAGGTGATGTGTGGGTGCTCACAGAATATATAAGATTTTTTCCAAAGGGAAGTTTGTAATTTGGACGATGTGGGACTGCAATACAACTCCTTCTCCTCTTTGCATTTCACTTTTCTTTGTCCCACATCGAAGAAAAAGGATTCCACCAGCTACTCCTTTGGGTATAAAGCCCTCCACTCCCTCTCTCCTCTTGTATGGATGAAAAGTCTACTGGTCAAAGTACTGTCACTTGGCAGTCTTGGAAGTTGAAAATCGTTTCATATATATTTACGTACAGTATAAGTATACATATATATACGTATATTAATATATTAATATATATACAATAAATATATAAATATAAATATGTATATTTTTTGGCTCGCGAGCTCACTCGAGCCGAGCTTAGGTCAACTCGAGCTCAGCTCGTTTATCAAATGAGCCAAATATTTAAGCTCGAGCTCGTTCGTTTAAGACATTAACCGAGCCCTGCGTGTAATCAGTGTCGGACCCAGAAATTTGAAATAGGGGGAGAACTCTATTGATCAGTGTCGGACCCAGAAATTTGAAATAGGGGGAGAACTCTATTGATCAGTGTCGGACCCAGAAATTTGAAATAGGGGGAGAATTCTATTGATCACGTCGTGACAACTTGTTTCATAATAAATTTGAAATAGGGGGACACGACGACTTGTTTCATAATAAATTTGAAATAGGGGGAGAACTCTATTGATCATGTCGTGACAACTTGTTTCATAATAAATTGCAACGCAATAATACTTAACATAACATATACTTTTATCACATGACATGAAACTTTGCAATGCGTAATTTTCACTACAATGTCTAAAAGTACTAATAAAAAGAGAGGAAAAAAATTATCTTTTTGAGAGAAGAAAAAAATTATCTTTAAAGATTGTGAAATATATTTTAACAATTGATCTCGAAGACTTTTTTTAGAATGATCTCTGACATTTCACACATTTTTGCGACTATTAGAAAAATAAGAACATTACCCAACTAGAAGAACAATCTATAAACTAACAATCGTAAATCAAACAACCATATGGGAGAAAGTTGATGCATACAATGAGAAATCAATTGATTTTTAAGTTACATAATACAAGTTGCATGTTTCATATTTGTCTGTTACTTATACAATTATTCGTAACTTCAAACTTGTAGGTGCACAAGTAGAATTTTCGAATTTTGAGGGGGGCAAGTGACCCCACATGCCCCCAAGTAAGTCCGCCCCTGCGTATAATTACCTATGGAGGCAATACTTGCTATAAACTTGTATATTGGGAGAGTATTATCCACAGTAAATCAGAATCCTCCTGAAAGGGATTTCTGTAACAAATTACCTCTCCACTGGGGTAAGTACAACATCTTGGAGGGCTACAAGCTCTGCCTGACCACCGTACTCTTCCGGTAGGGCTGCCTCACCTATTTCCCTGATGAACTCCCTCATTTCATTTTCATTGCTCACAATCACAATCTGCAGTAATTGCAGAATCACACTACTTAAGCAACGGGAAATACACGATTTGTCATGTTTAAAAGCAAATCATCTCCATGGACATTTACAACATTTGCCGATTCTCTCCCAAAATCCTCACTACTTTATCAAAATGTTAGTACCGGAATTCAATGAAAGACCATTTCAGCCATAATTTACCTGGTTGTTAACATGTGTTTTTGCCTCCGATGAATGGAGACTTCCGGGAAACTCCCTAACAGCTATATTTTTTTTTAATCTAACGAGAATAGGAATAGTGAACTTTTTCAAAATTGCAAGATATATACTCACAACCAAAACGCCAAAATACCATTTACTTTGTGTTGGGGAAAGGATTTATTGTAGGGGAAAGGATTTATGCAGGGATTAATGAAAAGAAAGGAAACTGCAAAAGAAACAATAAGTAAAGCAAAGGAGCCATTGTTTTCATTTGTATCCCCATCACTTTCCATTCACTTAGTAAACTAAATCCCTCATCAAATCTTTGACACAAACACAGCCTTAAGATATATCTTGTTCAAAATCATACTGAATGAACAAATAGATTAGAATTTGAATTTGAATCTCAAAGCCCAATTGTGGTGATACGTATTCATGAAGGGCATTACGAAATGGAACCGCATAACCAAATTATTCGATGGTATTTTATACGCACAAAATAATGAATTGCATACCTTTTCTAAAGTTGCTCTCTCAAGGAAGTGGGAAACCATCCGCCAAACACTCACAAAAAACCACGGCATATCTAATAGGAAACACTTGGCTAAGCGCTCAGGATAGTATGACTGCAGGAACAGAAAAAGATGTCAAATGCTGTGTTTCTGTTTCTATTCACTAATTTGAAACAAAAGGTGAGAAAATTTGGCAGCATACGTATTCAGACATAGCAGTAAGATCAGCTCTGCGTGAAACCTACTCTATAAGGCAAGATGTATTTAAGCGAAGAAAGTCGCTTCATGTAAACAGAGGAGAGTCGGGAGACAGCATCAACCTTGAAATTTGATCCGAAACAACTCTGTGGTTGCAACTCCTAGCTCTTTTCAATTGACCAAAACTTTTTTGATGTTTTTTAATTTCTGCAACTTCTTCCTCTTCCAATTGCCCAGTCTAGGCCTGCCTCAACAGTTCTTCACTAGTCGGACATGGTCACGACACCTTAGGAGGTATCTCTGCATTTTGAAGATATAGCACCTAGTTGAGCTACTTCCTAAACTCAGGAACCAAAACTTAAAATGTCATATCTAATGGAGCCTCCAAATTCCACATCTTAACTCAATTGAACTTGATAATGTTGCAAAATCATAAAGTACGTGGAAAGACCTCAAGCAAAGGAAGTAGCATCTCCAAGTCACAAGATATCATCTCCGTACAACTGATCAAGACCAAGCACAAGTTTTACAATGACTTGTCAATAACATAACTTTTCATGTACGAAGCATCCCTTTACCCCTTAGTTATGAATTAGTTATCAGAATTCTTGCATTTCCTCATGTTACATTGCTTTTCTCTCACTGCTTCAAAATATTTTTTTTTGCTTTCCATTTGCACTAACCAAAGATTTTGTGAGTAAGTTCAATCAACAATAGATTACTTTGTCTCTCCCAATGCAGTCACTAGGAAAAGACTCAAGAAATGAACCTGAGGCAAAATTTCAGATAGTTGCTGTATAGCAACAACCCTTTTCTCCTTTTTCTAACATCTGTCACTCTTTATACCGCTTTAAAATACAAATAAGTTCAATGTTGAAACTTGACAAAGATTTACCTGTAAGAACTGAAAACCAGTTATTAACCCACGAGGATCAATGTTTTTGTAAGCAATTTGTTTCAGATCAAGAACTGCAATCAACTTCTCATTTCCTATTTCGCTTCCTTTGAAAGAACTGAAATGAGCAGGAGAAATCAAGGTAAGAGCAGAACGAATTTCTATTCATTGTTATTTAAGTGAGTGATAAGAGTAAAGACCGGAATTAAGGCAGGCTTGCAACATTAGCTTTCACCCCTTGAATCACCTTGAATTCATAACCTTTTGCATAAGACTACATAACATAATTCTTCGATTCCTAACTCTAATGTGACATTTACATAAAAATTCATAACATCTACTATGAAGTCCTAGCATTCATAAGTTTGTAAGTTTTGGGTTAAATGCTATGAATTTCTAACCAAGTGTTATGAATTTCTACGCAAATGTAACAAATCATTATGAAATGTTACGAATTCAAGGTGAAACCAAAGTGTGAACTCATTAAATGTTTATCTGAAGTTTACCCTTTAGTAAAGGCCGTATTGGGCTATACATTCCTTTTCTCGTCCTTAACTAGGTTAAAATTTCTCTTCAATTGGTAAAAAAGAAGGATGAATGGATAAATGAAACGATAGCTTTGTAATTCGAATAAATAAAGACAAATTATAAGTGTTTGTTAACAAAAGGGGAGAATGAATCAATTTACTTTTTATGTCTCCATTCATTTTGAAATCCACGTAACCCAAGTTTTCCATTTGATGGCTCCAATGGATTTCGGCCTATAGAGAACTTAGTAAGAATAATGATATAATCCCTTCTTCATAATAGTTTGTCCAAAGTGCATTAAGTTTGATTTATCTGGGTTTTCTTCATTTTAATGGTTGGGAAGTTGTTCAATCTGTATGTTCCTGCACACAAGTTTCACAAGTACAAAAGATTTGATAAAAGCACTATAACGCTTATAAAAGAACCCTCTATGCCTTTGAAGTGTTTTCGGTCATTTCCCTTCAAAAACCTCAAGTCAAGCAAACGGAATCATCAAGCAAATCATAAACCCTTCTCTTTCGCCAATCATAACCCATGCCAGATGCACATGAGCCACAACAAACCAAGAACGGCATTTTAAAAGTTTGAAGCCATAGATTCATTAACTTTGTCTATCTTCTTTACCATCTGGCCCTTGAGGGCTCATAACCAACACGTCTGCACCACTAGTAGGTTGTTTATCGGCTCTGTTGGGTCTCCTCTCGTCTTTAAGGCTTCCTTAACCTGGAGTATGCCCAATTTTTATAGTGGTTCCTTGTTAAATGTTCATGCATCATAAGGCTAAAGTAGCCTCAAACAAGGTCAGGATTCCCAGAAAAGCCACCAATGGAATAATCTAGTAGTGTAAGGGAAGTTCCATGAGCCTATAAGGTTATACTTGGTAAAGCAGATAGAACAAAATATCAATTTGGTGGCCTAGGATTTTTGCACTTCAAGCCATCTTTGTTTGCTTGGCTTGGGTTATTTCGGCAAGGGCGAACACTCGCCTCATTGTTGGGGTAGGATCAAGGTAGGCAAGAGACAAGGAAAGTTTCATTATTCTACTTTGCTTGACATGTCATTAAAAGGAACATATCGCACTCTTAACATCATACGTAGTTCCTTTATATGTTTAAAACGTAAATTAAAGTACTTTTGTCAATCTTTTGCATAGATGGAGCTGTGAATTTAGGCAAAAAGACAGGGAACAATATACTGAAATTCAAACTAAAGTACACTGGAAGTCTAGAATATTTCAAAAAATCAAGAAGACGAAAGGCAATAACACAATTTTATCTAGACATCAACTGACCTCAGACTCGGCCAACAAGAAAATTATGGGTTATGTAGATTCTAAAAGGATCATATAAGTAAGAGGGAGATCAACATATGGCTTTCATAAAACGAGATTTCCAATCTAGAAAAGCACCGTCCTTTCAAATTTGACCTAAGTTTAAAAAAATACTCCACATATTTCCTGACAAGTTATGTCACAGTCAAGACCTACAATGTTGTATTAATTGGTTTTACGTAAATTGAAATCATCTTATTTCGTGGTAGGTCGGGAAACTCTCTGTCTCTCGTGCACATACATGGTGGCAAACACACTTCTTAGAAACCAAATGTATCATCATCATAGAACTTGCAAGCTAGTCCAAGTGGTGACGTGCGTGCCCAAGTTGTCCTAGGTCTGGAGTTCATTCTTCCCTATTATAATCCTCAATTAACTAAGAGTATAATGTTTCCACTTAGTTATCCTCGTATTTATATCGCACAATTACTACCACTTTCACTGACTTTTAATGCATTCAACCACTGTACAACTGTTGTATGTAGCATGTTACCAATTGTCCGAAAAGCCTACGCAGTCAAGAAATGGGTCCAACAATGTAAAATCGAGTAATTGAACATCCTCCCTCACGTGCAACCCCGTCTTGTACGTAGAGATGCAAATAACTATAAACCAAAACAGAATACAAAGGGGTGAAGTAAAATGCAATCGAGAACAAATGTAAACAGAGAGACTAAAACCCAAGCCATCCTCCAACCTGAGCTCTAATATCATGTCACAAAAAAGTAATGGAAGAGGAATAGTATTTTTCGGTCATCCTCAAAGTCTGATCACAATGGAAAAAATAGGAGAAAACCCTAACTAAAAAAGCAAAGACTAAACTAAGCAACACTAAGAAAATAATAACAAACGAAATAAATACATCTGTCACGACTTTCACAGCATCAACATACCTGGCAATTGTTTTGTCCAGGAGATGAACAACAAATTCTGCAACAAGAGGTAAATAAGGTCAATAAATACTATGAAGTACGAAATATATTTGGAGAATGTTACCAAATTACATGCCTGAACACAACAAACAGGCCCATTTGAGAAAGACTAAATCGCCCGTCAAACCTTTCTTTTATATTCCCAATGTAATAATTTAATGAGGGCAACCAAGTAATTTCTCACATCATCCACTCTTATTCACCCATATCAACTACTACTCAAACCTAGTATAAGCTAAATTAATCCCCCTCCTTAATTAATCCTCCCTTATAACATATGCACCTCTTGTCCACCCTACTCCCTTATCGACCCAAAACCTTATCCATCCGACAAACGAGCCGATAAGTTAAAAGATTAAGTAGTCACGTTCTACTTAGTTCACTTTACATGTTATGTTGTACTAATCATTAAAAGGCACAAACTCTTTCTAGACTTCACACCATATATGACAAATTTTAGATTTCTTTCAGTTCATATTCATTTGGTGGCCCAAGAATAAGACAATCCTCAACCAAAGCGCATCGTCCTACCTATTAAACAAGAATCTGATGCATCAAAACCAAAACTATTCATAACCCTGATCGCCATCTATTACGAAGGTTTTATGTTGCACCAGCAATAAGTCGATGCCTTCTATTCAACTAGTGCAATATTATTACCTTTACTTGCTATTTAGCTAAAAATCAGTTCATGGATCCCATTATGATCTTACTTAAAACACCAGATCATCCCACAGTGTTACTCAATTACCCATGAGTGTTATTTTCAAAATAATTGAACTCCTGTTCTACCTTCCCTTCAAGTGCCTATTAGATACGTTAACTTAAGCGGTTGGGTAGTGATTCCAAAATGACCCTACATTGACTAAAAACAGTTGAGTTATCCAACAACTTAGGTCCTGTTCTTGTTTTTTTTTTTTTTTTTGGTAGTTTTATGTCTTTTTTAAATTTTTGTTAGATTTGTGTTAAATTTGAACTACCTTACTCGTCTCGACGAAAGGAGTAAAAAGTAAAAATTACGACTGAAAGAAAAAAAATAATCTCTAAAAACGAAAAAAGTTTGAAACAGCTACAAACTTTTTCCGTCTTTTTTTTTTTTTGGGTCAAACGGAATTTCATGCATTAAATAAAAACGAACATAAATGTCATCAGCCCGATATTCGGCATACAAAGATCATAAGCCGACAAAAAGGCTACAAAGCCGTAGACCTATGTCCTAAGATGGCCAACACCCATGGCATCCCCCAGGGCAAATTCCCTAGCTACAAAAGGAATAGAGCTAGTTACAATCAAATCATCTTCTTGTTGCGCGCCAAGTCTGGCAAGACAATCTGCAGTTTGATTTGCTTGTCGATAGATGTGGGTTATAGTTGAATTTGTTCCACAAGCAAGTCTTCTCACTTCTTCAATAATGTGGCGTTGCGGGTGATCAGGCGGAGGCCCCTCATTGCAGAAGTTTACTGCCACACTTGAAATCGAACTCTAGGGTGACACTTGATATTCCTTTCTCAAAAATGAGAATGAGACCTCTATAAATAGCCCATGTTTCAACTTCCAAGCTGCTGGTGCCAGTTGCTTTCCCATAGTAGCCTAGAACCCACTTCCCAGAGCTGTCTCTAAGAACTCCTCCATATCCAGCCGTGTTGGTGGATTCATAGAAGCAACCATCAGTGTTCAACTTTAGCTTTCTTAAACTTTTTCCGTCTTTAGTGATGTCCTATCTTGATTTTTTTCAACTTTGGTTCATTTTTATAATTTTTTAATTGACCTCTTCGCGATGATTTCTCCTAAAATTGTTGACGAGAAATTAAACAAGAAGTTAATAATGCCGAAGAAAATAGCAAATACCAATATTAATTTCAAGAACTAAAAGGCCTTACTCTTGAATTGGAGTTGATCCTTGGAAGGGAGATGCTTGCTTGCTTTGACAATCATGACAGGGTATCCCTCTTTAGACAAACCCTGCAAGTAAAGCTTTCGAGCCTCCAACTCATCCTGCACTTCGGAGTCTGGTATGAACCCGGACGGCACGAATGCAGCCCTCCACTTCTGCCACTGAACAAACATCTTGGCTGCCTTATCTGGGTCCATTGATCTTGCAATCAAGAACCTCATTAGTGTTGGGTCTCCAAGCTCCTGAAAAGTCAATGATAACACACAGTATTAAAGCAATGATAGTAGGAATTGGGCTTTGGTCTCTACTGCGCTCGGCGGCTACGTCTTTAACGAGGCTCCCGCAAGTGGGCCCCAGGTTTAATGACGTGTTTTAATAATTAATACCCGCCAAGGACATTTTCAGCATTAACAAATGTTCTTAGTTTGTCCTTGGTGGGTATTAATTATCAAAACACGTCTTAGGCCGTCGTTTTCCCTTAATCGACCCAGAATTATCGACCCAGAATTAATCGTATGACACCTGATTTCCGAGAAAAATGATGGGGTGAATTGCAATGATAAGTATTAACGGCATTTTTTTTTTTAAAGGTAAACAGACAATTTCATTGCTAAAAAAAAAAAAAAACTGTCTGGAAGCTAAAAAGGCTCCGTTCTGTTTTTTTTTTTAAATCTTCCTTTTTAAAAAGAAGATAATTTCAAACTCAAATATAATGAAAATAAATTTTTTTTTTTTCCACTGTTTAAAAGATCTCAATGAAATCTATCAAACAAGATACATATTGATAGAAAAATTATTTATGTAAACACATCATTTTTAAGCTTAAAATTATCTTCATTTTCTAAAACTTCCTATTTTTTGAAACCGGAACGAGCCCTTTCTCCCAACATCCAGAGCCCATCATTGGATTCATTGAGCTCAACGATTGGGTTATCCAAAGACGAATTCATACGGCGTTGGGTGAACACTTGTACACATGAAAATAAGCTACACAACTTACCTCGGTGGAAGACCCGAGCTTTTGAACTGATTTCCTCAACTGGGTCACGGCAATTTCTGAGCATTCATCCATTTGGCTTTACAGATCATATGAGAGAGAGAGAGAGAGAGAGAGAGATAGATAGATAGATTTTGAGAGAGAGTGAGTGGCGTTGACGAGGGACTCAGAGGGAGACTACTTTAGCAGAAAATGAGAAGGCGACAAAAGCAGGGAGGATATTGACAATATTGGGCTTTGTATTTGGGCAAATTTCATTGATACCCTTCTTTTTTAACGACGGGCATCCCTCACATATGACGTCTATGTGTGTTTGATTGATACTCCCTCCGTCTCAATTTACTTATTCCAGTTCTATTTTAATTGGATTAAAAAATTAGTTATATCTTTAAAGTGGTAATAAATTTTATATCCAATATGGATCTTGTTTGATAGTTCTCGATTTGTTCTATAATTCAATATTTTCGAAATCACCTAAAATATTATAAATTACAAGATATAATTAATTGAAAAGTGGCACGAACTTCAAAAAATGACAAGTAAATTGGGACGGATGGAGTATCTCATATCGACAAAAAGAAATCTCATATCGACAATTGCCTAGTCACACTTTTTGAACACTTAGACCTCATTTCACTTAATTTTTTCTATAACTTTTAGTTTTGTCCTTATTTAAATTTTTTTCGTATTTTTTAGTTTTGCACCTTACTTTTTTGGTTTTCCAATTCGTCTCGTCAAGACGAATCGGAGAAGTAGGAAATTTTTACTTTTATCAGAATATTTTGGGAAATAACCATTTTTTAGCAACAAACAAAAAAAAGTCGATTCTTTTACCTTTTTTAACTTACAAGTGGTTATTTTCCAAAATATTTGGATAAAAGTAAAAAAAAATTACTTTTCCGATTCGTCTTGTCTAGACAAATCAATAAATCACAAAAATTTGGCGCAAAATTTACAAACGCGAAAAAATAAAAAGAAAAACAAATAGAAAAGGTTGTTATTGGAACTCCACCTCACTTATGTTGAATGAAAAGAACAGTAATTTACCCGTTGGACGAGTTATTTTGGAAAAAAGGACAAAACGTATCATCTCTTTATTTTTTTTTACGCGTTGAAACAACTGTTTTTGTCAGAAATGACAAATTCATGACTTTTGAGTCTAAAAAAATTGAGAATTAAGAGATTTCTAGTATTTGTTTTATAATAGAAAATGATAAATTTTTCAATACAATGCACTTTTGGTTCATTTCATCATGTGTTTGGTCGAACGGATGTTAATTGGAGTGTCGGTTAAATTAACATTAAAATCACAGGGAGTTTATAGTCATTTCTTATACGTGGATGTGGTGTCTGTCATTAAAGAAAATCTATGGGGTGTCAGTGAAATTTACCCTTTTTATTTTCTTTTGAGAAAAAAGGATAGAATAACAAATGGTCCAAAATACTTGAGTCCAAGTTAGTACTTCATCCGTCCTATATTGCTTGGTCGGTATTGTGAATTCAACTTTTAAAGAGACATGCATATCTCCCTACAAAGTTCGGCTACATTTCCAAGGATTACCAAAAAAAAATCTACTTTTAATTATTTATGAAGGGTAGTTTATAAAAATTTACATACTTATTAGTTTGATTTTTCAGAAAAAGGACAAACATTTGGGAGTTTTGATATGGGACGGAGGGAATAGTAGCTTATACAATTTGTTATATATACTTTACATTACTATCCATGTTGAACTTCAATATAGGATGGGGTTATGGGGTTATCACCAGTGTTCTAAAAGTCGGCCACTTAGGTTGAATAGTCCCACCTAGGCGCTAGGCAGTGGTCCAACGCCTAGATTAGGCAGCCGATGGTAAAATAATTTTCATTTAGGGGAAGAACGCTAGCAAAATAGGTTTCAGTGGAGGTAAAATAATTATAATTTTCATTTAGGGTAAAATAATTATAATTTTCATAATTTTTTGAGTTTTTTAGATATAAGGCCAAAACAAGTTTAGGCACTTTCATAAGGTTTTATGGTGCATTTTCCTATTATAGAATTTTAGTGGTTTAGGCACTTTCATAGGGTACCCTAGGGTTTTAAGTATTTTCATATATAGGGTACCCTATGGTTTTAGACACTTTCATAAGGTAATATAGGATTTTAGACACTTTCATAGGCACATTTGTCCTTACGATTGTGTTTGGCTGGGATTTTTGGCTACTTCAGAAATATGATTATGTGCGAGCGTGCCAAAAAAGGCTTGTAATTATCCTTTTCAAATTCAACTTATAAAAACCAAACTTATTCAGGCGATTGTGGCGTAGGTTCAATTACCTCAACGAAGAGGATTTTTCTTTTTAGAAGTATTGAAACGGCACAACGATTCACTAGAAATTCGACGAACCAAGAATAAATAAGATACCTTAATTGATTAATTCAAAACAACTTGCTTTTCAATTGATTTCCCAACTTCACAAACGAATAGAACAAATTACAGTGTGATTACTACGACTACAAACTACTCTTAACTACTTCGAACTAAATCTAAGTTCCTAAATTACTGCCTAATGGACAAACCAAGCATATCATATTTGTTTGATGATTTGTTTGGGGTTTATCCTTCTTTCATTTCTTCTATTTATAGGCAAACTCTTGAGTCTTCTCCACGACTTTCATTTTCCCGCCTAGCTGCCTTCGAAGCCACCTCAACTTTGAATTCAAACTTTCTCTCCATGATTTCTTCTTATAGTTATCCGTGGCGATTCAGTTAATTCATCACCCCACTTGCCCTTAACTGCATCGTGTTGGAAATGGGCAATTACATGCTTAGATCTCAACTCCTTTGACTGTGTCAACTTGGTGTAACCGCTTCTTATTTGAATAATACGATTCGCGCCTTTGAGCTTCAAATTGCTCATCTTCTGAGCTACTATTTGAGTGACATCTGGCAACGATTGTCATTACCTATAAAATGACATTAAGTTAATCAAAACGTCATCGTTCTTTAAATTGTGTGATTTCATGCATTTCAGTCTATGTGTACTCCGTTTTGTCCAACATGAATGGCCACTTGTCATTCTCTGATTGGGCCAGTAAATTCTCATGTAAACAGATTGCAAAAGGTGTTTATCCTTGAGCTCAAAAAATATAAATATGAGAAAATTTTGGCTAAGTCTTCCTTTTTAGAACATTGGTTGCCACACATCGCATCTGTAATTGTGTTCCAAATCGCTCATGTCATAAACAAAAGTGAAAGCAATACTCCGCTCGAATATGGGTAGTTAGCATTTTCTAACTTTTTATCTAATTTTTTTCCCGCTTCACGGCTGCTACATGATGGCTATGGCCGTTTCAGATGCTCTGGCACTAAGTTATAATTTAAAAAATTCACGTGCACGATACCTAATTCCGCTATGTATCATTCAATACACCTGTTACCGATATTAAGTAAAACCTTGCTTCTAGTGAAATTTCCAATTAATTAGGACATATTGTTTTGAAACTACGTACCCTCATGACATCAAAAGATTGTTGCCACCTCAATTTAAAAAGAGGCTAACAATAAGCCAGCAAATAGAGAATAATCTTCCATGCCTACTAATAAAAGATTTCTGTTCTCTTAATTACTATGGCTGGAGGCGACTCTTGAAAGTATCCCAAGTCAATCCTTTCTCAAGGTACTCAATATTAGAGGGGTCGAATGGCCCTCTGACTCTGTCGATGGATTTGATAACTGCCCTTGCGGGAAGAATGCTTCTTGATGGGTCTGGAGAAGTCCTATAGCTCAAGCTTGAGGAGAATCCCTGCAATTGCCAGAGTAATATTACTGTTTTTTTTCTTCTTATAACCGGAAGCCCGGGCCAACTTGCGCACCTCGACTAATTCCGGAATCCTAAAGTTAATGACCGGGAAACCTTCAGTGGCCTTGAGGTTAATTAGCAGCCAATTCATAGTGTAATAAACTCAAACATGTAAAATCACAACTGAAAAACTCACAGTGCCTGAATCTTACATTGGGTAAAATTCACAGTGCATTTTTTTCTTTATCAGGGCAATATAAAATTCAGTGTCAAATCATGTTCGAAAATATAGATGCGAGCTAAAATTTGCATTGAGAAATTCCTACAAGTTTATTGTGGATATTTATGATATTTTACGTAGTAGATTCTATGGATATAGTGCGATATAGGAAGAAATAGATTCATGTAACGATTGTATTAATATTCAGAATTTTTAATGAAAAAATTGCACAATTAGACGTTTTGGAGCATTTATATAGTCACGCGTAGAGTCTTTTTTCGAAATTTTGATAGGGCTACGAATTAAGAAATATCCCGCATATTATTATCCCATGTGTGATACCCCATTGGTAATTCTAAAGTATATAAATAACCATACAAGTTGCTACTACTACTAACTTGGGTTTAAGTATTTTAGGGGCCATAAAATTAAACAAACTCCAACAAATTACTGGGTCAGTAGACATGGGACGTTACTATAAAGCGGATAAGGCATGGAGTTTGATCGTAAGTTTACCATAGAAAACGAGAAGTTCTTGATGTTCTCATTTCACTTCGAGCTTCAGTGGAAGTAGCTATGTTCATTTCAGAATTCCAAATTAATTGGATGCCCCTGCTAAACAGAAAATTGAATGATCAATAACAGCAAATACTAACCCTGAAAATGAGGACCTCTGCTTCTTCCTCATCCACCAGGGCTCTCACCATTAATGCCTCATCTCTAGCAGACTGGCTATAAATTTCCAGCATTGCTATCTCCGCGTTGTATCCATACTCCTCGTCTTCGTCGTTGTCATTGTACCTCAGTACTCTCCTCCGGCTCGCCCTGCATCGGTTGCTCGAAACTCGTCTCGCGCCCAGTTTCATGAGAGCTCCGTTAACGGAGAAGCGATTGCTCGCGGCTGTGCATACCGATGAATTGTCACCATTTGAAGAAGCCGTAGTACTCGAGAGGTTCAGGGGAGGTAATAAGGCTAGCGTCGTCGATCCAATATAGTACTTCAACATTGTTAGTTATGTTCTTTCTTGATTGGTCTCATCTTTAGTATATTCTTTGTGGATGCCACTGGGGTTTCAGTACTGTCGTAAATTGATGCTCTTGGATAAGGTCGATCAATTTGCTCTTATGTGGACCGCCAAAGTTTTGGGTAGGGTCACAAGGCTGGCGTTCTAGAAAAAAACTAATTGGTGGTCTTGTGGCACCGTTACGTATTTCTGCAACACATTGAACTATAGTATATTTTTGTGGGGTCAAGTATGAAATGTGTAGTCCCATGAAAATGTGTGGTGGAGAAATGTGTAGATTCTATGAAAATGTGTGGTGGAGAAATGTGTATTAAATGTGTAGATCCCATGAAAATGTGTGGTGGAAAAAGGTGTTGGGACATCACGTAATGGTATGGTCACAAGGCTCACGTTCTAGAAAACTTGTTTGGTGGCTTTTGCTTGACGATTTCCTAGACCTAAAATAATGGGTTGCCCTAAGCGTAGGGCTGAAACCGATGTAGCATAATACCCGGTAAAATCGGAGTCGAATCCACTAAGGACGATGAAGTGTGTGCTGTGGAATCTCAGGTTGTAGTATTAGAATTAGCTCTTAGGTAGCCACCCCTTGTCTTTTAGTTGATTAATTAACTAATACTAACAGATA
>JAOTQK010000019.1:21376710-21389973 GCA_025642025.1 Rhododendron ferrugineum
TCAAAAGTTAGGCGCTACAAGTCTTGGCACGCCCGCGTTTATCCCATTCACGCCTTTGCCAAAAACGAGAGTTTTCAAGCTTTCAATAGGAATCTCTAAAAATATGTAATATGGATTAAAAGGTATTATGCGAAATTTTCAAAATCATGAAACCCATTATAGATTTAGAGGTATAAAAAATTTAAAACATGACACGAATGCCGAATTAAACTTGATCAATAAACACGAACGGCGGAAGTAATTAATAAATAATCACTTTCCTTTCATTAGTATATCGAAATTGACCAAAAGATTATGTTGTCTGCAGACCGAGTATGGAGATATATAATTGATTGCGTGGATTTCTACAAACAACCCGCATTCGATCATCCTTTATTGAAAAACCACACTTTCCATTATGGGGTTGGTTCTCTCCACATTTGATCGTAGGTCAATATATATATATGACTAGATTACTAATTTTATACAATGATTTGGATATATTGAAGATGAAACCTAGTACTCCATTACACATGGGAGCAAGAGATCAAGATTCCTCAAATTTTACCAAACCTAGACGTATAGGGCTAAAGGGCGGAGGCTGCCCTATTGGAACGGTCCCTATTACAAGAATCACCAAAGAAGATCTCATTAGAGAGAGATTTTCATCGAGAATAATGTCTTCGGATGACAACACCCCTGGTGCTCACGTAAGTTATGCCTAATCAATATTCTGCTCTCTTTTTTCTCGCCAAAATTATTTTATCAAATATTATAAATTGTCACTTGTTTTTCCAGATCCTTCCTTATTCAATCGAGATTTATATTTGTCGACACTAATAACGTAATTTAATTAAGGATTTATCGTAATCTTTTTTTTTTCCTTTTTTTTGTAGGCGAAAATCAACCTTGTTAGTCGTAATTAGTGAAGTTTATATTCTTGTCGAACGCATGAGAGTACATGATATCTACTACTTAAATATCTGCCACTCCAGTTACAGGGATTTAACATAAGCTTAAATCCTATACATGTGTGCTGTTCCAAAAAAAATCGATACATGTGCAGCACAGCTGACACTCGCCAAGCAAAAAAATATATATTTTACATCGCTATATGTAGTGGGCCGAAATATCCGAAGGACCAAAGGGATCAGAGGGATAACCTTTTGGACCCATCGTTCAGTTGTCTCAGTTCATTTACATGAAGAACCTCTTCGACACGTCATCCTATCCTTCCACCGAACAACAGGCGGATCCAGAAGTGCTCGCCGAGCTTCAGTTTACCTACCGAACAACAATGCATGTGTTTCTCTCGGATAAATCCCCGATCCTTCGGCGCAAGTCTTTCCTCCTTTCTTATATTCCTATGTTCGGATGGGGAACCACGTTCGGTAACATTGTCGTTCGGGAAGCTCTCCTGAGGCGGTTGCTGTGGAACATTCCTGAACCTTCTGATGATAAGCACGCCTGTCTATCTGATAACCGATGGGACGTCTCTGCACGACGTGATGTCTCTGACATTGACAAACGTGGCTCTGCACTTCCCAAGGGCGGCGTTCATTAAATGCTCCTGACATGTGACGTCATCCGAGCGTAGTGACGCGCATGCTGTGCACTCCCGTCTTGTTCAGCACTCCACATCCTTGCCTATAAATAGCAAAGTCCCTCTTCTAGGAAAGGGGTCAGATAATTCCCTCCCCTAACAAATTCTTTACTAAACTTCTTCTACTTCTTCTTCTTCTATATTTTGATTAGATCGTCGGAGCTTCTACCTGGAGGAACACCCCCCCTCCAGTTTGCAGGTACCAGGTGATCCATTCCGTTTGACCGATCAACATCAAAGAGGTTCAGAAGGTGCTAGAAGAAATCAGCCCCTCACAATTGGCGACTTCGCTGGGGAACCTATTGAAGCTTTCCTAACAAACGGTGGGTTGTGGACTAACCTAGACCTCCTTCTCTCCTCTTTTCTACACCACCGCCATATCTGGGAATGGCTCAACGTCTTCCTCCGCCAGGCCCAGAGAACTTCACTCTCGGTTTAGCTGGGTTCGGTTCCATAAACGTTGAACCAAGCCAGACCGCCGGGACCACCCTACCGGTTTCTCGTCAACTATCCTACCCTCAAACCAAGCTTGACATAGCCTTGGTGGAGCAGAGGCGTCAGGCGGCGGTGATAGCACTCCTCCAGCAGCGGCTAGAAGAGCGAGATGGTGGCATGGCCACAACTCCAGTGCATGGACACCCTGCCGAGCCGAGTCGACCTAAGACGGCTCACAAACGCAGTAGAAAGTCCTGTTAGGCGCGAACTTCCAAAGGAGCCCCTACCGAGCGTGGCATCGTATTCGATAGGTGCGATCCTACACCAAGGGTCCAACCTACTTCTTCTCGCCCTCGCATGGCAAGCGTCATTCGGGCCGAGAGCTCACAGTCTTCGGCAACAAGCTCAACAGCCGGTACTCGAAGAATGGGCGCTTCGGGAAAAACACATCCTATCTCTCGGCAACACCAAGATCGGTTAGATGGAAAGGCGCCAATGGATCTTAACAATCCTCCTCGGCACGTGCATTTGGCAGGTCATACCGAGCGATCCGAGCATTCAAGATCCCGCGCGGATCGAAATCCAGAAGGGCGGAATCCTGCAGGTTCACATAGCCATCACCGAACGATAAGTAGGGGAGATCGTTCGGTACATGACAACACCATTGTGTTATATGATCAATTTACAGGCATGCCAACCGTGTACCAACCGGTTGATGATGGGAACGAACTTAGGCAACCTCACCGAGCAGGCTCCAGAAGGGAGCAACCCGAACCATCAGACGGTGTTAGACTTCGGCACCAAGATCCAATAGAACAACGACGACGCCATCACAAAGAACCTAAAGAGCACCGGGTGTCTCGACATGATGTCCCGCCACCTGCAGTTCCAATCGTCCACGAGCCTGTAGACGATTCCAAGCTCGGAAAAGCCAAGGCATCGCCCTTCATAGATGCAATCCAGCAAGAGCGACCTCCGGATCGTTTTGTCTTGCCGAAGCTCAAACGGTATGAAGCTAAGGAGGACGCAGTTGCGTTTGTTTGCCGGTTCAGACAGACGATGAGCCTTCACAACTTCTCCGACGCGCTCATGTGTAAGATCTTCGCCCTTACTTTGAGTGAGCCAATAATGTTGTGGTATAATCAGCTCAAGCCGAAGTCCATCAAATGTTTCAACGAGCTAGAACTAGAATTTACCAAACAATTCGTAACGAGCAATGTCCAGTCGAAGACGCTTTCAATGTTGGTCAATATGAGAAGAATGGCAGGAGAGACTCTTTGACTATATACCGAACGTTACTGGGAGGTTTACAATCTCATCCCCGACTGTGACCAAAGCGTGGCTGCCGAGTCATTCATGAATGGGCTGGATCCGA
Source organism: Rhododendron ferrugineum (assembly GCA_025642025.1). NCBI lineage: Eukaryota > Viridiplantae > Streptophyta > Magnoliopsida > Ericales > Ericaceae > Rhododendron > Rhododendron ferrugineum. The sequence continues at coordinate 21,380,103 of JAOTQK010000019.1, forward strand.
CGTCTGCCATGTTCAGATATTTATCTCGCAATCCGCCGAAGACGATGGGCGAATTGATGGTGATAATAGAGAAGGATTGTGTGCACGAAGAAGCGGTTGCCGAACGTAATGCTCCGAAGGCAACGGAGACAATGAAGTCAACTGTTGCGGCCAAAAAGCAAGTAGTTAACGTTCGACAGGGGCAGGCAGGACAAGGAAGCACTGGGGTGAGCAAACCGAGCAGTCGAAACAAACCGCCACAACATCCGCAGCAACAACCTTGGCAACAGACAAAAAGGGATCTGAGGCCAGACGAGTATGTCACCGAGCGTACTGCATTTACCGAACCAATCTACAAGCTGTTGAGTATCATCGGGTAGATGCCATTTTTCGTTTGGCCGACGGGTTTTTTAGGAACGGCGGGCGGGTTTTTTAGGAACGGCGGGCAATGGGCCTGGGATGTGTACATTTCACAAAGAACGCAGCCATTACACCACACAATGTCAACCGTTCAAGCGGTACTTGGAGGAACTTGCAGCAGCCGGGCACCTCAACCAATGGATTGACCTTCAGCGAAATCCACTGCCCCCTCATCCATCTACTCCGGCTGGAAACCTTGCTGGTGTAATTCAAGGCCTTGTTTCCGAGGGTCGAGCTGCCGAACTCCATTCCGAAATCAACAAGGCCGTTGCCGCTTTATCTGTTTGCAACGTGGGGGCTTCACCAAATAGAAAGTGGGTGGATCCTAGCCTCGACGGCCCGATAAGGCCCGATAACGTTTTCTTCCAAAGATCTGCTTGGAGTACAATTACCTCGCACCGACGCCCTTATAGTCTCAGTTACTGTTAACACGTCAGTCGTTCAACGAGTGCTGGTAGATCATGGAAGCTCGGCCGAGGTGCTGTTTTACTCAACATACAAAAGTCTTGGGCTCAAGCCAGACCAACTTCGGACAGCAAGTACACCGCTCGTCAGCTTTACTGGCGCTCCTGTATGGCCATTAGGATTGATTACGCTCCCTGTGCGAGCCGGCTCCTGAGTGATGGATGTCGAATTTGTAGTGGTTAGCTCTCATAGCCCCTACAACATAATCCTCGGTTGAACCTGGCTACACGGGATGAAAGTGGTCTCATCCACTCTTCATCAAGTAGTGAAGTTTGTTGGCTGGAATGGAAGGCAGGAGAGCCTTCAGGGAGATCAAAGCCAATCTAAGAAGTGTTACGTTAGTGCAGTGACCAACAAACCGAGCTTGTTAGAGGTGCAATGTATTGAAACAGCTGAGGTACTCGTTCTCGAGGATGTGGGGTTGCCGGCCGAGCAGCGTTCAACCGAGGAGCTGATACGGATGCCGATTACCGAAGATGGAGGAAGGTATTTCCTCGTTGGTAGTTCCTTGGACGAGACCGAGTGCACTGAAATGTTCAATTTCCTTAAAGCGAACATAAAAGTATTTGCTTGGACTCCTTAGGAAATGTCGGGGGTTGATCCGTCTTTCGCCTCTCATTCTCTCAATGTAGATCCAAACCGACGGCCAGTTATCCAGAAGGTTCGACGCTCGGCCGCCTTGCACGTAGAAGCAGTCATGGCCGAAGTAGATCAGTTGTTAAAAGCGGGGGCTATTCGGGAAGTCTTATATCCAACTTGGCTCGCTAATCCCGTTGTAGTGCCGAAGAAAAACGGAAAGCTCCGAGTCTGTGTCGATTACACCAACCTCAACGATGCTTGTCATATGGATCGATTTCCCCTTCCTCGGATAGATCAAATGGTGGATGCAACTGCGGGATATGAGCGACTGAGCTTCATGGATGCATATCGGGGCTACCATCGGATTGCTCTTGCCAAGGATGACCAGGAGAAGACAGCATTCATTTCCCCCGAGGAACGTACTGCTACAATGTAGTTCCGTTCGAATTGAAGATTGCCGGAGCAACCTTCCAATGAACAATCACAAATATGTTCCTGCTGAAGCTCGGGAAAACGCTTGAAGCATACATTGACGATATGGTTTGTAAAAGTAAGCTAGGCAAGGATCATCTTCAGGATCTCGGTGAAATTTTTGACATATTAAAGGCATACAAGTTCCGCCTAAATGCCGAAAAATGTGCGTTCAGCGTGGGCTCAGGAAAGTTCTTAGGGTATATGGTTAGTAACCCTCGGCGGTACAAAAGCTCCGAGCTCCAACCACGATCAAAGAAGTTCAACGGCTCACGGAGATGGTGGCCGCTTTGAATCGGTTCATTCGGCGTTCGGGAGATCTTTGCAGACCCTTCTTCCAAGCGATCAAGACCAGTCGACGAAGGTTTGTGTGGACCGAGGAATGTGAGCAAGCCCTGCAATCCTTAAAAGACTACCTGTTGCATGCTCCGCTCCTTGTGACCCCCATTCCCAAAGAAGATCTTTATCTTTATCTTGCTGTCTCGGATCACGCGACGAGTGCTGTTCTCGTTCGGAAAGAAGGGATGGAGCATTTACCAATTTTCTTTTCAAGCAAGACGATGACGGATTCTCAGACGAGGTATCTGCCTATGGAAAAGTTGGCATTGGCGCTCGTTTCAGCAAAAACGAGCCTATTGCCTTAGTTTCAATGCCATAGGATTGTGGTCCTCACTGAGTTTCCTCTCAAAGCCGTTCTTCGGAAGGTCACCTCCTCAAGTAGAATCTTAAAGTTCTCTCAAGACCTTGCCAACTACGACATCCAATTTGAGCCACGAACTGCCATCAAGGGCCAGGCGTTAGCCGATTTCTTCGCCGAACTAACCCCTGGATTGGAGGACGAGGACCGAGCATTGAAAGTTGCCGAGGAGAATGACCAAGTGGAATGGAGCAATCCACCTCTCGAGTCCCTTCGTGCTAGATATACGTTGGGAACCAAAAAACCAAGGAAGGAGTGGAAGCTTTTCTCTGGGGACGCGTGGAGAATGATGGTTGATGGGGCCTCGAATGTTAATGGGGCTGGGGCTTGAATTGTCCTTGTTTCAGCGGTTGGAACTGTTCACGAGAGCTCTGTTTCCATCGGGTACCCCGCAACGAACAACGAAGCGGAGTACGAGGCTTTAATTGCTGGGTTGCATTTGGCTCTTCGGATGGAGGCTGATTCGGTTCACGTCTTTTGTGACTCAAGGCTGATCGTGGGTCACCTGAACGACGACTATCAGGCCAAGGATGAGCGAATGAATGCTTACGTTGGTCATGTTCTATCTCTGTTCAAAAGGTTTGGCCGCGTGGAAGTGGAATGGATTGCTCGGGAACATAACGCTCACGCCGACGCTCTTGCGGGACTTGCTTCAGTGTATCGGACCTCGGGTTGTCGCACAATTGTTTTTGATGAGGTTGAATCTCCAAGCTTTGAGTCGGCGATTTGTTCGGTTAACGTAATAGGTCTCGGCCCAAGCGAATTGGAACCCGTTATCACTTACCTGAAGCATTAAACCCTCCCACCAAACAAGAAGGAGGCACATCGGGTTCGTTGCCGAGTAGCAAACTACTTCCTTGATCCGAATGGTAACCTTTACCGACGGATGTTCACCGGGCCAGATTTGCGCGTCGTTCACGAGGATCAGGTGCCAGGCATTTTTTATGAGCTTCATTCAGGGAGCTGCGGGGGACACTCAGGAGGATGGACGATGGCCCAGCGGGCATTAACGCATGGGTATTGGTGGCCCAATATGGTTAAGCAATCCGAGGAATATGTCAAACGTTGTGTTCGGTGTCAAAAGCATGCATCCATCCCTCACCAACCAGCGTTTCCTCTCAAGATGATCAAGAGTCCTTGGCCGTTTGCTATTTGGGGGTTCGATATTGTAGGCAAACTGCCGAAGATGCTTGGGGGCTTCGAATACTTGCTCACTGCTACCGACCTGTTCACATAGTGGGTTGAAGCTTCTCCGCTCTTCAAGACAACAGCCGAGGATGTTGAACGCTTTATCTAGAAAAATATCATTTCCAGGTTCGGCGTCCCATATGCGATTCTCTCGGATAACGGTTCTCAATTTGTCACTGCTGCTATCAAGAATTTTTACCGAAAACGTCACATCACGATTCATACCTCGTCCGTGGCGTATCCACAGGGAAATGGTCAGGCCGAGGCATCGAACAAAGCTATTACTCGGGGGCTTAAGCGTCGTTTGGATCGCAAACTCGGTAAATGGGTGGACGAGCTTCCTCAGGTTTTGTGGAGCTACCGGACAACTCCTCGGCGTTCCACTGGCCAAACCCCGTTCTCCATGGTCTATGGCATGGAAGCGGTCTTACCCCTCGCTACCTTGATACCGACTGCTCGGTCTGAGAATTTTCATCCGGTAGATAACAATGCCCTAGTTGGCATGGAATTAGACTTTGCTAAGGAGCTTCGGGACAATGCCAATCTTCGACACGCAGCATATTAGCAAGAAGTGGCTAGGGGCTACAACAAGAATGTTCGGGCTCGACCGTTCAACGTTGGGGACTTGGTTCTTCGGATGGTTGTGGAAGCAAGCAAGTTGACCAAGTTCAAAGACCCCTATGAAGGCCCCTACCGAGTGGTGCAGAAGATTGGCCATGGTGTTTACAAACTTGCTGAAATGGATGCTACACCGATCGCTAACCCATGGAACGCTCAAAAACTAAGGAAGTTCCACGGGTAGCCCTCGACGTCCTCCTGTTTCCCATTTTTGTTGTTCAAATTTTCTTTTTCTGTTCGGATTGTAAGCCTTCGGGCGTTTTCTTAAATGACCAGTTTGTTTTCCGTTTGTTTGTTTCATGGTTTGCTGTTTGGTTCGTTGGGTATACTATCTTGCCCGGGTACGTAGCCTTCGGGCACTGGCACTTCTATCCATTAATCCTTCATTCGGGATATTGGTTCGTTTTTCGGGCGATGGTACTTCCACCCTAACCTTCGTTTGGATTATTGGTTTGCCTTCGGATTTTTGTACTTCTACTCTTCCCACCTTCGGCATGGGTGTTCTTTTGCTCAGTACCCTTGGCGAAATTCTCGAAGCTTGTTTTGTTTTCCTACTTATTGGGACTCGGTTCGCTTATTCGGCTTGTTTCTTCCCCACTTTCCTACCTTAGTGCGTTCTTATCTTTTATGGATACCCACTAAGGCAGGGGGGCTCCTATATGGGAACATGGCCGAACAAACGAAGCATCATCACCCCAAGTAGTGGTTAAAACAGAACGAAAGGACTTGTGATTTTTGTGCATTAATTGAAAAGGCGATCATCATTAACCATAAAACAACTTAAAATAAATTGAGCAAGCATACTTATCAACGTATCCTACAGTTTAGTTATACTATCCAAATTCCAAGACTCTGACTTCCGAGCAACAGAGGCATGGCTGTGGTAAATCGTTCATGGCCATCCTCACCTGTATTAATTACAAAAACTTCAATTCGGGAAAAGCCTACTGTTCGGCGCCGACCATGTCAAAATTAACAGTTCAAAAAAGAGAAATGATCACACTACTTTCAAGTTTTATGCCTTGGGGGATTGAGTGGCCGAAGAAGATAATACAGGTTCAGCCGAAATCGTTTTAGTATCGGGCTGCTCAGCTGGCTGCTTGGTTGGATCAGCTGTGGGTTCGACAAGTTGGGGCTCTTCGGCTTTAGCTTCATTAGCAAGAAGAGGAGGCGCATCCATTAAGCTCCTTCGCTCGTCATCCGGTTCAACACCAGCTTCGTCCAGACCAGCATTATATCTGAGCATGAAGCTCTTCTTATGTTGTGCCTCCTTTATCTCTGCTTGCAGAGCAACAAGTTAGTCTACAACATCCTCCTCAGCTTGGAAGTAGCCCTTGTCAAACTCCTCCTGCAGACACTTCTTCATCTTTTCTTCCATCTCCTTCCTTCCAAGGGCCCTACCCTCAAGCAAACCCTCGTCCTTTCCCTCGCCTCCATCCTGCAACCCCTTCACTAAGTCATTTAGGTTTGCAATGTTGACCTCCAGGCTCCGGCGAACTTCTTCGGAATGCTCCAGGCTCTTCTTGTACTCCTCAGCTGTTCCCTGACTAAGCTCCACCTTCTGGTTAAGCAACTTGGATTGCTTGTCATGCTCGGTCAGGTAGCATTGGGCACTCATGATAGATTGTGTGGCCTGCAACGAACAAATACATGATATCCGAATAAGGACACTTAGAAAAATAAACAGAGTGACCGAGTAGTTTAATGAGTGTTGAAAGTTGCTTACCCTTCCCACGTAAAAGTAATACTCGTTCAGTGCAGCCTTGAGCGACTGGGGAGCGATGATGTCTTTCGGCAGCATGACCCCATAGTGGAGTGTGAATCCGAGAGAAGGATCTTCTCACAGGCTGTCAGATTTGAACACCTGCTTCTTGTCAGATGTGACGAAGCTCGGAATCCACGGAACTTCGAGGTCCGAGGCGATCCCCTTCTCCTTCTTCTTCTCTCCCTCAGATCCTTTCTCTTTTGCTTCACCCCGAGAGAGACTACCACCAGCTCCTGTTTTTGTGGCGTGGGATTTGAACCCCTTGCTCGCTGAGGCATCCTGGACAGGAACGGTAGCAAGTGGTGGACGCTTTTGAGGAAGGGATGGAGGAATCTTTTGGCTTGGGACTGAGCCCGAAACCCCGAGCGAGCCAGACTTCTTTTGCTCGGCCAAATTCTTCTCTTTCTCGGCGAGCCTCTTTTGTAAGACAACCTTAATCCCCCATGGCGGCTTTGTTTCTTCTCCTTCGAAAGGTTCTGCGTCGGTTGGGAGTCTTAAGGTTCCTCGAAGCGGTTTCTCCTTGCTTGGAAGAAGCTCTTCAGGAAGCTCAAAGGGACCCTCTTCGGAAGACTTCTCTATTACCTTACTCCGGATCCTACCTCCGTATGTTGCGCCGTACTTAAGGATCGTGGGGGCCTCTCTCTCTTTGCTCGGGATCGTAAGGAGTGAAGCAGCCAATCCGCACCCCCTTGCGAGTTTAAGAAGATCCTTGTTGAGCTTCGATGTATCTGCCGAGGCCGAAAAGATGGAATAAAATTAGAAATAGCGATTTTTACAATGGAAAATACTACAAGAAGAAACGAATAAGACAATGCAAAATGCTTACAAGGATCTCCTCTTCGGGTTGCAATTTCAAAGTGGCCATATTTGCCTGGTGGGTATTGGAAATTCCCTCGGACTTCAATGTAGTCTGAGGCCCATTTCTCCGAGTCATACATGCCCTCGGGAATGATCTTTTCCATATTCCTCCGGGAGCACAGATAATACTGCGAAAACCTAACGTTTTGCGACATCATGTAGTTCTCAAAAATGTGGTGGGCCTCCAAGGGGAACATCTTCACCTCGGCGAGCTTGATCACCGAGTGAATGATGCGGTAAGAATTTACGCTCAATTGGCACGGGGTGAGACTGAAGCGGTACAGAATCTCTCCCAAGACCCTGTGCATTGGGAACCGAAGCCCACCTTCGGTAATTGCCATCAGTGGGACAGTGACGTGTTCGTCGCCGAACAATATTCGAGGTCCTTCGACGGGCGAAATGACGACGTCGTCCAGAATTTCATAGGCCCGCCGGAAGAGATCTATCCCTTCTTGGTTTTCAAAACATTCCCAGTAGGGACATGGGTCCTTTCCTATTCGATCAAGGATTACGTTGAGATCTAGAGGTATTATTTTTCTCTTTATCTTCTTCGGAGGTTGGGAAGACGATTCACCTGCCCCCGTTTCTTCTTCGGCCCAGCTTGTAGAGGCAGTAAGCTCTTCTTCTTCTTCGGCGCCACCTTCAGCTTCAGCACCCTCGTCTTCTTCCTCGTGTGGGTTGTCTTCACCCTTGTCTGAGGACTCGTCATCAAGGTTTATGACGTCCTTTTCCGGACCTATGGACCGAAGAGGAGTCACCTGGGCGGGGAAGTCGACCCCTTCGAGACCCTCAGCTACTCGGCCGCTTCCGTTGGTACGGTAACCCCGAGCGAGGTTACGTACAGCTTCGGCGATCTGAGGAGCGATTCTCTCAGCAAAGTTGGGGTTGCTCTCCCCCGAACAGAACGATTCTCCTAAGGAAGTTGATGGTGATCCCATACCTAAAAACAAGTGCACGGGAGTAGACCGTTAGCGAAATGCATGGTCACTATTCCTACCATGTGCTTACGTTCGGTGTTCTGCCTCTACCGAGCGTATCTTGGATCACCCGAGCGACGATATGTCATGGGGAGTCTTAATGTGGGATACAGCCGAGCGTTGGACTCCTATACCACTACTGCACGAAACTCTCGGTGTCATTCGGATTCGACTCCTATTTCATTTTTTGTGCCTTTCTTCGGAAGAACGTGCGTTTGCGTTCAGAAGAACAAGGGTTGAAGATGTACATGAGCTCGGAAGAACACATGAACATCTTCAACCTGTTCTTCAGCCCAGAAACAAGGCCAATTGAAACGATAGGGGGAAAACCCATTTTTTGGGTCAAAACAAACGTGAAAAACATTGAAATGCAGAGAAACGCATGAAGAATCATGAAATACCTGGGAAACAAGAGATAATCACGGTCAAAATGCAGTAATCTTCACGGGTTTGAGAGATTTGCCTTAGATGAACAGTGCTTAGCAGTTGGAACGTCTGGGTTCGAGAGAGAAAAAGTGATTTTCTCTCTCCACCCTTCGTCTTTTATACCGAGGGTGGAATTCGAAGCGGCATCGAGCCCCAGCCGTAGGATTTGAGTGGGAGATTGATGGGTCGCACGATGATTGCCACGTGGAGGCGAGCCGCACGCGCCGCTTCATTGTCAAATAACGCAGTGACGCGTGGCGACCTTTTGAACTGGCGGTTACAGGGGCATTAAATGCTAGCCTAAACTTGTCAGAGTTTCCCAAGCTCGATGGGATTTGTTTGTTGGCGACATGTCCTCGTTCGAATCTTTTCGTCCTCGGATGAACTTGTTTACTCGGGTACGTTCGCTGTGTTGTAAGGATTCATGGATTTCTGTTCGGCCACTAGGATCAACACCTCCTTCTCAGCCAAGTCTGTTAAGCAGGAGTTGAGGGGCTATTGTAGTGGGCCGAAATATCCGAAGGACCAAAGGGATCAGAGGGATAACCTTTTGGACCCATTGTTCAGTTATCTCAGTTCATTTACATGGAGAACCTCTACGACACGTCATCCTATCCTTCCACCGAACAACAGGCAGATCTAGAAGTGCTCGCCGAGCTTCAGTTTACCTACCGAACAACAGTGCATGTGTTCCTCTCGGATAAATCCCCGATCCTTCGGCGCAAGTCTTTCCTCCTTTCTTGTATTCTTATGTTCGGATGGCGAACCACGTTCGGTAACATTGTCGTTCAGGAAGCTCTCCTAAGGCGGTTGCTGTGGAACATTCCCGAACCTTCTAATGATAAGCACGCCTGTCTATCTGATAACCGATGGGACGTCGCTGCACGACGTGATGTCTCTGACATTGACAAATGCGGCTCTACACTTCCCAAGGGCGGCGTTTATTAAATGCTCCTGACATGTGACGGCATCCGAGCGTAGTGACACGCGTGCTGTGCACTCCCGTCTTGTTCAGCACTCCACATCCTTGCCTATAAATAGCAAAGTCCCTCTTCTAGGAAAGGGGTCAGATAATTCCCTCCCCTGACAAATTCTTTACTAAACTTCTTCTACTTCTTCTTCTTCGATATTCTAATTAGATCGTCGGAGCTTCTACCCGGAGGAACACCCCCCCTCCGGTTTGTAAGTACCAGGTGATCCATTCCATTTGACAGGTCAACATCAAGGAGGTTCAGAAGGTGCTAGGAGAAATCAGCCCCCCACACTATATATGGTTAACATGGTTCGGAATGTTACACTAATAACTCAAAGGAATGAACATTTCTCTTTTGGCATTTTAAGCTCGTTGGGAGTAGTGATGGCAACGGGGCGGATCGGAGGCGGAGGTGGCTACCTCCGACTCCGAACTCCGAACCCTCTATCAATCCC
>JAOTQK010000019.1:21422714-21435285 GCA_025642025.1 Rhododendron ferrugineum
ATACATGTCAAATCATATTTCGTGCCAACAGCAAATGTTATCTTAGTAAATGTATATGCTAATATTAAGTACTTGAGCAAATTGTTAATGTTTTTCTAGTATATTATCATCACTTCATGTTTTCTCTCGCTTTCTTTAGGAATTTATATGCTGGCTCCTTTTTCGATGGGAGCGAGGTTCCTAAGAGAGTCAGACTTAGGAGCGCGGAAGCAAGGTTCTGTGGTGGATTCGCCACCCCAACAGGAAGATCCTGCTAAAATGACTGAAAGTAGTGAACCAGTCTTAACAACAACAACAAAAAAAGTATCGAAATTATGGAAGACATCTAGTCAACCTCAACTCCAACTTTCTGACCATACAGGATGCTTGAATGAGAAAAGCAACTCCGTCGGTCAATTTGAAAGACTGTTGAGAGGTTTATCTTGTCACAAAAGCATCAAGCTCAATGACATGAAATATAAAATGGTCTTGCTAACCACCAGCCAATGTGTGGTAGATAACACGCACAAAGTACCAAAAAAGTTGCAATTTTAATTCCCATTTCAAAGATTCCAATACACAGTCACAGGTTTCTATACGCTTGTCTCGAATATCGATGCATGTTTTCCACATTGTCCTGTCGTAAGGGGGGTCGTTAGCATTTTCCTATGTATATGTACGTCCTAAAGATGCTACCTTATAATATACAGACATATTTTCATCATCAAGGGCCACTGCCAACCAATATCATAGTCACAAATGTGCTACTCCTCCCATTGCACTCCACCACCTCCGTGTTGTAGAAAACACGTGGTATTTCCGTGTTCCCCCCAAAAAAAATAGAACAAAAGAAAGAGAAAAGACAAAACTTAGAAATTAAAACTATGCACCATGAAAAGAATATTGCACACCTGAAATGAACTTTTTCCATCAGCAGGACTGTCATAGGACTTCATGTGCAGCATAATCGAGTCGAAATGAGGAATGAAGGCTGATTCTGCAGGCACCATCAATCCACATATTCCAAGTAATGAAGCTGCACAAATTGATCGAAGCAAGCTTGATTTACCACCACCATTTGGCCCTGTCAGCAAAACTAGTGATTGCATATCAACAGTATTCTGTACAGCACTTCCTTGCGCCACATCAAACCAATATGGAGATAAACCAATTATCTTCATCCCACCAGCTACATCTGAAGTTTCTCCATCCTGCATCAAAAAATGTTTTTTCTTTATCAGCATGCATCACAAATTGTTAATCCATGAGCATTTGTTATATATCAAAGATGGAATGATAAAGATTGTTAGTATGTATTCAGATTAAATACAACTATCGTAAAGGGATACGTCTCTAAATATGAAGAATCGCACATTTTAATGCCAAAAATTGAAAGGCATAACCAATCAGAAATGTGTCAACTACTATAAGCATTATGTGCGGCCTCTTGCATAGTAGATGTAGAAGACCAACTTCTGTTGAGGTTTATCCTGTGGAGGTACTCAAATTGGACAAGTGATCAATTTCTACGTTTCATCGTTGTAAATCAGTAAAGTTCAGCACTTCCCATTTCATAGGAACTTCTGTACCGGTAACAAATGGTACTTCCAATTTTAGCCCCTCCAGGACATAAATAATACCGCTTCTCACCAACCCAGTGTACGAGAGAAATGGACGCATTTCACTTCATAATTTTTCACCCAACCAAAGTCGTCCAAGTTGAGATCTCATGGCCAAGCTGGCTCTCAAGGTATGAAGCTTAAATCTTGTGATTTCTTAACACCTAAAGGAAGACACAAGTCAAAATAACACATGGCTTCAGTGTTTTCTCAACCTCAACCAAAGTTACTCCAATAAGGTCCTCAGTTTCAAGTAGTGATTTTTGAATCGTAAAAGCTCAGACTGTCAGGTACCAGAAATGCCAGATTGGGTATGGAGGCTGCCACAATATACAAATAAAGAATTGGGTTAAATTATGATATCCCAACCCTCATAGAACAAAATCGATTGATGAACCAACACAGGGTAATGACCAACTTCTTCTATTCAGTCAAACAAGAAAGCTAGAAATGAAAGTTCTATTCAACTGAAATATACAACTCCGGAAGGCGGAAGCTATTAACAACTTCAACAAAGTTCCTGTCTCGCCATTTTTATCTTTTCATTGAGTCTTTTTAGCAACTTCTCTTGCCTCTTTTATCAATTTTTTCCATCTGAAGGCAAACGCAACGGCATTCCCACTTGTCCAAACTACATCGAGGCCAAGCAGGTTTCAACGTGGTGATAAACCCAATACCAAACGTACTATAATTCTGTCCCATGTTGTATGGATTCAGCATAGGCCACCTAGAAAGCATGTTTCAATGGAGAGATACAATAGCACACGCACAAATCTATGATACAAAATCACCTATATCACCATCATAATGGATCACCATCGCAACAAGTCAAAAACTAACTTGATATACTAAATAATCTACAAATTTACGACGAGTGACGCAAAAATCTCTGGATTGGGGCTTGTTTTGGTAATCTTGTGGCCAATTCATAACTTAATACCGTTCAGTATATCAAAATTAGGTGTTAACCCTCTGAATGCTTAATATTAGTACTCATATTCGTTGTCATTTGTATTGCTCAGTAAGAATATAGTAGACTTATGTTCTGTTAGAGCTTATCCCGAATTGGTAAATTATAATCTCCAAAACTAGCATATGAACTTGGGCAGTGTCTCCACTCATTGCTAATAAGTTTTGAATGCTTTAACATGGTATCAGAGCTAGGCTCTTGGACAAGACTCACTTGATTGATTGCTCCATTGGTTGTGCTACCTATCCAAGCGCAGGTCAAGGGTCGAACATGCGGCGAAGTGTTAGAGCTTGTCAAACATTTGTTACTTATAACCTCCAAAACTAGTATATGAGCCTGGGGACCTCTCCACTCATTGCAATTGGTTTTGAGTTGGATGCTTTAACATGTTCCTTTGGGCTAATTTGGGTTTGGCTATACAACCAAGTGGTAACTTTGTAATGGTTTTATTACTTTCTCTCTTTTGCAATACAGATACGTTGTTGGTTTCTCTCTTGTGTAACATGGAATCAGAGTTGTCAACTAAAAAGTTCCCATCAACCACCGCTGCCAAATTAGTCAGCAATTGCAACTACAGTTGTCTGCTTCACCTTGTTTGAGCATTTTTTGACCACCATGACACTGAGTCACTGACGATTACCGGTGGTTAGATACGTTGTTGGTTTCTCTCTTGTGTAATATGGAATTAGAGTTGTCAACTAAAAAGTTCCCATCAGCCGCCGCTGCCAAATTAGTCAACAATTGCAACTACAGTTGTCTGCTTCACTTTGTTTGAGCACTTTTTGTCCACCATGACACTGAGTCACTGACGATTACCGGTGGTTGACAAAGCTGCTCAACAAGATAGTTCTGACTAGAAAGATGCCAGATGAGTAGTGCCGAAGGAGTATCTTAGTACCTATGTATAGGAACTAATGGGCTATCACAAGATACAATAATTGTAGAGGTATTAAATTGATGAGTCATACAATGAAGTTGTGGGAAAGAGGTGTTAAGCATCACCTAAGAATGATGACAACAGTACCAGAGAGTTAGTTTGGGTCTTAGTTGCACGAAGCGGGGGCAGGGGCGAGGGAGCGGAGGTACCCAGAAGCTCCTAAGTTTGGGAGCGCCTATGTATATTTTATTTAATATATATTTTTAAATAATACCATATTTTTTATTTTTATTTTTAATACCTCCCATATATTTTTTATTTTTTGTAGATAACATTAGTTTTGAATCAATGTCTTTATGGCCCATTAATTGAGAAATGATAACATTAGTTTTGAATCAATGTCTTTATGGCCCATTAATTGAGAAATGCAAAGCCTGCAAGTAAGTTTTGGTCCAAGGCTTTATAATAAAGATGTTGGGCCAAGCCCACTTGAAATCAGATCCCAAGCCACAACAGATGAGTAAGATGGGTTTAGCTAAAATGTCAAATGAGAATGCTGAGATGGATGTGTGGTAAAACCTTGTGAGATAGAATTATAAACGAAAAACTTCGTGGGATGATAGGGGTAGCACTGATAAAAGATAAGATGAGAGATAATAGATTAAGGTGGTTGGGACCAATGGCGGATATAGAAATTTCATATAGATGGGTCACTTCTCAAGCATAAAGTTGATAAAAATTCTCATAATCTAATATATCGAGATGCATTTAGAAAAAAATATTAACGAAAACAGAAAATGTTTAAACATTTTTCATAAAGCACAAAACTTCAAACTTAGGCGTACTAAAACATTAAGAAAAAATAAATGGAGTGGTGTTTTTGTATTTGTAATTTACAATTTAAAAGTTCTATTTGCGTAGCAAGTATAATTGTCTATATTGGCATTGTGGTACTACTTGGTGATAAGTTCCCGGTGGCTGGGTTTGACTCCCTTTGGCTGTAGATTTTGCAGAAGCTTTTTTCTTTGAAAACAAAAATCAAGAGAGACCCTACGAGATTTCGAACTCGCGACCTCGCGCATAGAGGCAGAAGCCCAAACTGCAGGTACTAGACGTTCTATGCAATATGTTATGGGTAGTTCTATATATATTACTAACTTCTTTGGTTCACAAAAATAAAAAAAAATCCCAAAAAAATCAGGAGGGTCACGTAACCCACCTATGCCTTAGCTGGACATGTACGTGACTCTCCTGTGCCTTAGCTGAATCCGCCCCTAGTTGGGACATATCTATCATAAATTGCTCGATGCCGTAGTTAGGAAAGTGTGAGGTGGTTATGGTAGATGCCTGGTAACACTAAGGGGAAGGGTAGATCAAAATTGATTGTAGAGGTGGTAGTTCAAAAGGACTTAGGTTTATTGAATAACAAGAAACAATATCCTCGATAGAACTCAAAATCAAGACAGCCGATTCATGTAGCCGACCCCAAATGATTAGAACTTAAGGCTCGATTTGGTTGTGGTTTGGTTTATAAGCGGGTTGATGTATTGCTATACGCTAGTCATAAAATTCTTGACAAATAGATCAATCAATTGGATCCATGAAACTGACCCTAACTACCAAGGGAACAAGGCTTCCCTAAACTACGAGTTCATACAAGCAATTTTTGCAACAAAATAACAGAACATAGGATATAACATTGAAATAATTGGGTGAGATGAGCACACCTTTGACTGGTGGAGTGGTGAAAGAGTAGGGAAAACCCATTTTCTTCTTCTCCCTTCACTGTAAATTATTGGTTTTGACGAAACACGTAAAGATCAGAAACATATACTTGTATTAGGACAATAAGGAAACAAAGGGATCCTAGTACATAAGAACAAGTATGGTAAATTTTGCCAATTAATAAAGATTAAAAAAATCAACACACCAAATTGAGAAAAAGCAAAACTGATCAAACGGCCACCAAATACTTACATCTTTGGGTTTAGAAGGCTCATTGTGATACACAAAATCTATACATAAAATTGGTCAATTCTTCAACCAAA
This sequence comes from Rhododendron ferrugineum, assembly GCA_025642025.1. Taxonomy (NCBI): domain Eukaryota; kingdom Viridiplantae; phylum Streptophyta; class Magnoliopsida; order Ericales; family Ericaceae; genus Rhododendron; species Rhododendron ferrugineum. Next base: position 21,428,208 of record JAOTQK010000019.1, read on the forward strand.
TCAAACCTAGGTTCCATTTTTTGATGATAAGATATAGAAGCTTCTACATATTATAGTGGATGTCACCTATCTCAAGTGGAGTAGCAATATCACATGAACCCAACATTGCCAATCCAACACATTTGCCTATGAATTGATCAGGAGTGCCAAAGAAGGTTGAGAGGAAACAAAGTGCTCTCTGTCAGCCATACAGTCGGATTGATTCGTGTTCAGGTTGACGCACCAAAGGCTTGGTAGATTAAAATCATAACTGAATCCAAACCAATGTGCATGTTGCACCTATGGTGCAATGAAGCACAAAAACTAGATTTGGTCTCACATATCTATGTCCGACACATCTTGATTGCCATGTCCGCAGCATGTCCCAGACACTACCAAAAGGTGCCCGACTTTTTGATGTTGACATCGGAGATGTTTCAGACACATAGTGGACAAGCCTGGACATATCACAAGACCGTTTTGCCTGTGGACATCATAGGACGTTCTAGCGATTTTTTAAAACTGACATGTTTATTATAAAATGAAACAAGATAATAATGGAACAAAACATAACACTAGAGAACCTTTTGACTTGTAGAAATGGCAGGATTCACTCTCGTCAGTTTGGTATGCAGGTAGACTGCGAACAAAGGGCTTGAAAACTGATCTGAGTCCAGAATCTATATTGCTATCCTTTCCTCTATTTGTTTTACTTCTCTTTCTGAATTTTCTCAGATGCTGTGAGTAAAACAACTATTCACAGGATAGAACCCGGAAATCAGCATCAAGTTATAGTCTCTCTGAATTTTTTTCCTTAGATACTGCAACTAAAACGATATTTTCTATGTTGAGTTTCTTTTCAGATTCTGATTTCAAGCAGACAAACTAAATAAGTTTGTCGATTTTCCAGAATACGATATGCTGATTTAGTGAATTTGATGGGAAATTGGAAGTTGAGACAACTGATGGTTCAAATGAGGAAAAAAAAGAATCTACAACTACATACACTTCTTTAGAAGTAAGTAGATAAACATGGTTTCATAAAGCAACAAACATCGTAAAGTGCATATTTCTAACTTGGACCGAAAAGCCAACATATACTTCAAGACATCCAAACCAAGATCGGCACCGTTAGATGTGCCTTTTCTATCATTCTAAGGTGACTTGCCAAGTTTCGTCACAATCTATTGACGTTTCACCGTGGGATCATCACTGAACCTTTACCGGCTACCGGTAAAACACCCGATTAGGCCCAGGAAGTCTTGATCGGGCAAAGTCATCTCCATACCCGATATCATCTGAATCTGTTGAATTTTAGTGAGCGGATTCTAATGAGAAATCATATTGTGCTGGATGTTTTGGCTTGCGGGAGAATATCCTGAGAGGACTAGGTGGTATACCATCAAATAAGATGATGATAAAGTGTAGTACAATGTAGATGTTCTGGTTGCCCTAATCATCAGAATCTGTTCAATTTCAATTAGCGGATTCTAATCAGATACTATCATATTGTATGGAATGTTCTGGCTTCCCGGAGAAGATGAGAGTTTGTTTGTTTCATAATGCTTCTGGGCTAAACCTCGTTTTCTGCAGGCTTTGTTTGCACCCACATAGTTTAGATGTGTGTCAGAGAGAGAGAGAGGATATGGTTTTCAGAATGGGAAATTTGAAGGGCAGTTATTTCAATCAGACATTCACTTAATTAAGGAAGAGAACAATTGAAAAGAAACTTCATTTGAGAATCCCACCTCACATGAGCGAATAATGCCTTAGCAATGACGAGCAACATGGAAGCAAAGACAAGGATATTGATTTTAGATTGTAACTCGGCAGAAAGCGTCCTCAGCAATTCCAAGACCCTAGCCGTTGCCTCGGCACCTGCTTCATGGTACCTTCAATATCAACACGAATGATCAAATTATCAGAGAACAAAAGGAATTATCACATACATAGGAAGTTATTAAACACTTCATCAGATATTTACAGAAATGAAACCTTGTTAGTGCATCCTCCACCTTCACAGTGGTAAACCATTCCTCTCCAACCTTTCGACCCTTGGAATCTACAGCAGCTTTGAGCTGTTTAATTTGTACTTCTCCTGGAGTACCAGCCCAAACAGCTGGAGTGAAGCGTTTTCCCTTGAACCAAACAGCTTCATGCTCCCGAGCATATAATATTTCTCCCTTTGGGCCTCCAAGTGGAGCTGTGGAAGCTTTTATTCTTGAAATAATAGGGAGGAAATCTTGAGAAACCTATAAGAATGTCATGCAACAAAGTTTTATGCGTGTAACGTGTAACAGTTTTAGGTACGTGATATGCTACTCAGGAAACTGAATAGCTTGAACGTACATTTAGATATGAAATTCCTGGCACCTGCTTCATTACAATTGCCCTTAAGAGGGACCTACCATGTCATTTTTCGTGCAAGATTCTAACACACAGGCCTTATCATCAACTTTTTAGAATAATTGACCTGCTAGTAATCTCCTAGCTAGTATCATCAAACTGCTTAGTCATTTATAGAAGTACAAAAAATTACTTGAGGACTTCTTTAAGAGTCAACATGACAGGAGGGAATTGGAACAATATCATTAGGGTTAAGGATGCATATGAGCACATGAAGAAAAGAAGCATTCAGCAACAATATGTACCCTCCAATTACAAACATCACATCATCAACAGCCAATCCACTTTAGTTGGTCAACAATGAGCCCACACACGTCCTATCTGCCTTAACTCCCAAATACTAGTATCCTCGTGAAATGATAAATAAGACATTGTTGTCTAAACAGAGACACAAAAGAAGCAAATATTCATAGATACAAGGAACTATCAAGTAAAGAAATGAAGAAAAACGAAGACAGAAGAAGCATAAAGACTAAATCACCCAACCAAGCAAAGATGCAAATACATTCACAAGAACATGTATAATCAGCATAAAATAGTCCGAACACATGATCACCAGAGTACAGCAAATATCTGTATACACTCTAAGAAAGCAGAAGTCCTGGAGACTTACAGCCAAAGATAAGGCCGCTGCTGCCTTTTCCACTTCTTCGAATGCTTCTTCCAAATGGATCCTTTTGACGCGACCTTTCCAGGATGACTCCATGTCCTCAAAAAATTCACTTGGGATGTTAGGATAGGAACTTATCTGCTGATCGCTTTCAACATCTAAAGAAATGATTTCACCAATTCTAGTTGAAGTCCATTCACATTCGCTCACCTATGAGAAACGTGACAACAAATGGTGAGTTGGTGACTAGGTCTGATAATGGAGATAAAAGAGATATGTTAGTAGTAGCTAGTTTAACTTAAGATTTTAACAGAAACAAAAATCATATGAAAGTTCTACACTAACGATACATTTTGCAGCCTGAATGGGTTGTTAAGTAACAAGAAAAATATCAGAATAGCCCATGACCTATTTTAAAGTTACATTTTCAAGAATTCAGATAAATGCACATCAGTTCTAAAAAAGAATTAGAAAGCAAAAATATCAAACAAGTAGCCTTGATGCCAGGAAGAACTTTTGAAGCAACAATAGAGATGGATTAGGCCGGAGGGAGTACTCGAATGAAGTTTTTTATTCTCATCGTAACATTTTCATGCTCTAAAGATACTTCACTACAATTTTGTAATAAGAATAATCTTCAGAAAAAATAAGTCGACGAGATAACTTGAGAGTGAAATAATACAGAGGTCCCTCTATATTACCATTCAAGCACAAAAAGTTTATGGCAAAGATATTATCCGTAAAATTTGTGTTTGATATGCCAATGTTGAGAAGGAACCAACCAAATAAAGTTTTGCACTGGAGAACAAAATTTGAAATTCTAGACGAATGCAATTCAACATTGAAAGAGAAAACTTGCAATAGCTAACTTTTTAACGCAAATATGATCAATTGTACAATTGCATGGTTACAGTTTTGAGGATCATTTGGCATAATTAAGTTTAGGAATAAACTTCAGGGCATTATACTTGTACAGCATTGCCAATGTTTGCCACCATTCCATTGTAGATTCAAGTGATCAATACGTAATTAAAATCAGTCACACAAAGTCTTTTGCAAAGTCCTACCTAGGATAGGCAACATGATTCGTCATAAATTTGGAAGTATCCCCTTTTAGTTTTGAATAGGTGGTTATGGTTCTTCTCCATATTCTTATTGGGTCATGAAGGAATTTTCCTATGATTTTTTCAAATGATACTTTGGTATAGAAAGATCTCCTAATTTCTTCACCGCGGGTAATCCCATCGTTTTCTTGCAATAATATGTCCTCACTGTGGTGCTTTAAATGATCAATGCTAACTACACCATCCCTCAATCCCTGTACATAAACTACTATACAGTCTCAAAAACTCTCGTGCTGCCACCTCATATTTATAAAACACGCGTCAATTGCCAATGAATCCAACACCCTATAATAAAAACCTATCAATTGTCATCATATATAAATGGAGTTTCACCCTACAAGGATCAACATGAAGTATATAACCATCAACACCAAGAACTGACATGTAAAATCAGCTGATTTGTTCTTTAAAAATCAAAACGTTATGTCTAGAAAAAACTTATATGTAACAAAATCAAAAAGAAAGTCTGAATGTTAACATTACGAAAGCTTTTGGCAGGATGATACCAAAAGTCTTGCAATAAAAAATAAAATAGAGGGAAAGGAGAGTGTAAAGCGAAGTCCCATATCATTTGGGTATCAAAGTAACATTAAGTATACAAGCATGAGGGTGCCTTCTCTTTAACAGCTAGCTTTTGGGGTTGAGTTCCACCCAAGACCGTGTAACATGGTATCAAAGCTAGGTACCAGAGATGGGTAGGTTGCGTGCCTACACGCAGCAGGTGCTGCCAAGTGTGCGCGTTGCGGGTGAGGAAGGGTGTAAAGCGAAGTCCCACATCGTCTGGTACCAAAGTAATATAAAGTATACAAGCGTGAGTGCACCTTCACTTCAACAGCTAGCTTTTAGGGTTGACTTCTAGCCAAGACCATGTTCAAGGGAGAGGGGTACCACTTCGAGAGGGGGAAGACCTCCAATTGGCTCAAATGGAGGAGAACCTAGCCTCTTTCTTCACAGATGAGACTTTTGATTACATTCAACTTCTCCCTTAACTGATTCACAACACTGAAGTCATACAAACAGGAATAACCTTCCATTATCCCACTACCCTACAAACTAGAAACACTAACTTATGCCCACTAGCTTAGCAAAAAAAAAGTTATGCCACTGACCATAAGTCCACCTACAACTATATTTCTACTTTCTAATATCTAATGAACTAAATACAAATCTTTTATTAAAATATTTGTACGTGCCAATCTTACCCTCTTATGACCAACTTTGCCCTCAAGGTACATATCAATGCTAAAAATTAAATTATCCACAAGGATCCCCACTTACAATAACTAGAAAATCTACAAATACACGGTCACCTTCATGCAAAGGAATTGGATTGGAATGAACACCAAAATTCACTTCCTCATTTGCTTCCTTTTCTTCCACCAATTTGTCAGAGCCCTAAAGATCTTATTAGAATTGATTTCTTTCATAGGCTCTATGAACAATTGAAATGGAGAGAATTTTATTTTACTTAAACCTCATCTTGCTGTATAGTATCGTGGTGAAGTGACCCACCCTCCTGCCACTTGAGTTGTCAACTATTCATACAACTTCTCAATTGAGTTGTCACCTTGATCTTTTTCGTTGATTAGTTGTCGTCCAATAAGAAGAAAATGAGTCTGTTGGTCCCAGCATTCCAACCATCCCTCCATTTCTAAGCCTTGGTGAAGCGATGGATCAACGACTCTAATACCACATGATGTGAACTTTCTTGTAACAAAAAACTAAAAAATAGGAGAGGATAGGATAGGGGTCCACTTCGAGGTGGAAGACTTGCAATTGGCTCAAAGGAGGAGAACTTGGCCTCTTTCTTACAAAAATGAAAACTTTTGATAACATTCAACTTCTCCCTTAATTGATACAAATACATTGTATTCAAGCAGGGACAACCTTCCACTATCCCCGCTACCCTACAAACTAGGAACACTAACTTATCCCACTAACCAGAACTGCTACTACTGCTTTATTCCTTATATTTAATAAACTAAATACAAAGATTGTATAGCAAAATATGTTGGTGACACAGAAAGATTTCTTTGTGTAACTATAGAAAGCGTGAAACTTTGTTTCTACTTCAAACCACAATGCCTATTACCTAAACCCATAGATGATCTTATATAAGATGGAGACATGGTATTAATCACATAACATGACTCATGTCACCCACGTATGCAACAACCAACCAAACAAAACCTCTATTTTCGAAGCATTAAGAAAACAAAGTTGCTAGTGTTTTAAATTGTGTCAAAGTCCACTTGCATTTTAAATTTTTCATGTGGTCTGTGATTCATTAATATCAGTCACACATCACTAGCCAAAACTAGCACAAAATAAATTTGGAGTATTGGTAAAAAATATAAACAATTAGACTTACTAATTTGTCAAAGTCAATTTTCAGCCCTGTTGCCACCCAAGTAGGATCCATCAATAATTTCAGAATTTCTAAAAGCTCAGGATTTTTATACATCTGCAATATTTCATCCAGCACACTTTTGATTTTGCAAAATTCAATATGATTAGCTTCCCTCAACTCAAGTAGCTTCACAAGCTGCAAGGAAAAAAAACACAAGTAATCAGTCACAATTATGAAAAACAAAAGTAAATTCCGAGGGGACAGAACATGATAAATGCTTCAAAAACAATATTTTAAAATAAATAAATAAATAAGAGCAGGTGGTCCTACTAAGCAGAGCTAATGACAGTGAAAAATTTGGGGGTAAGGCCTCACATCACTTCGCATGACCCTTTCCCCATTATTCCTTGCTCAGCCACAAGATATGAAAATGAATTATTACTTGCTTGCTCCTACCAGCGGAGGAATACATATATGCTTTGGAGAGCCTAATTCAACCAGCAAATAACTACACATAGCTTATTTATTATTTTTAAATCTCGCATTAAAAACCCCCTTCTTTATCACTAGAGCTGGGGCACACGCGAAGCGTGTGCAAGTTGAGTGTTC
>JAOTQK010000019.1:21544280-21575727 GCA_025642025.1 Rhododendron ferrugineum
TAAGACAAAATTTAAAATCATTGTATCCACGAGTAATCATGAATCTAATTTGAGAATAACGTAACCTTTCGAGAGAACGACCAACAATGCAATATTTAGATTGCTTATGGAGGCATACTTTTCCATCCTGGAATATGTTAGATGATGTTGAATCACGGAAATATTGAGAAACCATTTTTAACAAAAGGGACAATGATTGCTAGAACTATAGATTTTTGACATATTGTCATCAAATTTTACTGTCCTCCTTATAACAAAGAAGCAATGAATTTTTTTGCAGTTTTTTTTCCTTTACCCTCACCAGTGACAGAGCATCAGATGCGGCCCTTCCAAACCATTTGTTAGAGGATTTTTTTAGGAAATTTACTATCTGTTTTGTTAAATCCCCTAATTTGGAGGTGTGGACTACAAGAACTTCCAACTACCCAATCTGCATGCTATGTATACCAATCAGCATGCATTGTATGAATTTGTATAGTTTCAAGTTTGAATTCGTCATTTTTAACATGGGCTTTTCTACTTCGTTTCTTTACTTACATTGTTTCTTCTAGTCTATGATATTTTGATACTTTCTCTCTTTCTTGTATCGTTTTTTTATCATTACTTTCTTGTATCATTAATCCCCCAGTTTTGAGGTTAATAACTTGTGTTGTTCTTTTGTCTCAACAATTCAGCAAGAGGATTAAATTACATGCCAAACCATCTAACTAATATCCCTAAAAAACTATTTTATAAACATTTAAGAGTAGTTGCAGTGATGAACAATGTAGAAACTTAAGATCAACCACGTCTAACCGTCCAAAATTTGACCAGATAAGATAGTTTCCTTCTCAATTCATATTACGGGTAGATATTAGTTTCGCTGCAAAATCTTGGAGACTTTCGGCAACCAATCAACCTTCGTAGTTCGTACTGTCACCATCCCCGTGGACAAATATTATAGAATTCGTTTTTTATCTTCATACCACTTCAATAACTCATTAGCAAAGACACTAAGGGCAGATAAACTTACATAGCCGTGATTTGCAAGTAAGAGGGACTGGGTAACCCCATCACTAGTCCACTGGTGTCCACCACTGGACCTCCGGAAAATTCTGGGGGCGCAATGAAATCAGACACGATACTAAAGAACCCTTCTGGCACTCTTATCTAAGTTTGGAATTGGTAATGGAGACTTTTGGTGCATATGCCTCGAATATACTACAACACCTAATCGCGCGTAGAAAGTTTGTTCTAAGGGGTGACCAACAGTCATTACAAATTTTCCTTACATCAGTTTGGTATCCGACCCTAAAAAATTTGCCTAATCCAACCCCGGTCGGAAGGAGTGGTAGTTGAACTAGACCGACATCAGACCCCGTCTCAATAGCCACAGGCGTGATGTCATCCAATCCTAGAACACTAGACTTACCAACTCAGCCTTACAAAAAGTTGGATGCACAAGTATTTGCATTTAGGCTCTCACTAAGTTGGGTGCTTCGCATTCCCGTAGTGAACGACCACTTCAGGTATTCATGCGCCCATTTCTTTCTAATTTTCCAAGTTTTAATCATCCACATGTTATCATGCAAGTTGTATTCATTGATCAAAGTTTTCTAAGCTTCAAGTAACTCTTTTTCATTCTCGTACCCAAAAATGCAAGTGTTGCGCTTATCCCCAAAGTTTGAACCACCCTTGAACAAGTGGACCAAATGTTTCAAAGCATTTTGGTTGAGGTGAAAAGTGCACAATCCATGAGTAACATCGGGCATGACAATGTAAATTGCCTTGGCCATTGCGGCATCCTGGTATGTGAATATGGACACGCTGTTGGTTGACACTCTTGGGTGAAAATGCCTGTGTCCATATTCGCAGACCAAGATGTTGCAAAGGCCAATGCGATTTCGATTGTCATGCCCGATGTTACTCATGGATTGTACACGTTTCACCTAAATCAAAATGCTTTGAAGTCTTTGGGCCACTCGTTCAAGGGTGTTTCATACTTTGAGGATGAGCTCAACACTTGCATTTTTGGGTATGAGGATGAAAAGTAGTTACTTGAAGCTTGGAAAACTTTGATCAATAAATATGATAACATGTGGATGAATAAAACCTGGGAAATTAGAAAAAAATGGGCGCTTGTGTACATGAAGTGGTCGTTCACTATGGGAATGCGAAGCACCCAATTTAGTGAGAGCCTAAATGCAAATACTTGTGCATCCAACTTTTTGTAAGGCTGAATTGGAAAGTTTAGTGTTCTCAGATTGGATGACGTCACGCCTTTGGCTATTGACACGGGTTCTGATGTCGGTCTAGTTCAACTCCCGCCCCTTCCGGTTAGGGTTGGATTAGGCAAAGTTTTTGGGCTCAGATACCAAACTGATTTAAGGAAAATTGTTAATGACTGTTGGTCACCCCTTGGAACATTCTTTCTCCGCATGATTTGCTGTTGTAGTATATCTGGGGGCTTTTTACCTCTATGTCCAGAAAGTAATTCCCACCAACCCTATGAAAGTGCCTATAACCGTGAATGTGCCTAAACCTTAGGGTACCCTATGAAAATGCCTAAACCCTAGGGTACCCTATAAAAATGCCTAAACCCCTAGGGCACCTTATGAAAACCCTAGGGCTCTATGAAAGCGCTTAAACCTAAACCCTAGGGTACCCTAAAACCCTAGGGTGATACTTCCATTAATGGTAAATGTATTTTTGTAAAAGTGGACCTAGTGGTAATTAAGTATTCCATCTCTCCTTAATGGGAATTAAGTTTCACTTTTCTGTACTTAGAAGTAAAAATCTCTATATCTGAGGCGTATGCACCAAGAGTCTCCATTACCAGTTCCAAACCTAGATAGAGTGTTAGAAGGGTTCTTTAGTATCGTGTCTGATTTTCTTACGTCCCTGGGATTTTTCAGAGGTTCGGTGGTGGACACCAGTGGACTAGTGATCGGGGTGAACCAGTCTCTCTTCCGTCTTTGTTAATGAGTTATTGAAGTGGTGTGAAGATAATATGGGAAATTCAAGTATCTTTGTCCACGGGGATGGTGACAGTGCAAAGGTTGATTGGTTGCCAGAAGTCTTCAAGATTTTGTAGTGAAACTAATATCTGCCGTAATATGAACCGGGAAGGAGAATTACTCCCTTAGCATACAGTTGTACAAGGTTGGATGAAAAGGCTTGAATTATGTTTTGTGGAAAGCTTGTTATTCAGAGTTTTGTTTATGTGGGAAACTTGTATTGGGACATCTTTGGGCTTTTCCAAGATATAATGTGATTTGTGCTTCCTATCATGATGAGTGCTTTTTGTAAGTCTGTTTATTTAAATGTTCATGCTTGCGGTGCAAATTTTAGGCATACAAGGATAGGAATGAGAATTCATTGCAAAGGTCCCTTGTGAAGTACAATCATTCCATAATGACTAATATTTCAAATTCCAGTTCCACAAACTACAGCATTTAAAGTTGATAGTATGTTAAATTTATCACCAGGCATCCATTTTCTTTATTGTTTCCTAGACAAAGTAGAAGCCAATTTTAGTAGTCATTCTCACCGTTTTTGCTGTCATACAATCATAGTCTTGATGTTGGCCAGAAAATTTTACATCCTTCTTGTTTTTCATGGCATTATCATTTTTCCCTCTGCATTCTGTATGTATTCGAAGTTTCCCACTGATTTTTGGATAGCTATGAACCTATGCCTTTTTTTTGCAGTACTTCATGTTTTAATTTCTAGTTTATTTGTCATAAATACTTTGTCAACCCCGGATGTGGTCTCCACCTTATGAGCATGATTCACTGGATAATATTTTTGTCATAATATGTGCAGAGTAAAGTTCACTGGCCGCGAACACAACAATGGCTTCAGCAAAGATATGCAGAGATACATCCAGATTGTGAAAGTAATGTACCTTTTAGGATTCTTGGTTATCAATGGCGCACACTTCGATTCAATGATGATACTCGTCAAAGCACAGTTAAAATAATGGCTGCTTATAGGGAATCAGATCCTGGCTCTATGTGCTTTATGCAGCAGGCACATTGTCTGGCTGTACCATGTAAGTATTTGCCTATGAGAAAAGCCATGATCTGAATCTAAATTTTTAGTTCCAAATGATCTGCTCTGCTGTTTTTTTCAACTTAACACTTATCCAAATATCATGTTGTCTATTGTAATGCACTGCACATTTTCGGTTTTGGGTCCTTGTAATAAATTTTACAAGACCTGACTTGGTTGTGCTCTTGGGGATATCTAAGCTGATTCGAATATGGGAGGACGGACCATCAAATTGATATTATCAAGGAGATAAAAAATTTATGATTGAAGGAGATGGCTTTAATGTACTTTGAGAAATTGGGGTTGTTTGTGGGGCTTTTCTTGGTATTCAATTTTCTTGGAAGAAACATTGACATTAGCAGACTTTTCCTGATGAACTACGTATTTTTTAGTCTTTGTTGCAGATAAAGCGCTTTGGCTAAAAAACATCTTTGGGAGTTCTATGATCCCTAACTGTTTGTTCTCATAGCTTCATCTTCCTCTTTGGGAGAAATGATGTAGTGTTGGCAACTTTTTTTTGTAACTTTAGTGTTGGCAATGCACTTGTAACTAATGTGGTGGATATAGTAAATTCATCTGCTATATTGAATTTCTATGTATATCTTTTAAGGTACTTGATTGCCACTCCAGTCACTCAAATCAGTTTTTGTATGTTATATGAGTACCAATTTGGAACCAGAAGAATCTAGATTCTTCAGCAGCTGCTTTTTTAGGGTGGCATCTCTGGATTACATTGCACTAAAAGCAAATGATTTCGAAGGTTGCTTTGCTTCTTGGGTAAGTATATCTATAGCCACTATATGCATAAAAGTAATAGAAGTATTTACAGAAATAATCTCTAGAAACAGAATTGTAACTGGCCCAATGAGTGAAGGAGTTTAGGTTTAGTTTAAAAGCAGCTGTTTACTGCACCATTCTAAATTTATTTAGTATCAGTGTCAGCCATTCAACATTTGCATCTAGGTCTCTACAAGAAAATAATGTGTCAGACACCCACACTGCATTAAAAACAGTATCAGTTTGAGAAATTTATTTTACCCTAAATAAATGAAATAACATTAAAGAAACGTAATATTAGCCGGGTCGGAGTCCTGGTGTCTGTGGGCATGAAAATTAAATGAATCTGATACTAAAACACATACCTGCATTTGACACAGCCCAGGTTGCGTAGGAAATCATAAAGCTTGAATTCAAGGACTTTGTCACTCGTCTGAGAGTTATCTTCCCATTTTATTCGTTCCTGTCCTTTACCCCCTTAGCACACGACTTTATCTAAATATGGGAGTCAATTGCTATACTGCATAATGAAGATGTATGTACTGTAGCCGATCAAAAAAAAGATGTATGTACTGTAGAGGACAACAGCCTAATTCTAGTGCTTAGGAGCACTTGGGAACTTGATACACTTGGCAACGCCATAATTCGGTTTTGTTGCTGTGGTATGTAAACAGTTGTCTTTTATCTTTGGTTATGACTTATGATGATATCTTCTATCTGTTTTACAATCTGTTCTTTTCGGAGATATGAAATCATCCACCTCTATATTTGTTGATGATGGCATTCAGTATAGCTTTCTAAAACAATATAAGTGGTTGTTTACTCTGGCTTAAATCTTAAGTCCGTAATCAGCTTGTTATGTCATCTGCAGATGTGAAGAGCATGGTATCAGCTGGGTTGGCTACCGTAGCATCTTGTAATTATGATCTAAAGAGTGCTGTACTCGGGAAAAAGGTTATGAATATTTTGTGCATTGGCCATGGTGGGGGAACCCTACCGTTATTTTTGGCTAGTAAGATTAAAGGTTGGAAACGTAACTTTTGTTTTAGATTTTTACTTTAAATTTGGCATCCTTATGTTGTTGAAAACCAGTTGAAGGACTAATCAAGAACAATGATAGACCACAAGGACCCAAAAAATGTTATTGACCCAATAGGATGTGCCCGTTAATAGTTCTTCTGCGTTGTTTAGTTGATTGGAATTCCTAAGATATTGGTTTTTCTGGAACGTAGAAAATACATCCAAAATGTTCTCAATTTATATGCAACCCTGCATAGAGAAGTAGCCCTTGTTCCCGTGACTGAGTGCATAGCAGCATATGTAGCGCACAAAAATGTAAATAACATTCATCTATCCAAGCAATAGCTGATGGTTTAATGGTAAAGGTGAGAGGGCTTTGGCGCTACACTATGTCAGTGCGGAGGGGGGCACTTTAAGGACTACCAGAATAGACCCAGTGGGATTGGTTGTTGAAATCTTTGCTATGTTATGTATCTTGTGTCTAGGAAGAAAAAATTGACTGTTGTGTCTTTTTTTCTTTATTCAACCTATAGAGGTTTTTGCTTCTTTTGACGTCGCATTATACTCCTCTAATGAAGGTATTATTATCTGATTGCAAGTGTTGTGCATACCAATAGAAGATTGTTTGGTGTGAAAAGCAGGTGGGGACTAGCGGCAGACATGCTTATCCTTTACGTGCTACTTTTGAGGTTCTACTATCTCAAAAGTGGTATTTCCTTTGCCGAGCAAAGTGAAGAAACTTGTTTGGAGCTATTTTAAGTAGTTTTAGTACTACTATATGTGCCGATTAAAAAATAATCTTATTATGTTACAATAAATGTTTCCTTATTATCAATGTTCTAAAAATCGCTAGGCACTGGTCGGGCGGAAAAGGGGCGCCTAGCGCCTAGGCGCCGATTAGTTGGCCGCCTAGCGCTTAGGCGGGGACTAGGCGCCCGACTAGTCGGCTGCCTAATCTAGGCGTTGGACCACCGCCTAGTGCCTAGGCGGGGACTAATCAGCCTAGGCGGTTGACTTTTAGAACACTGCTTATTATCGAATGTTTCTCACAAATGTAATTGAATTCCCCACAAAAAAGTTTACCAATTTAGTTATTCTTCCTTTACGATAATTCCTATGGGAGTGTTCAGCCACCTTTTCTTTTTCTCTGCTGCATGCTTTTGTAGTTTGTTATCTGAAATAGTTGCCTCTTATTTCTCTGATATCATCAACACTGGCAGTTAATATAGAAAAAAACTTGTCTGTCTGACTTGGAAAACTTTTTCCCTTTCAGGTGCCGTGGTTCACATTGTCGAAATTGACCCCCTTGTTATTTCAGCCTCGATCCAAGCAATGGGATTCCCCCCTGGGTCCTTAATAACCCCATCTGGTAAGCATAACACAGAACCTGATTTGATGAGCGTACTGTGGAAAGGTATTCATGAGAGGCTTTTCCTCTGCGAATCAGACGCCGAGGAATTCATTCACAAAACTCCCAATCTTTATGACATCGTCTTCGTAGATGCCTACGACGGTGAAGATATCTTCCCTCGCAAGCTGTGGGACCTGCATTCCCCCTTCCTCAAAGCTCTAGAAAAACGACTTCACCCTGACCATGGAACAGTTGTGGTGAACCTTCACGCGGATTCTGATATCCCGGATTCTGAGGCATCGGTTTCTTCTGTTCTTCACAAGGTTTTGCCGATGGGGAAGTATGTTTCAGGGGTTTGCCGAGCATACAAGGATGTTCTAGTAGAAAATGGTTCTGGTTTTGCGTTTACTGTTACTGTGCCTTGGGTCTGTAATACATCTCTTGTCGTATGTAGGGGTTCTGGTATTGGGTGTGGGATTTTAGAGAGGGATTTGGTCTTGAACCCTCTTGCGTCTAAATCACAGGAAGTTGAGACCATGCTAGACTTGCCGTTCTCGTGTTTGGAGTATATAAAGAGAGGCTTTACTCTTGTTGACTGATTTTTGAATCCTCAAAGTGCTTTTTTAAATTTTTTTATAGGTTGATTATAGGGAATTTCCCTTTTCTCAGGCTACTTTTTGAATTGAAAGCTTGGATGGGGGAGGTTTCAAAAGAATTACAGCAATCAAAGAAACATTGTATCGTAATTTTTTGCTATGGGAATCAAGTTTGATTTACAATTCGATGAGTTCGTGATGTGTCAGTGGGACGTGGAAATTGTGATGAAAGTAACAGAGCTGGTTTCAGGTTTACTGTTTCTGTTGATCTGTTCCTGAGATGGTACTGGTTTTCTTACTGGGGTGCGTAGGCTTCAAAATGCAGGTCGTGATTTAGACTGAGAGGTGACCTGACATCGCAATATACAATATCTACAGAAAGTGAAAAACACTATCCAGAATCCCAGATACGACTACGTGCTTTGTGCTGATGGGTTGGTACTCAGTGGGTCCTACATGGCGACCAATCAGAGCTGAGCATGCGGCCTTGGATTTTTTTACTCAAATAGCAGTGCTCTTTTGTATAAAGAAGGTGTCCATGAGACACAATTCGCATGTCTTTGATGACACTATGTAATCAGGAGCTTCATTCCTTATCCTTGAATAGCCCAGTTCATTGCCAGTTTTCCAGGAAGAGTATGCAAAGGAGTTGGTGATGGATGAATTACAAGCTTTATAGTGTTGCGAGTTGCAGCTTCCCTTTCTTGTAGTTCCCTTCTATGGTTTTTAAAACCAGATTTTGTAACACAGCCTGCGGGTTCAGTGGTTAAAATTCTGCTTGAGGTTATCGATTCAAACCCGAGAGCAAGTGGTTAACAATGCCAGAGATGAAGTTCTTATGAGCAATCTCTCCCTTGTGAAAACTGATCTGGTCTGGCTAGTTTTTGTCCAAAGACAAACTCTACGATAAACTTTAGTGGGCCGCTCTGGTAAAAACTCTGTAATCTATCTATGAAGTTCTACTTTTTGCCAAGAATAATACGGGGAAGCTTCTTTGTCTCACCAGGGCTCTATTTCTTTTTCCCATTATTTGTAGCACAAAACCAATTCATTCTGATTTGTGCCACCATTCTGTGGTGGATCTGGAGCTCCGGCGTCTGACGACTTCCTAGAGGCGACGATGGTGGAGTTCTGCCAGTAGCGGCAGTGGCGACAGCAACGGGCTTGGTGCTTTTCTCATAATGCAGATTTGGTTCTTCCCAAACCCAGTCTCGAGTGGATTCGTAGGTTTTCCACTTTTGTTATTGTTTTGTTTTTTTTAGGCTTTTCTATTTTTTTTTTTCGTTGTTTATTATTATTTTTTTTTTTTGTATTTTCAGACCGATAGTGTCCTTTGTATTGTTTTTACTTTTTATTATGAATGCAATATGTTTGTGCTTCCTAAAGAAAAACATCTCCCATCGATATTCCCAGTTCATTTCACCTTGTCTTTATGCCCATATCTGAAATATACTAGTATAGACTTTCATCTATATATTTCTATATAAGACCATCATTTCCAATATATGTACTTAAAATAGAAACTAAAATATACGTTACTGTTCATTCAAAAAGTGATTTTAATGTAGGGTAGTATTATTCATCCAATCACAAATCTCCATATACATCTTTCTTGCATTTAAATTCAAGCCTTGTAATTTTTTTTACTCCAAAATTGAATCAGTATTTTATTAACTTGTGTTCAATATATGGCAGTACATATTTAGTAAAAAAATTACTATTATTTTTTACACCGAAAAATGTGGGTGCATTAATGTCTAGGTACACCGCATGGAATGTGGTGACTGTCCACCCATTGGGGTCCATTTCGGGTCCCAAAAAAATATAAAAAAATATTTATAAATTTTAAAATAATATTTTAGTTTCGCAGTTTCACCCCTATGAATTCAAAAAACATACCTACCGATATTCGTTAGAGCTGATTTTTTACAGAGTCCCATAAAATAATATTTGTAAAATTTATAAATATTTTCCTGTATTTTTGTGGGGGCCGAAGTGGGCCCCAATAGGTGTGTGGTGGACGATCACCCCATGCGCGGTGAGGTGGTCGTAGTGCCTCTGTTTCTTTTGGTGGTGTATGTTACACATTCTTTTCAAGTACATTATAGAAGATTTTTTGATTAGTTACACAATGATATAACTTGAAAGAATATGATACACATAATTATGGTATACATATTTTTGGTATATGTTACGCATATTTCTAGTATATGGTACGCATATTTTTTGACTAATTAGTTATGCTATGGCATCAATTACGCATTTCTTAGTAGAGATTACAAACACGGTATACAATAAACCAAAATAGTTACGCAATTTTTTTAATTATTCATTGTTTTGTAAGTTGGTACCACCCACGCATTTATTTTGGTGTTATTTATGCGATTCTATGGTAACTAAATCTTTGATACCTTTGGAAAAGAAAGGAAATACTAAAAATAAAAAAAATTCCTCTTTCTTTGTTTGGTTTGAGAGAAAAAAGAGAAGAAAATAATCAAACAAAGGGATTTTCATCTAAACTTTTCCTTCTCTTTTCTTTTCTTTTTCATAGCTACCAAACAGGGTGTAAAATTATTTTTACCAGAATTTTCTGCGGTTTAAAATCAGCCGAGATCCCTGACCGACTCCAATCCGGAAAGGGGCCTGTCCACCCCTCCCGACTGTTAATTTCGCAAATTAACGATTGAGATGTGCCAAGCAACGGTCGAGAGGGATGGGAAAGCCCCTGGTGCGGATTGGAGTCAGACAGGGGATCTGGTTCCGTTTAAAACAGGCTTCTCCGTGTGGCATCCTAGTATCTCCTCTTTGTAACCTAGGGCAAAAACTGAATCCCTCTCTCTCTCTCTCTCTCTCTCTCTCTCTCTCTATAATGGCGTCTTCCAAGCCCGGAAAGCGGTCATCCCTCATCAAATCAACAAGCAGGGACAACAACCAAGGCGGCATCCTAACCAGGGTCTCCACCGCCGTCTCCCAGTCCCCGATCTTGGCCCAAACCAAGCGAGCCGCCTCCGACACCGGCTACGTCGCCAACCGCCTCCTCAAGAGCACCGGCAAGGCCGCGTGGATCGCCGGCACCACCTTCCTCATCCTCTTCGTTCCCCTCATCATCGAGATGGACCGCGAGCAGCAGTTCAACGAGCTTGACCTGCAGCAGGCCAGCCTCCTCGGTACCCCCCCTCCCTCCGCCCTCGCTCCCCAGAAGTGACGTCGTCGTTTCGGTTTAAAGGTAGGGTTTTTTGGGACTCGTGATGGTATCTGTGAGGGTTTTCGGGTTATTTATGTGTTTCGACGTTGTTGAATTGGAGATTTAGGAATTTTGGATTGTGAATTTCTCTGATGAGCATCTATTTGGGCAAATTTTGGTTGCGTGCCGTTACTTTTATAAAAGGCTTTTTTTTTTTGTTTATAGTATTCAAATTTTTTTTTCATTTTTGTTAATTTTGCGTCAAAACAAGTAAGCTGTGTTGATGCTGGAGTGTTGGAGCATTAGTTATATTAGGATTGTGGTCCATTTAAGTGACTGAAGAATTCACGTGCTTATAGAAATAGAAATATATAAGCGGAGTTGATGCTGGAGTAGGAGTCTGAAGTGATGTCGTTTTGGATATCCTGTGACAAAAGATTGAAAGGTAGGGTTTCTTGGTCTCATGATGGTATCTGGGAGGGTTTAGGGTTTGTCTTGATATGTAGTTGGAGTTTATTGGTTTTAGGGATTTTGGGAAAGTGTTGCTGCCTGTTTGGTTTGGATTTCTCCGAGCATCTGTTTGAGCAAATTTTGGTTTTAGTCTTAGTGCGCGGGATTACTTTTATAGTTGCGGGGGCGAAATTATGGATTCAAACCTGTCTAAAAATTTAACATAGGTTAGGGGAGTTGAAGATGCAGTGTTGGAGCATGAGTTAGCATCTCCAGCCCTTGTTCAACATTTACTCGAATTTGAGAGAAAATTTGAGCCAAAGCTTCATTTATCATTCATTCTATTGGGCAAACTCAAATCTGAGCACAAATTTGAGTAAAAGCTTCATTAATGGCATAACTGCGTATTGTGAAGAGAAAACAATACTTCGAAAATTTGAGAAGAAGTTTGAGTCTCCCTTGATCTGGTTAAACAAATGAGGAAAACTCAATCTGGTATGAATCCGAGTCAATAGTCAAGGAATGGAGTGAGTTTAATGGGCTTTTACTCAGAATTTGGTTTTGAGTCAATTAAAAGACTAAGGGCTTGAGATTGTCTAATATTGCGGAGGCAAATTAGGCATTCATAGCCCACTGAAAAATTCTAACATAGCGGTGTTGAAGCTGCAGTGTTGGAGCATCAGTGGCATTTCAATCATTTCATATGATTTGTTCATTCAAGTAACTATGGAGGACTCGGAGTTGTGAGGCTCCGTTCCAGAAATCTTCTTAAAAAATAAGCAGCTTATTTCACATTTTCAAAATCAAAAATAATGAAAATGAAAAATAATTTTCTATTTTTTTTTTTGCACCGTATTAAAGATCTCAATGAGATCTATTAAATAAGATCCATAGTGATAGGAAAATTATTTGCGTAAGCACATGATTTTTGAGCTTGAAATTGCCTTCTTAAAAAATAAGGGCTTTTTTTTCCGAACGGAGCCTGAGTCTAACTCCAAAATTCATGGGCTGTTATTGGGAGATTCTTGTTTTTCCTTGCTTATCCAGAATTTTGGTCAAAGTACTCTGTCACACAGACTTGGGTGCCTGTATCAGATGTTGATATTCATCTTAGTGTGGGGTTGATCTAGTTCTCGTGTTATGGCCTGGATATATGTATTGTTTTCCACTGTAGGTAGTGATGATACCAGTTGATACGGTGTCAGCATTTTATGCTTACAGTTCTGCTGGAAGCCTGTAACTAACAATGAAGCGTTTATTAGATTAGGCTACAGAATTGTTCCATGATCTATGAATCCTGCAACGTTTAGTAGTTAGGGTTCATACTTTCAAGTTTCAAGATCTCTCTGGTTTGATCCCAATATATCACGAACTATAAGCTGACAAAGGCTAGAAAATCTCAGGCTCAACAACACCTTGCGATCTTCTATTGTATTCATTCAATGCTTGAACACTAACTGATGAGAGGCTAAAAAATGCGATCTGTGGTTCAGTAGGACTATTAAGATTAGATTAGGATTGTACTCCTCATCGGAATAGGGAGACCTAATTTGTCCTTGACTATAATTTATAATGCATACCATGAAATAATTGTACTTGCACTAGCATCCTAATCCCAAAATTAACTTCTACCTCCACATTATTGAATTCTTCATTAGTATATCTCTCCACAATTATATTGCAATCACCCACCTATTATAATTATACTACAAACATATGTCACATCAATATCTTTGTATTTCCTTATAAATCCATACTAGCTGCATAATTAGGCATGTGTCGCCTCCTTTCCCTTATTCTCATGTTTACCAGTAAGAATGAATAAGCGAAGCGTCAATTTCACTTTTCATCTTTGTTTTACTGTTTTACTATGCTTTCCTTCTTACCTGGATGCTTGTCTTATGTTTTAAGACTGTTTGGACCTTGGGTATGTGGAGGGGAAAAACTGAATAAAAAGAAAAACAAGGTAAAAGAGCAAAATATAATAGTTTTTGTAGGTTTATATATGAAAATAAAGTGGATACGCTGATAGGCTGCTCCACAAGATTTTTCACATTCAATTACCATTGAAGGCTGCTGAGTGGCAGCTCTTAGAGCATGTACACAAGACTAGCAAAACCCACCAAAGTAGCTGTTTTACCGAATCAAATGCACAAAAACAGCTTGCAGCAGTCTCGGAAAACATGGAGCTATTTTTCCTTTCCTAAAAATCCTCTCTATGTCTACCGAGCAACTATTCACGAGCAAAACATTAAAAAATATTGTTCTTTCTCTCTCTCCTCCCTCATTTTCTCTCGTTTTCCTCTCTACAAGACTGATACGACGACGACAACCCATACGGCGGCAGCAACGATGTTGGGGTTGGGGAAGTCGAGGTCGGAGCGGATGTCGGCACAGACGGTCTTCCAGAGGTCAGGGGTGAGGCTACCGCTCCATCCGAAGTGTGTAGGGTGTTTGATCCGAGCACACCTCAGATGCCGTTGATTCTCACGTGGGGCTCCTCGTTTTTTTTTTTTTAAATTTTTGGACGGCTCGAATCGGCTGTCCGGTGGCCGGATACGGTCAGGCGCGGCCGTCCCTACGATTTCGGTACCGACCCCGTCGGTACCAATATCATTTTCATTTGGTAACTGTATCAATGCTTGCATTTGATTTCCCTTTGGAGCTCGGCATGAGCCTCACCCAACCCTCATTTTAGGACTCTATTCTTTTGCCCCCTCCCCCTCCTCGAGGTTTTTCAGGATTCTGTCTTCTGCATTCCAGAGGTATGCAGCAGTCCTTTTGTCCCACATAAGTCTGATAAGTATTGAGACTAAGCCTAAGGTAATTTCTAGGGTTTTGAATAATTCAATTAACCATTGGTGCATTCGTTGAGATTCGAACCTGAGACGTATGAGACCAATCTAAAGCCCTGGCCACTGGACAGCTTCAATGGTTCTCTACTTTGGCTCCTGCAAGAAGGCTAAATTCATCTTCTATTGTTGTTTGGCATGGTTATGTCTGGTGCTAGGAAGATTTAGCTATGCTTTTATGTACCGAAGATGCATGTCTATTTAAATGAATTTTCCTCAGTAAGAATGAACAAATTTTGAATTCAACTAATATACTGTGTGATGAAGAAGGGAATAGAACTTGTATGCAAGTAAGTATTGGAAGTAGGAAGTAGGAGACAATGTTTTGGAAATTTGTAGGCCTTGCCCTTGTGTAAGTCAAATATTTTTTTTTGGCATCAAAGAAGAACATTATATATATTAATGAGAAGAAGATTACAAACGTTTAGCAAATACAAAACAAAATACAACACAACTGTGTTATCGCCTAAGGTAAAGGACGCCGACGACATGCGAAGGCCTAGAGGCCTAAAGAACAGAACATCGTGAATACACGAAAAACAACATAAAGAAAAAATAAAAAACAGAACCAAACAACACCCATCGCCATCACCACGAGCAGACTCAAGAACACATACCAAGGACAGCACTGCCAACACCCAACAACACCACCAAAGCCTTCCAATCGTCAAGACGCAGCCATCGCCTAACACACGACCAAACCGCTGGCCGGATCACGCCCATATATAACGGCAGCCGACACAGATCAGTTAGCCACAAGCAGAAACCGCCCCTCAGCCCAACCTCACTGCATCAAACTTGCAAAACAGACATGCATGCAAAGCAGAAAAGAAAATAACAGAACGGAAAACGATCGGAGCGGTTGGGGAAGGGGAGAACGAAGAGGGGGAACTAGATCCGATCGGAAAGGGAAAGAGGGAAACAAGCGACAGCCGAAGGGAGAAAAGAAGGGGGAGTCGATCGGCTATTGCTTTTGGGGGGGACCCCGATGCTCGACGGGGAGGGGCAGACAGAAAAGGGGAAGTCGAGCAATCGGAGAAGAAGAGAAAAGGATGCATGCATATCCGGATGGCTGGTTGCGCCCCAAGACCACCAAATAATTTTTCTTAGGACCCCATTAGTTGGCAGCTCATTTGCTCATGTTAGAGCAATTCCAACAGGCTAGGCAGAGGCTTATTGACTGTTTCAGCTAGCAGCAGGACACTTTGTAATACAACAACAAAAAAACCCCCGAAAAAACATGCTAGTCAAATGACTAGACATTTAATCTACTTGAATTTCGACTAGCTACGTGTAGCTAGCCATTGAAGGCGAGACAAATTTTGTTACGATCGTAAAGTGTCATATTATCAACCACAAAACTACGTAGTTTTTCAGCCAACTTTTTACTCCGTATGTACTCTAGGTAGACAGAATGCCACGTACTGTTGGAGCACATCTATATTATAAAACAGAGCGGTTTCCTTGTAAAATGTCTAGGCATACAAATAAAGTAGCATCCATAACCGTTCGATCGTATTTTCTGATAAGGTTATAGCCGTCAGATTGAATGAGGGGGTGTTCCAGATGAATAGTAAAAGGAAGTTTAGGAAAAGGAAGGTTTTTCAAGCTCAAAAATTATGTGTTTACTCAAATAATTTTCTTACCAATATAGATCTTATTTGATAGATCTCATTGAGATCTTTTAAATAGTGCAAAAAAAATTTAAAAATTATTTTTTCATTTTCATTATATTTGAGTTTGAAAAACCTTCATTTTCCTAAAGTGCTTTTTACTGCGCATCCGGAACGGGGCCTGAATACTTCCTATTATATCCACCTACACTAATGTAAAAAAAGAAGTTATACGTTTCCCACGAGAAATATACACCCCTTCTTTTTTCAATTGATTTCTTTAAAGTTGATTTCCTTACCTTCAATTCAATATTTGCTTTTAAGTTGATTCTTTTAGGTTGATTTTCCTACAGTAAAAAAGGAAACAATCATTTTTGAATTCATAAGTGAAAAGAAAACAACCGTCTTTATAAGAATAGACAAAATTCTTCTACGTGTTTCTTCGGGGGAATAAAAACTGAACTATTTTGAGTTTTTTTGAATAAATTGATGAGTAAAGGAAGATGCTATGTTGAGTTTTTTTTGCCTTTGCGTTAAAGTGGTTAGAGGGATATTCAATAACAATTTTTTGACCATCGATTCTAAGCCGTGCCTTCAGGCACGGGCATGCGCTAGTACTACATATATTAAGGCACTGGGCAAAATGAAAATTATACTTCCTTTGTTACTTTTTATTAGGTAAAATAGCTAATAGTGAGATGCTCTTATAAAGAAAAATGAAGTATGTGAATAAGCTTGTATGGTAGGGGCTCGATGCTCAATTTTTTGATTATTCAAGAGAGAAAAGGCTAGAGTAAACAAATAAACAAGTAATGTCAATTAAACGGCCTTGTAACCCTTGAAACAAGGGATTGGCTTGGTGGTCGAGGTTTGAGTAAGGGGTTTGATCTATTTTTAGGTATCAGATACGAAACCTTCTTAGATGATATGCACTTGTTTGGGGCCAGTCTATACGGAACTTTGTCCCATCTTTAATTGAGCCTACTGGCTAGTAAATGGTGGGATTGATCTAACAGGATTAGTAAAGTGAGCATAGGCGGGGGCCGGAAACCCGAGTTATCAAAAATAATTGATTCAAAAAAGAACCGAAAAGTGGGCTTGTAAGGTTGGAAAAAAAGAACCAAAAAGTTGAAGGAGAAAATAAGAGAGAAGGCAGCAACCGGCGCAAAAGTTATCAAGAAAAAGGAAGAACACGAAAGGGAAAAACTGAAGGAGCGGCCTAAATCATCAATCAATTAAGAGGAGGAGAACTAGCAAAACGAGACCCACATCCCATGTGTCCACAATATGGCATCTATTTGATTTTGACCAATGATTGATTTTGGAGGGCGTCCCATTCAAAAAGATTCTTTGGTTCGCAAGACGAAAACTTATAGGTAAATAAGTAATGCATTTCCATTAGTAAAAATTCAAACTTTCTTGCGGCTAATTATTAGTTATCAGTGAGTTCTTTCAATTTATCCAAGTTGTAAATTTTTCTTGCCGACGGGACAATCTGTAGGCGAAAACATATTTTCTGATAAAAGTATATGCAAGATGGGAACTAGTGATTTACATATAACACTCCCATTTGATATTTTGTTGAAATATAGGAGGCGGCATAGCATTCGCATCGTTGGAACGATATCGCAGGAAAAACAAGTTTGTAATGTTTGAGCTTAGCTCAAGTTCTATACCTGAGTTTTAGGATGGAGGTTTGGTGTTGGAGCCTACGAAACAACGTTAAGTGCCTGATTGCACGACATGAAACTTAAGAGGCAATGCTTAATTTTATGTTCATCTCAAAGCCAACTCTTCAATCCTGATAACTAACTAAAGCAGCATATGTAGAGCAATTACGAGGTAGCATTGACGTATCGGCCAAACCCAAGCTTTAGTCTAGTTGGTTAGTGAATTTGCTCTCCGCATAATTGACAGATGTTTGATTCTTCGGGTCAGGCAGCAAAAAAATAAGCTTTTTGCGAACTCCCGAAGTCGCGGCTTGAATGACCTATCTTTGAGCAAACGGGGAAAAGAATTAATCGACATGCGCGTAAGCAGACCCAAATACTCCTGACCGTAGACAAAAAAAATGACGTATCGGCCATTATTCTTTTTTGGTGGTGGAAATCCCACTCCAGCATAGTTTAAGGCTGTTTTTTTTGGGAAGAATTTGTGGAGGAATTTACGAACAAAAGGTAAATTTAAGATATTTTTAGCAGAATGCTTTAGGTTGTCTTCACTTTTCTACAGTAGAAGGGAATGAGCACATCCCAACATGAATAAAATAGCACTTGACATTTGCACCAATCTCTACAAAGGCCCTCTAAGTCACAAAAGTTGCATTTGGAGATAGTCAAACCTGCTGTAATTTGGACCTCTAAGTCACAAAAGTTGCGTTTGCGTGTGGAAGCGGAAGTGGGAGAACGAGCGTGAAACGTTTTTGTAACACATTCCAAACTACTAAAATCTACAAGAGCGTGAATGTAGTGCGAGAATTGAGAACGGGACTGGAGCCCCTCTCTCTCTCTCTTACGACACACACAGTCTACTTTCTGAAAAGCAAAAACAAAGAAGCAGTGTATTCTTCTGGACAAGGGGAAAACTGACAAAAACAGACCACATGGCAATTTTGGAAAAATGGGCCAAAACCACAATTCTCTTCCCCAGTTTTATCACCAAATCCAAAATGGCACAAACATTCATTTACATGACAAAATCATCCTTCTAAAGTTCTAACTTTCATGCCCCATCTATTCACCAATTTCTGGCCTCTAAAACAAAAAAATTTCCCATAAACAAATAGAAAGAAAGAGTCTACCTCAACAAGAAGTTTAAAACCCATCCTCTTTTATCAATAATCTGCACAAAACAACACAAGTTCAGCCCACAAGACCATCAGATGAAGCTACAAAACAAACAAACAAACAAATGTATTGTGTAAGCAAGAACAGGTACTTACCATCATGTTTCTTCAGTAAATTCCTGGCAAACATCAACAAAATAACTACAAACCCCACTCCTACTGCACCTCCTAATATAATAGCCACTGTCTTCCCTGTATTCTGCCCTGACCACCCTACATCAATTACACAAATCCCACATTACTCCTAGCAATCCAAAAACCCTTTCAAGCATCACAAAAATGTTCAGCAGAGAGAGACAGGGAGAAAGCCAACACTAATCAAATTTAGGCCAAAACAATCTTTCAATAGTCACAACATTTGGAGGTTCAACAGTTGAGTAATCCATATGTGAGTATCGTCTGATTCAACATCATAGATACACCGACACGAACTAGTATCCCTGGTTAGAAACAGGCCCCGAGATCAGTTGAGGTGTACAAAGTTGGCCCGGAACTCGGTTATCCTTAAAAAGCCCACCACTTATTTGTTATGCGTGAAGCTCACAGGTGATGTGGTTGGTCATTAGAGTATTTAAGAAACTCCAGAAAATCTTATCCAAATGTGGTCAAATCATTCAAATATCTACTAAGATAGGGAAATCTTCCTAATACAACCAAAAACCAAGCAATTAAACAAACAGAAAGGGGCACAGCTTCGTTGTGATTTCTTTAACTTTTACCTGATGGAGAAGAAAAGGAATCATCAGATGGAGACTTCTTGGGGACCCCATTAGCGTAATAATTGTAGCTAACAAAGCACTTGTTGAGATAAACCTGACCAGAAACTGAGCTCCCACACTCCACCTGAGCTCTCTGCACAGCGTTCTTCACACAACTGCCACAATCTGCTGCCCCCAAATCCCCCTCACACTGCCCCAAGACGAAAACAGACTGGAAACTTGTTGTGTAAAACAACCCATTTCCCATCCCACTCACCAGAGCTGAAAAGGCTGTATCCCTGCTCTCTCCAAACCCATTTCCTCCCCCACTTTTCCCACTGCAAGTCTTGAAAAGCATCTCCATACCAGAGATTTGAGTGAACCCAGAAACCTCATAGTGGATGTAACAGCCCAGGAGCTGGATTCTTGCAGCAATGGGGGTCCCACACAGCTTGTCAATGAGTATAGGGAGCTTACTCACACAGTTGTAGCAGTCAACATTACTTAGGTCACCCCTGCACTGGAAGAGGCCAGAAATGGTGGTTTGGCCGCTGCCAGTGGTGGTTTTGAAGAAATTGGCTTTCGAAGACTGTGAAATCAGTGACCCAAAAAGGGATGAGAGGGCTTGGGAGTAAACCCCAGATGGATCTGAGATGGATTGCCTTGCACAGCCCTTGTACACCAGAGTGGAGTAATCAGGTGCAGATTCAGAGAGTGGGATGCGGTCAAGATTGGGAAAAATGAGGAGGAGGAGAAGGAGAGAGAGGAGGCTAAAGTGCTTTTTGGGTAAACCCATTTGAGTGAATATTGTGGTGGAGCTGCTGGTGGCTTAAATCATTGATCTTTTTGAGGGATTTTGAGAGGTGGGCTTTTGAACAAATGATAAAAAAAATTGAAAGGGTATGTGTTCAGTTCTTTGGTGCCTGCTTTTTCTCAGTTTTTCACTCAAAAGAGGTTTTGGTTTCTCTTGGTTTGGGGTTTGTGAAGGTTGGGATTTTGCTTTCTTGTTTTTTGAGGGGATGAAGAGATGAGGGCAACTTGTTCTCTGTACGAGCAGAGGTGTACACTGTGCAAATAATATTATATATAAATTTATATGTATATATATATATATATATATATATATATATATATATGTAAATCAGTTTTTTTTTTTGTTTTTTGTTGAAGAGAATGAGAACAAAGTGTTTCAATAATTAATTACTCGTATTATAAAAGAGGAAATATTCTCTAGGTAAAAGAGGTTAGGAGAGAGAGGAGGGAAGGAATCAATATCTGTGGGAGGCATTGAATTTTTGACGCAAAGTGCACATCAGGCATTGAGTGAGGATTTGAAATTGGAACATTGGGTTGAAGGGTATTTCCACTTTCGTTTTCATTGGAACGTTGGAACGTGAACTCATTTAATAGGAAAACAAAGGAAGAAACTTTGGTGGGAGAAATGAAAGAAATGGGTGGTGCCATTTACTTTCATGGAGCCTATGCATTCATGATTCATGCTAGAAATTTTCTAAATTTGAAAAATCATTTTGTTCAGTATTTGTAGGAGTAGAAATATGATAATCGAAATCTAGAAAGTACTCCAACTATGTACCGAAATTAATAAAAGTCCATATAGGATGAACTTATAAATATTGAAGACAATGACAAACTATTTTTTTGGGTGTGAACTTTTTATAACGTTTGATCATAGTTTTTTACTTTCTAAATTTCGCCCATTAAAAAAATGATTAATCTAGACTAAAAATTGAGAGAGAAAAAGACCAAATTTTATTTGACAAAAATACCAATAGTTTTGTCCAAAGCCAGTTGCATCCAGTTAAAAAAAAAAGGAGTAATTATTGGTCTTGGACACCACCAAGTAAAGGTGTCGAATGGGTTGTGTCGTGTCAGCCCAATCCATTTATTTTCGTGTCTAGCGTGCTTTGTGCTGTGTTGTTTTAGAGTATCATTGGCCCAGCCTGGCCCACGGTCCACCATAATCTATGTCGTACCCTGCCGATTCCCGTGTCCGTGTACATTTGGGCCTTGTGAAGATAAAAAACACTTCATCCATCCCTAAATAAGTGTTCCTTACGAAAAGACATACTACAATTTTCCAAAAAAAAAATTACTTTCGTGCATAATTATAAAAATTTCTTCGCACTGAATTAAAGATCTCACTGAGAGTTCTTTAATTTGGTGCCAAGAAATTAAAAAAAATTATGCAGGGATGTACTTTATTATTTTAAAAAAAATTGCACATATTTTTTTAGGGGACACTTATTATTAAAGTACTTTCTAATAAGTACTTTATTATTTTAATAAGTACTTTCTACAAAAAGTTTTTCATTTTTTTAAATTGAAAAAAAGGAAAGTAAAAGATAGTTACAATTACAATTAACACATTTATTGAAAGGGGACAACTGTTGGTTTTTTGAACGTGTCATGTGTGAGAAGCTGAGGTGAGAAGCATGTAATATCCTGTAATATTTATATGGTATGCAATTCAAAATTGGCATAATTTTTTCTTTTTTTGGATGTTTCTTATTAATTTTTTTGAAAAAAAAAATCATGTTTGTGTAGTGCCCTTATACATGTCATGCCTCGTGCCTATTTGTGCCCGTGTCATGAGCTCCAAAATGATGGCCCAATCCGGCCCATCTTAGAGTTCGCACCGTGCCGGCTCATAGCATGCCGTGTCGTGCCGTGTTAAAGCTAAAACGTGGCATGCCTGTGCCGTGCTCTTGCTGGCCCGGCCCATTCAACACCTCTACCACCAAGTGCTGTCCCAATACTTTTATCAGACACATTTTGTGAAGTCCATACACATAGTATTGAGCTCTACAACAATATGTATTGAATAAAAGTGTAAGGGCAACGCATGACCGCCCATCAAATTTTCACTAAAGAAGGGATTGTCTCCACCTACCAAGGAATTTGCTCACACTCTTGAAGTGTGAGTTTGATTCTTAAGGGGTAGATCAATCAGTTGGGAGGTGAAAATCCTTGTAGGTAATCTCATAGGCGAGTCGAGTAGTCCCCCATCCTGATTGCTTTTAACTGCATTCCGTAAATGTTGGTTCCCTATGCCGACCTTAGACAGATGAGTCTCATCCCATTATATGAACACATTCGTACTCACCTCCACTCCTAAGATGAGGCTACTACTATTGGAGAAACTTTTTGATATACCGGGGATACCAACACCCTTGGTATCTCCCGGTTTATTTCTTATTTTTCTACCATTTTCCAAACACAATTGGATGATCGGCTCCGTTCATTTTGTGGAGTTCGGCGAGAAATTTAAACATATCAAAAATCGTGTTCATCAAATTTTCGTAGATACATGTTCGGTATACGTGAAAATTGAAGAAAACCAAAACTAGATCCAAAATAACACCGAATCAGAACCCAATTTTGTTTTTTTTTAATTTTCATGTGTGCCGATCATGTATCTATTAAAGTTCGATGAGCACGATTTTTGATGTGTTTAAGGTTCTCGCCGGCCGAACTTTACAAAATGAACGGAACCGATCATCCAAGTGTGACAAAAAAATAGCCGAAAAATGAAAAATAAACCGGAGGGAATACAGGTATACAAAAAGTTACTGTATCTTTGATTTTGAATAATCATTCAAGTCATCGTTTGAGTGCGGAGATACCCAAACGAAGATTGTGTCCAAATCTTAACTAACTTTTAATGCAATGGCCAACGCGTCTGTCTTTCCTTCACCAACGGTCCCAGCTCCCACTTCCTTTCTCTCTCCGTCAATTTAGTGAAAAAGCCAAACCCATTTTCTCTCTCTCTCTCTCTCTCTCTAAAATGGTTTCCACTTACTCATCAATTTAGGTACCCATCGATTGATTGTCCAGATTCCAGAATTCCCCATTTGTTTCTCCTCGTACCCAAAAAGAAAAACAAAGATTCCGATGTTTTCATTCAAAGACAAGGTTACAGACCAGATCTCTCGCCTCTTCTCCTCCTCCGATTCACTGCCTCCTCCTTCTCAATCGCCACCGTTAGATCCACCTCAGGTAACCTCCTATCTTCCAACCTCCCATGCGGAAATCGAAAAAAGAATAATAAATCTTTCAAGCCTAATTTCGAAACCAATTTAGAGCTAATTGATGATTCTATCCAAACGGATCCTTGGTTTTTGCGGAGGTTCATGTGTTATTGTGCGTATCTGCATAATTTGTGTAATGAAGTTCGTTTAACTTAATGGGTTCTCTCATCAGATTCATAATGGGGTTTGATTCTGATACATGTTTTCACAGGAAATTTGATCTGTAAAATTGGGACAAGTACTGTTGTGAAGTTGATTTTGAATGCTCAAAACTCAACTTTGTAAAATCTATTGAACAATTGCTTGAGTTTGCTGTTCGAAAAATGGATACAATTGGCTACTTCTTTGAATCCGGATCAATGTTAGTCTCTTTCTTTTGACTTACTGGCCTCTTTTGTTTAATAGTACCAATACTAAAGGCGCATCTCATAGCATAACAAGTTGCTTAGGTTACAGGTTACTCATACCACACATCATCAATGGTATATAACAGCCCATGTTTTGTGAATTTTATGTCCTATAATGCAGGCAGAGAATGGGGTGACTGGTTAGGAAGTTGTTATATACGTATTACTTGGATAACTGTTTTTTGTTTACCTCCGTTGTGTATGCATTTTCAAATCTCAACCTCATGAGTTATGAATATGGCGTTTCAGCTGGCCAGCTGGGGAAAATTATGGTTTTATAATTTTCTTACCACTTTAAATTCGCATGGTAGTAGACAGCTTGTGATTTGTGTTTAATTCCCTATCTCTGAGGAGGATGTATTTCTGAATTAAATTGGGAATTAATGTGGATTAGAGTAAAACTAATGCATTACTCACCCTAGTCTTTCACTTTCTAAGTCACTATATCTGTTATATAGTTCCAGTGTCGAGAACTCGCAGTTTTAAGTGGATAAATAGGTATACTCCAATCCGAGCTTTATTACCTCATTTAGGTGGTGGTTGATTGGTCTAGATTCTCTAGAATGTGAAGTTTTCCTGAAAAAGATGGGAACTTTTGACACATTTTCGTCTCATCCATTCTAATTTTGATTATGGCTGTCATTGTAACACTGGGTTTCAAATGTGTAGGCCAGGCCACATTCTGAGGGTAAATCTTTGTCTTCAATCTTTACCTCCATTCTTCCCTCATCGAGCTTTGCTGGGTTTGAATCTAACAAGCATACGGATGATATCAAACCAATTCAATCCCCTCCTGTTAAATGGAAAAGTACAAGCATACCGTGGCTAGATAAACATGGCTATGAGGAATGTGATCATGAATGTGAGAATAAAGGAACTCCAAATTCCCATGGAGCGGGTCAAGAACGGGGGACTGGGAGGAGTGCTGAATGTGAGAACAAGGGAGCAGACCTAGACTCTGGGAGAAGCACTAGCAGTTCAGACACGTTTGAAGATGCAACCGAATCACATAATGTAGAGAGATCTATGCCATACCTCACAGAGGGGTCTTCTTTCATTACTTTAGACTTGTACGAGTTTTTGCTGTCGTCTCTTCCCAATATAGTCAAAGGATGCCAATGGGTCTTGTTGTATAGGTAATGTTTTCACTGGAATCATGTTCTACCCTGATGTGGTCTTGTATCCAGTTATTTGGTCTTGATATATATTCTTTCCACTGAAGGGCAGTACTATAAAACATGGTATATCTCTCCGTACACTTATTCGTAGAAGTGCTGATCTTGCTGGTCCTTGTTTGCTGGTATGTATCTTATTTATCAAAGTTTTTCTAACACTGGGAGTTCTTGAGTCTCTCCACGTAAACTAGGGGGTGGTGGTCTCTTGGTTTTAATATTGGAAATGGAATGTCTAAATTGTGTTCACAACTTCTAGATTGTTGGAGATAAACAAGGAGCAGTTTTTGGTGGGCTGTTAGAGTGCCCTCTGAAACCTACCCCGAAGAGAAAATACCAAGTAAGTTGCCTATTGTTATTGTCACATGAATGATAGTTACAAACAAAGAGGCCCCAGTTTTATAAAATTGTGCTATTCTCATTTCCCTCTCCTTTTGGTATTCAAAGTATGCTGACAATGAACTATTTTACCAATTGGTTTTGGTAGGGGACAAACCAAACATTTGTTTTTACGACCATCTATGGTGAACCAAGGTTATTTAAACCAACTGGTAAGCAATTTGTCTCTATGCAGCTTTCAGCATGGCAACTGCATGATTTACGTTTTTCTTTCTGTTAAATGGTATCTATAGGCTAATCTACAGTCTATAAAAGAGGTGGTATCATGTATGCTATCCTTACTTGTTTTGGTAACTGAAATTTGGATAAAGAACTTTTAGCTGTTAGAATGTATGTCTTTTATACAATTTGATTGCTATTAATTGCTTAGTGTGTTGTGCAAGATACTTCTACCTATAAATCTTTCAAACGGTTACACAATGGTCAAAATATACATGGCATTGGGTTTAGTGGTTAACACTCAACATGGTAACTTAACAGCGTGGGTTTCAATTTGAGGGCAGCCACTCATTATGGCAAATTTTAGGTCTGTGTCTAGTCTACATTTCCCAAAGTTCCATTAATGAGATAGTTTACCCGTTTAAACAATTGTATAAAAAACTGGAGTAGTTTCCATTCAGCTGATGCATAAATGAGTGTCAAAAATTTGTCTCTGTGAGGATTTTTGTAGATGGAAGTGTGTGTGTCTAGACATCAACTTTACTGATGGAACGGTTCAATAGCTTGTTTTACATTGTTTGACCCACTTCTTAGCAGCTTAAGCTTTTTCTGAGAATTGGTTGGTTGATATGGTATCAGAGTTGTTGAGATGTTGAGAGAGGTCTTAAGTTCAAGCCCTCAGTTTGCATTTGTTTTACGTATTCATTCTGCTTCTTCCATTCGTTTTCTGTTTTGCTCTAACAATGGATATTGACGGAAGGGTGTTGAATAACTTGATATACTTTGTTAGACCCATTTCCTAGCAGCTTAAACTTTTGGGACTATTCGTAACTAAACATCATGATGGAGGTAGCAAGTTCTCTTCTAATTTAGAATTACAATAAGCCTTAAATATGGTATGACCGATTTAGAACTGAACTTGGATTACAAGTTGCTGTGGTTCTTCCAAGCATGCACCAGTGAACTTAAGACGTGCTTACTGCTTAGAGCCATAGATCCACATATATCCATACTACGTTATACATTTAAGGAAAACATTGTCCATTTTCAGTGATGAATGGATGCTACATCTGGATTTTCCGATTCCTTGTCAACCATATGAGTTGTGCACACTTCAGTAATCTTTCAATATTTCAATTACATTTTGGATAATATCTCCAAGTTCTTTTCACCAAAATGGAACAGTATAAGTAGTGTATCATTTGGAGTTCTAGCAATATAACTTCCCAGCATTAGACCTTGATTAATTGCAGAATGACGGTCCTCATAATGTGCGCAGCTTGCTCCAATCTTTCAGCTTGGATGTTGATATTGATTTAGCCTTGTCAAAGAGAAAATGCTGGATATTATATTTAACAATTTCGGAATGGTTAATTTGTGAAGTTCATATCACGTTATCGTTGCATCCCACATGACTATCCTATTTTCGTATCTCTTTACTCTTTAGTCACACAACGATCATGTGATGTTCGGTTCAGGTCACTAGCACAGGCCCAAAGCAACATGCTCTTCACTCTTTAAAATCTGTAGTAGGCTGTTTTGATGATTTAAACCTAACGTGCCTCTCCTGTTTGAACAGGTGCCAATCGGTATTTTTACTTGTGTTTGAATGACTTACTAGCACTGGGCGGAGGAGGGAACTTTGCCTTGTGCCTGGATGGAGAGCTGTAATTTCCTTTTCTCAGAAAGCATTTCATTTGCAGTTTCTTCCATTAGTCTACTTTACTGACCAGTGTGAAATGCACATTGACTCTTGAGATTTCTGTGAATAGGTTAACTGGAACAAGTGGACCTTGTGACACGTTTGGGAACTTATGCCTGGCTCACAGCCAGGAATTTGAATTGAAGAATGTTGAGGTACTGCTCAATTATCGTTAACCTTCTGCTACCGAATTTCACCACTCTAAATGATTCCCTCTTACTTTTTGTGTTTTCGTATGAAGTATTGAGCCGATAACCGCGAAGTATAAAATTCAAGAAATGAATAGTTTGGAAGAGTTAGGTAACTCAATAGCCCCACTTACCTGGGTGCTGGGTTGGCTCGGCTTCACGGATCTGGTTTCTCCATTTGGTTCAATAAAAAGTAGTCTTAGTTAATAGGCCAATATGTCCTTTTCTTGCTGCCTCACCTATGTCCTCCTTGGACGGACTTAGGAGTTGTGTTTCTTTTAGTAACCTCATATATCGATCAAATTGCTGCACCTCGGGGTATCATGTATGTTGGTCAGATTTGAACATTGCAGAAATTTTCCTTAAAAGTTGCTCATGTCCATCATCGTTTAGTCCTTTTAGTGAAGCGATTGGAAGAAAAGATATAGAAGGGTTTCAGGCGTCAACTGCCTTTCATGGTTCCACAGAACGATCGAGTTTTTCATGATGATTATTGTGCAGTAAAAGTGATTGCGCTTTTGTTTGCAAATATTTTCAGTTTTGTTCATCAATCATCTCTGTGGTTTTTCTTTGAGAGTCTGAAACATGACAAGAAGGGATGAAGTCATAAATAAGTGGAGCAAACTTTAGATTTGTTAAATGAGCATCATCGCAAATAGGTAAAATAATTGAGACATAATCAAATTGCATACTTCTTTTCTATTTGTTTCCTTAAGAGTTCTATGATTTGGAATCTTTGGATCTTAGTGTGTACTATAATTTACATATGTTGGTTTGATCATCGAGTCTATCTGAACTATGTATCGCACAAATGAGAAATAAGACCTCATGGAATGGAATGTGCTTTAATCATATGATTTTCTCCCTGGAATTAGAATTTTTTGGGGTGTACCATCGGCTTGAGTCAATCTTATCCATTTTTTTCACTCCTATCCTTGCAGTTATGGGGGTTCACACATTCGTCACGCTATCGTATTTGACAGGATGCCAAAATCTGCTTCAATATGTAGCTTATTTGTATCTTTCTGATAAATACACAGTTTATTTGTATCTTGCTAATATTCGTTATCCAATTCCTTATTCTTTTGTATTGTAGTTTCAGATCTCTGGCATCATAATAGGTAGTTGTATCAGAGCGACTTTTGTTCAGCTATAGAACATTGTTTTCGTAATGCGAAAATGTATTTTGATGTCTCTTGTTTCGGTTAAGCTCATGCTGTACTGAAATGAACAAATTCACTGACCGGGTAGTTTTTTGAGCACTTTTATCCGGGCCTGAAATTGTAGCTGAAGGCGCGGTTGTGAACATCGAGACTTTTGCTATGTCAAAGAGGCTGAAGACTACTTGGGATAGCTTGAAAATCCTTTGGGTATGGTATTTAGTATTTACTCAAGGGAAGTTAGACATTTGCACTTCATGTTAGATGATTCTAGGTGTGCGTTGGGAACTAGAGTCATGACCAATGGAAGCTCATATTGAAGATGAGTTATGGCATGAGGGTAATGGTGATCAAGAAAATGTAGCCACGTGCCTAATTCGGTGCTGCATAATAAACAATTCTACGTCTTATTGAATTATCTTGAGTTTTGTTGTCCAACTTGAGGACAAGTTGTTTTCTTTAGAGAGGAGGAGTTCTGATGTAGTAGAATTGAGGAAATTTAGGTCATTTTAGCGTCATCTAGTGTTAGTAGCGTTCTTGAGTATGTATAGAGGTTTCTAGAGTCTTCATTAGCAATCTTTTATCATTTTAGGGATTTTCTTAATTCCCGTTCCGCTAAGGTTCTTATTTTTAAGTATTTATTTTCCGCTTTACGAGACAGGTCATTCTCTCATAATACATCACATTTAATTCAGAAAATAAGTACTTATTTGAGTTAATGGAACACACAATCTATTTTTTGATTTGGTTGCATCAGTAAGGAACTGGTGGGAATACCATTGCATGTTCGGGCGAAAAAGAAGTACCATGTAAATTTGTAATTAAAGAGCAAAAAGGCCGAGAAAAAACAAAAAACAAAGGACTGGTTTTATGGAGATGACTTGACCTATATTTGACCAATCCATATTTAACCCGTCTAGCAACAGTAAACATCAGCCCTTAAGCCTGCCCAACCTGCATTTGTAAGGGTTTTGGGATTAAAATTTAGGCCCATACGATGATATTGAATCATATTCAATTTGCCCATATGCAACCTAGGACCCATCTCAACCCATTCAAACTCGTCTGGTTGCCACCTCTAGAATAGGTACCACCAACCGAATTCTACATATATTGAACTATCGCTTTTCCTTCTAATTGTTGTCATTGTCTTCTTTTTTTTGGCTTATCGAGGGCGTCCGAATCATTTTGCCTCAGACTAATTAATCCCTCGGGTACTTGCAGAGTTGCAGTCCCCCCATCCCACATGTACCGGGTAATTACCGGGCCTAAGCCCTAGTGGTAACCTCAAGGGAAGTGAGTTATGGAATTTCACCGAAGTTGTCTTTGATAAGATTACATGATATGCTGTTACTTTCTTCTAAAAAGTGTTTCAAAAATGATCCTCAGACATGAAA
Organism: Rhododendron ferrugineum; assembly: GCA_025642025.1. Taxonomy (NCBI): domain Eukaryota; kingdom Viridiplantae; phylum Streptophyta; class Magnoliopsida; order Ericales; family Ericaceae; genus Rhododendron; species Rhododendron ferrugineum. The sequence goes on from JAOTQK010000019.1 coordinate 21,574,332, forward strand.
TGAAAGTCATCTATCATTGTCATCACATCACAACTTCGCGTAAACTCAACCCGAACTGCACAAAAACTCAAACAATAATCGCGGAATCATCTCATGTTTCTCTGTTTTTTTGGCAAATCACCATCAAGTTAATTGTACTAGTCGATGCCGTTTAGCATAGATGCTGCCAACCCTGTGCACTTCTTTACCAGATAGCATCCTCCCAATGCACAGAATAAAGTTCATCTTTTTTTCCCACAACATCAGAAGATCATAAAATCTTAGGTTCCAACGTACCGATCAAAAAGTTAGTGCTTAGTGCATCTGAATTTCGCCAAAACTGGTAATATGGAAGATCTGTCTATACTCTAGGGATATGGCCTTGCCAGTTAGGGGTATAATTAAAGGTTGGTTTAGTGATTGCAGTACTTGTTGACCAGAATAGCACAAATAAAATTGCTGAATTTCATATGGTGGATCGAGCGATATTCTGTTCAAAGAGGGGAAAAAAAAAAGATAGAGAGACATCGATATGTTCTTCTTTTGTCACACACAAGCACGAGGACGGTTGTTCCTGAGTTTTTTTTTTTTTTTATCTGCAAAAAATGAGTTGATGGCATGAACAAAAGCACAAGGACTGTTGGTCCTGAGTGATGACATAAACTTGAGAAAGTTTCACACAACCTGCAGATTATATAGTGCTGCTGCGTATCTAAAGGTGGGTTTCTGATGCAAAGTTACCTAGGATATGGGTCACTTTTGTGGGGGTACCCTATGTGATTGGTGTGTCTTTTGATACCAAATTTCCTATCATTAAGTTTGAAATTTTTTTGGCATGAGGTTTGCTAGTACACCATATCTTTATCTTTTATGCTGTCGGGATATGAGTGGGGGTGTTTGCGGTAGTTTGTTCTTAGATTTTAAATTGCTGATTGATGATTCTGCTTCAAATTCTAAATTTTAAATTTTGGAGAAGTTATAAAGAGTGTTTGCTACAACTTTAAATTGTGGATTAAACGTTATAGACGTTGAAGAGTGTAGGAGAGGTCAAAAATCTTGACTGATCTCCCTCGGGGTTCAAAAATAGAGCCCAAAATATTCATGAGAATAAAATGTGCTGGAGAGGTGAAGAATGGTTGGTGTTTAGAACGAAGGGGTGGAGGAGACATAAAACGTGCGACCGTGCCCGAGTCATCAGGGCTGCCTACGTATCCCGGTGCACAGGGAATCAGGTCAAACGTAGTTCCACTTTTCCTCTCGAGGAGATGGTCTCTCCCTCTCTCGGAAAATCTATCTTCTTTCTCTAGAGGAGATGGCTCTCTCTCTCTAAAGATCTACTTTCTCTCTCTAGAGGAGATGGCTCTCTCTCTCTAGAAATCTGTGTGTCTCTCTCTGTCTCTGAAGGAGAGGTCCTCCT
>JAOTQK010000019.1:21704137-21716806 GCA_025642025.1 Rhododendron ferrugineum
GCTGGTAATCAATACCATGCCCTGGCCCTAAAGCTGGCAAGGTTTCAAAAACCGTAGTGGCTAGAACCAGCGCGCGCAGCAGGTGCTTCGAATGCGGTTCCTTGGGTGTCGGACCTTCAAACCCGAGTGGCGACTCTGTATTCTGAGCGCTTGCTTCCCCGCTTGCGCTCCCTCGATCTGGGCCCTTGCTTTGGAAACCGGAATTTCCAAGGGCATGCTTACCACAGAGAAAAATAGTGGTCGTTTTAAGAACTCATATCCTGGAATGTTTACTAAGGAAACTTGATACTTTCATGACCTAAGAAGCACAACAAACTTCCACAGAGGAGGCGTTGTGCTGGACCACGAACACTCGTTGTAGGCCTAAAAACATGTCCACACTACTACGTGTCCTCATTAGATAACTAAATCCCTAATGTCATATACTTTAAGAACACCTGGCGGACACTTCAACAATATCAGTTCTTCTACTTAACACATATGTGAAAATCTCTTCATGGTAATCCTGTTATGAATAGTTCGTATTGCCACTTATATATGCACCCTTAACATGGTGTGGAACTCTTATGAGGTGGTGTGGATATATGTAATGTTCTAAGACTTAGGGTTAACTAGTTTAATGATACTAGAAAAATAACGAGACATATTTTTCATGACCTTGGGAAAAAAAAATAGTAATATAGACTTTTATTCGATGTACGATAAACATAAACCTTTAACATGTTCAAAACGTATCGTGCCCCTGATTTTTTGGAAAATGAGTTGTCGGTAGGCCTGTGTCACGTGTCTGTGTCGGTGCTACTTAGTTCATGATATGATGATATGATAATGAAGAATACTAAATGTTCCTTCGCATTTTGCATCAAACCAGCTGTCATATATCAATGGATGGTTGCAAATCTCCATGCAAGTGGAATTAAAGCAAACAACTTTCTAATTAGATCCAACATCTTTTTGCTATTAACTTCAAGTGAAGTAAAGTGGCACATCATCAAAACAGATTGACAGGGATTGAAAGGAAGTAAATATAAGATATCAGTCAAAGATCCTTATGAGTAAATTATATCTAGCCCTGTTCTAATTTATGAAGCTTTGTTTTAGTTTTTCTAACCAAAAGGGTGGAGTAGGGGGCAACCGGCAATGGCAACCTCCCCTGACCTCTGGGCGTGTCCACAAGGAATTCAGACCCCGGCAGGCCCCTTGAAGGATCAATTCTCCATAGGTTTATACCGCTCCACAAAGGGCTAATGGATACAGTTTGGCTTCGCAGGTGGGCAAGGTTCAAATGGTTGTCGACCACGAGACAAGAGCCTTTGACCTCCTGACCATCCAAAGTCCAAACCACTTCGAAGCCGTTTGCCACTAGGCACAACCCCTGATGGTAAATTATGAAGCTGAACTATCATATTGTATTTTGTATGAGCATCCCAAAGGGAGCCTTCAAATCCCACATGGCAAAGCAACAGGCACTTGTGAAACCAACACCAGCACCAACCCAACAACCATTTGAAAGGCCACGGCATGACCTTCACTCATGTCATTTTTGAAGGCAATGTCGAAATTTTATTTTTTTTGTTAGAAAAAGTGATCATTTGAGGACAAAATTTCAAAAAAGAAAAAAATGCTTTGTTCGTTTGGTAGTTTTGGGTATTTTAGTTTTGGTAGTGGGTGGAGAGAGAAATAGGATAATGATTGGAGAGAGGGGGTAATGAGTGGAGAGAGATAGAGAGAGAAATGAGAGTAATAATTGGAGAAATAAGGTAATGATTGGAGAGAAAGATGGGGTAATGATTACAAAACAAAACTAAAACGTTTCTAAACTTAGAAACGAACAAGGCCTACTCCAAATTTGAAGCTATGATTGGAGAGGGAGAATATTGTAGATGTCAATTTGCCACACAAGCCTTAAAAAACAATTGACACCACCAAATTTGAAGTCAAAGTTGGAGATGCTCTAACATTCTTATAAGGACACTTTTCAATATCCTCCTTGAGAAATAAGTAGGGGCCCATCTTAGAAGTTTGCTTTGGGCCCATAAAAGTCCATGGGCTGGCCCTAGTTCTAACTTTACCCAAAGAACATATAAATTATGATGACACCAATAGATCTAGTGCATGAAACAAGAATAGGGATGCAATTATGATAACACCAAGCGCTGTTTGCTCCTCATACATGAAAGTAAAAACTATTTACTTCATCAAGTGGCACCAAACACAGAGAAAGATAAAAAGATATGTGACATAAGTTACTATAGTGTTTTTGAAGCTATAAGCGCCCTAATTGATATGAAATTAAGAAAGATGCTCTAGATAATTGACAAGAGAGTAAACACATTACCTATAGACATACTGGAAAGCACCAAGTACTCTCGTTTCATCACATGTTGCTTGTTTCCCCAACATTTTCAGAGTATCTGGAGCATTTGTGGCCATTATGCATCCATCATAGGTTTCTTGGGAACCATCTTGACAGGTTATGAGGCAACCTGCGCAAATTCCTTCCGTATTTACATCACAACTCTGGTGGACACATTGCTTAGAACACTACCACAGCAAGCTAAACCTCTTTCCTACGTTCTTACTTAACAGCTACAATACAACAATTACTTCTAGTGTCACAAATTAATCCCTTCTGCTATTAGATCTCATGTTTTACAATCCATGGAAATTGAAACACTGGCTTTATGTGCTCAGCAAATACAATGAAGCCGGTAATTAAACATAACAAAACTAACTTCTCCTGGTCCATCCCTCAATGTTGCTCGTCTCTGCATCCTTGTTTTCTATTTTCTTTTTGTTTGCATATTCATATATACTGCATACACATATATATTTTCTTGGTGAGGTGGGGGCGGAGGAAAGGTCGTGGAGTCCAATGATCAAGCTATTCACCATTGGACGTTTTAAGAGCATAACAATTTGGGGTCTTATATGGGGCTTTCATCTTCCAGAGAGTTCAGGTTTTATTTGGAACTTCCGGATCCGGATCAAATAAGTTTGAAGAGTGTTATAGGCACCCTTTTGGTTAGAGGCATTCTTTGGATTCTGTCAATGCAATTTGTCACTCCAGGTTTGAGATTTTGTTACTACGCTGATCAGTTATTGTCGCAGAACCTTCTTTAACTTCGTCCAGCCTTAATTTTTTGCTGCATCTCCAAGGTTTCGGGCAGTGTTGTACGGCCAATGCATATTCTTGCGCACCATGCTTCATCGACTTTTTTTGCCAGACTCAGTTGCAGGTAATAACGAGTTTTTTCGTTCCAGCCCTGCGGATGAGATAGCAGGATTGATGCAGACAACTCTTTTCCCCTAATGTCCTTGGTTTACTGAATATTTATCTAACTTTGTTTTGCTGATTTCTGTATACTGTCTTGTTATTATTGAAGTTCTTCTTTTTCCTTAAAAGTGAAAGAGGTGATATTTCTAATTAATCAAAGCTGAAATCGACAACACACAGCTTTTCTTAAGTTGAAATTGGTACACAAGGTTCATAAAATTGGCATTTCATCTAGTCATGTAAGTTTTATTCAGTGAACCAAAGAAAACAAGATCAGAACGGACAAAATCCTAATCGTTTCATCATATTGTCACCTACTTTACTGATCGTGCGCATTTGTGTGAATACCTAAAATCACGTCAATCTCATTACTACCTCGCCCCCCTTGGTTAGTCCACTGTATTAAAAAATTCAACTTATAAAAGAGACATACTCATTAAACTTTTACTTTCCCATATACTCTTCAACACTTTCCCATGTCAGTATGGGCTGTTACTTTTATTTGAAAAGAGAAGGCCGGAAGAATAATATTATCAGCTAATTGACTTTTCATAGTAGATGTTTTGGGTGGGACAACCAAAAGTGAAAAAAGGAACCAATGAAGAGGGACGGAGGAAGTAAATAGTATTGTCGCAATTATTTCAATCCAAAGAACCAAACACATCTTCTTGTAAAGTAAGAGGCATCTACACAGAAAAGAAAAGAAATTCAGCATCGCAAGTATGTTACTCACCATTGTCTGTTGAAACAGAAAGAACCTCACAACCACTTCTTATTCGACAACCTCTGCTCTCCAACTGTTCTCTAACCTGTTTATGTTGCTTAATTAATACGAGTAATAAACTAACATGAGCGTTTCACGTATAAAAACCTAAGCGTTTGTAGTTATCTTATGGAGTAACCAATATGCCAACTACAGATTTGAGGTGTTTTGAAAATACTGGAATCACCTTTTTGACATAATTTTGTGAACCCCATCTGAGAGTATGCCATTGGGGACGGCCAAAGAGCTGTGGGCAGAGTAAAACAATCTTAAGGAACACTTCAAAATAAATCAGACATGAAAATCTCATTCAGCAGGCATTAAAACTATCTGATGCAACAATAGGAGAGGCGGTACAACTTTGACCAATGTTCGCGCAGCTTAACTAAAATGATTCATAACTAACTCCAATCATTTTCGTAATACATCCGTGGATACTGTACACCCATTCATAACTAACCAAAGTAATACGTGAACAGATGTATGTACCTGAAGCAAATGGCGACTGCGGCAAAGTGAAAGAACAGAATATGCAGAAAAGTTGATTGGTCCTTCTGAATGGCAGGACCAGAGCGAAGCGCACACGGGAAACTGTGCAATTTATAATCACATACTGACTTGGTGAGAACTATACTCAATCAAGGGGAAAGTCCAATTTACTTCCATGATAGAGGCCGGGTGCCGTTTATTGCGACACTTAACCTTAGCCAATAGCCATGTAACCGGGACTCATGTGCTATATGATTAACATGAACCACCAATCTTAGCAGTCAGTGTAAGGGATGCACCCAGCTGCAATGGAAAATGTGGAAGACCATTTTGCTCCTAAAATGAAGACTAAACTAAATGGAAAGGCTACAATACACCCCCTATTTAGCTGTGTACGGTATGCACCCTTGACACGCTTTGAATTCGTAACATTTTGTGCAAAAGTTCATAACAATTGTATAAACTTTCATATTTCATGACATTTGCATAGAAATTCATAACATTTCTTTAAAAGCTCGAAACACTACAAATGACATTATACAAAATAAATGTCATGAATCTATATACAAAAGTCATGAATTCAAGTCTAATGTTGTGAACTTTTTATGTAAAATATTATAAAGTTAAAGCGATTCAAGGGGTGCATACCGTACGCACCCAAATAGGGATGTGTATTGTGAGGAAGGAAGGAAACCCACTTCACCCTATCTCTTCCTTCATCCGACCCCTCTCTCTCTCTCTCTCTCTCTCCAGAAGCTGCAATCCATCACCAATGGCTACCTCGCATTGCATAACCCTAGCTGTCATAGATAGCAATCTCGAATCCATACCAAAATCAGTTCAAACCCATTTAAGCACATTCTCACCCACAATTTCGTTGGTTTCTCTTTCATAGAAAATGATCAAGTTCGGAAAATTTCTCAGCCAACTACTACTTGTGAATTGTGATGCCATTTGCAGAAATAAGTCATTTCTCTCTGAATCGCACAATTTATTTATTTATTTTTGATGAGATTGGGTGAGGAATGGAAGAGGCTCTTTTCTTTCTTTTTTAAAAAGATTTTTTTCGTCAATTTTCAAACTCAAATATAATGAAAATAAAAAATAATTTTTTAATTTTTTTTGCACCGTATGAAAGATCTCAATGAGATCTATCAAACAAGATCCATATTGGTATGAAAATTATTTGCGTAAATATATGATTTTTGAGCTTGAAATTACCTTCTTTTTCTAAAAGTTACTTTTTTTAAAAACCGGAACACCACCTAATCAAAACAATTTGTTCTTGTACATTTTCTCTCCTTTACTCTTTAAAATACTCAAATTCAAATAAAAATAAGTGATTTGGCTAAAAACCGCATTCATTTATTTTCTTTTCTCATGAAATCATTTCATCGAAAGAAAGGGCTATAAGTGTATGGTCAGACACGAACCCATAACGATATCATTCGAACCGCTCATATCGTTAGCGTCGTTGAAAATATCATCCACGAAACAAAATCATTTTGATCAGATATCGATAAGTATCAAACATCATCGTATGTTTAAACTAATTTTTTTGTTTAGACACTTATAGATGTTCGATGAAGATTATTATTTTTTAATGAATATATAATTTATGTTTTATGATCAGGATTAAATGTCAGGGATAAACCGCACGCGATGTATACTACCATGGTTAGATGGACTTTTCCCTTGAACAATTAACACTAAACCCATAATACGCATGAATTAACATAATTAATGAAGTTAATTTCTCACAAGGTAAGCTTTTTGAAATACTTCAGAGTAACCCCGTGATTTGATAAAATGGCCCAGCGTCTCGTTGCGACTAATGTCGGGGTTGTCTTCGAGATCTTCAAGGTACCTGCAATTTGAACACAAAAGGGGTCCTGAAGAGGTCAAACTTTCTGTACCGAAAAATCTTCGGTGCCTCTTTTCCGGTGCAACTGATTTGGTGGGCTAAACGAAGAGGACATTAGAAGTGATTTGCTAGCAAATTCAGGGGAAAACGGGTAATGGTAGCAAACTAATTAAATTTTCCATTTGTTTTTTGTTAATAATGAAATTCATTCACGGAATGCCCAAAAAGGAAAAAAGAGATTCAATCTAACTTCACACAATTGTGACAGAACTGTCCCATTTGACATCTTTTTACCCTGGGGTTAATTTCAAATTTGAGTATTGTCATTTGTCACTAGTAAGGCCATCTACAGTGGTATAATCAAAACTCAATTATTAATCAAAAGTCAATTATTTTTAAAGTTAATAATGTTTGTGTAAAAGATGACTCACAATGATATAATCAAACTTAGTAACATCTTTAAAAATAATCAAATTTTGAGATTTGGATAACCAAAACTAGCATCATTTTTCAATAATCAAAATTTGTGGACTCCACACCACATAAGTTAACTAGTTCCAAAATTTCAATACACGCATGTTTCAATTGATATTTTTTTCTTCTCTTCTTCGCTTACTCTATATCTTCTTCACTTCACCTAAAAACTGTTTCTCTTTCTTTCCCTCAAAAAGTGAAGCTCATATCTCTCGATCATCTACAATTCATAATAGAAGGGAAGAAAGTCACCAATTTTCCCCCAAAATTAAGAGAGAGAATCGATATATTTTTGCCAAAAAAAAAGTAAAATGGAGGGAAATGAATGGCAGGAAACAGAAAGGGAAAGAGAGTGAAATTGTAGTGGACCCTTATTTTGGTTATGGACTAGAAGTGACCATTGTGAAGCTCAACATTGTTAAGTTTAGCAACCTCTTAAATGAATAATCAAAAGCTGATGTGTCAACTTTTAATTATTCCTTTTTTATTATACCACTATGAATGACCTAATAGTAGTGCAACTAGCAAGAGTATAGGGAAAGACGCTCCCCCTTCTCTCTATCCTCTCTCTCTCTAGAAAGTTCACCTAGGTTTTCTCTTTGGGGGGCGGCGCCCGCCGCTAGCCGCCCCCTGCCTCATACTCCTTCTCCTCTCTCTCTCCCTCTCTCCCCTCCTCCTTCCTTCATCCCCTCTACCCACTTCTATACCCCCCGTTTTCTCTTTTTTCCCTTTTCTGTAAATCTCAAAATGATCGGTAAGGTAACGAGTTGGCCGTTGACGGTGGCTATGGTGGGTGATGTCGGTTTCATGGATCTCAGCGTCGCGGTGACTCCTGGTCGTTTATGGGTGCTGAATTAGTTGTAGCTCGGCGATCAGTTGCTGGGGTTTCGTGACGTCCGACGATGTCATCTCTGGTATGATTCTCTGATCTCCTCTATCTTCTTCCTCTCGCCTCCTTTGTTTTCTAGCCCCCGACCCTGTTCTTCAATACTTCTTCCTTCCTAGTCTCTCCCCCTGCCCCTTTCCTCGATTATTGTTTCTCCCTCACCGTTTGGACCCCTTCTCGATTTTCTGCTGGGTAACCGGGGTTTATGCTTAACGGCTTGGCGGTCTAGCGGCCGTGGAAGTCTTGATCAGCGTGGCTCCCGCCGTGTTCACTGCTGGGTGGCTCGGTCTTTGTCTAAGGGCTAGTGGGAGCATCCGCGTCAGATTGGGGTTGGTTGTCGCCGTTTTCGTCTCTCCTTTGGGTTGGCCGGAGGAGGCCTGGTGGTGTTTAGGTGGTGGTGATCCGGTGGCTTGCTGTGGTGGCTAGCTGGTTTTGGTGGTCAGTGGTGGCTGGAGACTTTGATCGAAGCTGTGCCGAAGAGTAGGGTTAGGTTTTGGGCCTTCTTGGGCTGTGTTCTTAATTTTCAGATCTGGGCAGTTAAGGCCTTTTTGCTTTGAGCTGTATTGTATTATTTGGGTTTTTTAGGCCTTTAGGGTTTTTTGTGCTTCATTGAATTATCTGGGCATTTTTGTGGCCCTGAGATGTTTCGGGCTTGGCCTGTTAGGTGTTTGTCCAACCTTGGTTGGATTCTTCTTCCCTTTCCCTTTACTTGTTGTAACCTTTGACAAGTATCGTTAATAATTATTTTGCCGATCAAAAAAAAAAAAAGTAAACAGTTTTGGCACTAGTGTGGCTTTTATCAGTACAAAATTAAACCTTATTTTTTAATTTTTGTGAATTGTATTTGTCTGATTTTTAGTGAATTTGTTTAAAATTTATTAATTGTTTTTACTCTATGTGGCTCTATGCATGCCAAGTCAGTTTTTTTTGTGATCCGTAAGTCAAAGTTGGATGGATAATTTTTTTATTTTTGAAGTAAAATTTCCTTAAAATATTCTCATCTCTTTTATATTTCAAGTGTATCTAGACTAGGTGTTCCCAAAAACATAAAAAAGTTTGGTAAAATCAGTAATAGAAATGGATTAAAAACAAAAGGGGATGACACCCTCTTTAACAATTTATCTCAAAGAATTCATTTCCAAAAGAGATTAAATTATGTACACCGTTGGTGTAAATATTCATTTCCTCCAAATCAATTACATTGCGCTGCGTCGTCAAAACAATGGTCCCAATTAATAGAAAACTAGTGCTTGCCCGTGCCTACGGCACTACGCACGCCAGTTGGAATTGCGTCGGCGTGTGTGAGCGTGTGTGCATATGCATAATGGGTGCCACATAGGACAAATGTGCCACATAGGACAAAGGTGCCACGTAGGACAAACACTCTTCTGTTTTATTAGATAGATGGCAACGTGACGCACTGTATGTAATTGATTTGAAAGAAACATTTATTTACACCACTGGTGTATATAATTTATTCTCTTTCCAAAAACACACTCTTTTGGCTTTAAAGCTGTATTGAAAAAGGTTTCATTTCCATGACCACCAAAACCCTATTCTCCTAAATAGTACTACCCATTGACTTATTTAACAAACCGTACACAACTGTGTCCGGGAATCGTTTGATGCATGTACGTCGAATGATCATGAATGAGAAGTCGTGGCCGGAATTATATTTTAAAATTATGTGAGTAGCATAGCTTTTCAACCATACTTACATCAGGGCGTCGTCCTTGAACTTAGCAATTTCTCGGATCATTTGCCAAAAGTATGGATCGAGAACATTCTTCTTTTGTGCAAACAAACTCGAAACTCCATTTCGACTCGATCCCCCACTCATAGCCGTGGCCTCTGTCTAAGCTCACCGAGAATGACATGTCGGATTCCTCCATCTCAACACCAAGACTTTGGAAAAACTCCATCAAGTTTGGATATGTTACCTGTCCAAGTACACCCATTATTAATTTTTACAAACTAGGCATTTGTAGGTGATCTAGGCTCTATGCAAGCAATATGTTAATTGTCATGTGTAGAGAGGTGGTTACCAATAGTATCATTTATTTGTACTTAATTTCAAGGACATTTTGGGCAAATGATCATGAAGAAAAACATTCACGCCAAGGACGTATGAGAGAGAGAGAGAGAGAGAGAGAGAGAGAGAGAGAGAGAGAGAGAGAGAGAGAGAGAGAGATGTGTGTGTTTGGGCCGGCTTATAATTTTGTAAAATCCCCTAGTACTGAGGGCAAAATAGGAATTTTCTTCTATTGTGCATTATCCACGCCCTCATATCCAGTGGCGGACCGAGTGACGGGCACGTGGGGTCACGTGCCCTCACTCATTTTCACCAATTTTGTACATACAGATTTTTTGGATTCACCTTAGGTCCTAAGTAAATGATTGCAATGGTTCATTTTTAGAGAATAATATTTAAGCCTTATCTAAAAAATATCCCCTCCTAAAAAATAATCCCCCTCTTTTCCCCCTCTTATTATATCTTTCTTCTCCGGTCCCTCCAAAACATATTTCTTTAACAAACAAGCCGTAAAGAGTTTCAAATGGTAAGTGGTGGCTATTTTTTTGTATTAGACTTCCTATTCGCCTAGTGTAATGGAATGCTTGTAATATTTTTGAAATAAAAATTTGAGATTGGAATAATATGCAAAATTCATTAAAGTGATTAAGCAAAGTTTATGAAACCAATTTATAATGTAAAAATACAAAATAAAAAAAAAGGAAATTTAGTGGGGGGCATGCAGGCTCCCACTAGGCCCTCACTGCCTCTGCCACTGATTATGTTGCTTGCTACTTAGACGAAAATAACAAAATGATACGAGCCATGAGGTAATTGAAGAATATTACAGCACGTAGACATGGAATATATTACACGTCACAATATTGACTATATAGTACCCAAAAAAAAAAAAAACACATATACACACACATACACATATATATTATATGATATATATATAGATGTCCTCAATCTTATGATTTCAAACAGAGTATTACACACAAAAAAACCTAGTATTAGGCAAAATATATGATATAGATGCCTTCAATCTTATTATTTCAAACCTTGATCACTCTCACACTCGTACTTGTAGTTGGGATCAACAAACTTATGACTTATCCACATATATAATCTATAATCTATTGACTAATTATCTTGTCTAATATTGACCACAACAAGCCTCAAGTACGGGAGCAGTAATATGGGGCCGGCAGGGAACCACAACAATCCAAGACTTGTTTTCACAATATAATTTGTTTAATTTTTGTTACAAGGTCAAGAGAAAATGTACAAAATCTTATGCATAATTTTTGTTTATATATGGTGGTTTACTATTCCATTATTATACAACATGTCATTGATACGCAGAATGAACATCTCGAGATTTAATTCTTCCATTTGTCAAAAACATTGTTTTTAGAAAATTAAAAATTAAACCATATTTAATATTTAAATTTTGTTGCATGAAAAAATTCCTTTTCTTATTCACCACTCTCAATTGTCATCGCTCCGCAATTGAGAGTGTAACAACTCCGATTTTTCGTAATAAAAATCTCGTTTGTTATATTCGGAAATTCTTTAATTATTTCTTAAGTGACTTATTTATTTTCTTTTAATCCGTCATAATTAGATTTTAGTCCTTTTAATTTTATTTCTTAACTAGAAATCCTATTTAGCAAACCTAGCTAGATTCCAACCGATCGTTTGGAAAACTCTAACTACCGATTCACCTAGTTACGTTTCCCTAACCATAAATGGACTATTTTGACCATCATTGAGCCTTATGAACCCTCCTAAACCCTATTTTGGACTATTAGGCCTTTAGGAATAATCATGAGATTCCAAAAGAAACACATGGCTTGAGGAAATCATTACTTTATGACAAGATTCCTTTCTAGGAAATGTAATTGCCCTAAGAATCTTACCAAGAATCATTACTTTTCTAGTCTTTCTATCTAGATATATATATACATGTATGTACTTAGTCCAAGAGAGAGAGAGATTCGGATGGAGAGAGAGAGAGAGTGAGGCCGAGAGAGAGAGTGAGGGAGGGAGTGTGGTGTGTGTGAGTGTCTTTGGTCACTCACACAAGAAACCTATCCTACTTTTGTTTGAACCAACCTCACACTCAATCAAAGTACAACTTGTCACCTCACTCTTGACTTGATTTTGTTCTTTCTCCCAAATAACCAAGACAAGCCCCAAAATCCTTCATGATTGCCTAAGTCATGGCCTAAAATGGAAGTGACAATGCATTGCATGCCTTAAGACTTGATTGGATAAGTCAATGGAGCAAACCAAGAGAGAGAGAGAGAGAGCCGAATGGAGGGAGAGAGAGAGAGGGCCGGTTGAGAGAGGGAGAGGTGGAGTGTGTGCAAGTGTTTTGGACTCTTGGACAAGCCATCTAATAGCCTTAAGCCTAAAACCTAGTTGCCAACCCATTCTAGTCAACTTATGACACTTCCTAGCTAATCATTTTGTTCTTTCTTCCAAGCCAACTCTTTCCTTGACATGACTAAACCCTAAACCCTTCATGATGGCCAAACATGGCTTAAAGATGAAATGACAAGAGATGGAAGGCATGGCATGCTTGATATGACTAGTCCATGGAGCAAAAAGTGGAGGAAGAAAGGAGAGAGAGAGGGCCGGCCATGGGGGGAAGAGGAGAGCCAAAAATTGCTATAAATAGGACCCTCACTCATGCTTTGAACTCACACCTTTAAGCCTTCTCACTTCTCTCTCTAAAAATCCTAAGTTCTTACTTTGTTCTCAAAGCTCTTCCTTGTTCTTGAGCGTTCTTGAAAACTTTTCAAGAAACCCATCCCAAGCCACCTTTTCAATCCAAAAAGTCTAGTAGTTTTAGTCAAGTCTTAGTTTCGAGAGAAACCTATCTCTTTCGAAGCTA
>JAOTQK010000019.1:21908764-21920900 GCA_025642025.1 Rhododendron ferrugineum
AGAAAGAGGAACAGAAAAACAGACACACAGATATACGAGGTTCGGCAACTTGCATACGTCCACGGGAGCCACACCAGCCCACTTTGAACGAAAGAAAACAAAAGATTACAAGTCTTCTCCTTTCTCTCTGAGAAAAGTTTTCTCTTGCACTTTCTCTTACTAGAAACGCTCTCCAGGAATTTTTATTTTCTCTCTGCTCTCAAGAAATAATGAATACAATAACTAATATTTATAGGCAAACCATAAAAGATAGCTGGACCCCTCCAACCAACTTGGGCTGCGGCCCACGGCCCATCCCAGCCGTTAGCCTGCCTGTCCCGCGCTACCTGTCGCAAGCCTGACCGTGCGTGCCTACCTGTTGCGGAACTCTCCGCTCTGGTCGCGGACCACTTACCGCGGAACCCTCTGCGCGGGTCACCGATCTCTGTTGCTGAAAGTTGTCTGCATCCCTAATAGAGGACTGATAGGATTTAATGTCAACTACGAGTATGAGTTCTATCTCATTAGTTACGTGGAAACAGAAAATTTTCTCTGTCCTTTTCAATTTCAATTAATTCTATTTTATCGCAATTCATTCATTCCAAGAATTCTTTTGTTTGAGTTCTCATCAAGGAGCTACAAAAGAAAAAAAAAGTTTTAAAATTTCAACGAAATGGGGGAAAAGAGGCAAACCCCTCAAAAAAAAAAAAAAAATTGAACTACAACCCCTTGGAAAATTTACAATTTTTTTGGCATTCAGTGTTCTTTTTTGAATATGCATCAATTTTATGAATGTCCTTAGAAAAGCTAAAAAGCCTTCAGAAAAGATGATACAGTACCCCCAAAGACAAAGAATGAAAAGTTGCAAGAGAGTCACCTTGTGAATTTGCTTAGCTCCCTTTGGTGCAATTTCTGCACTAAGTTGAAATCTAATTTCGCAAAAGCCAATAGAGTGTTATTGTGGGAATCATCTTGCTCATACAAGGAAATATACCGCCTTGACTCTAGCCTTGGCAAGCCCTTGTGGATGGGCTGATTTAGAGCATGAACTACTTGTGCTGCAATTGCATCATTGCTCAAGTTTGGTAGTGCAGATTTGAGGTGAGTGGTGGTAAACTCCAATGCTTCATCTAGTATATCTTCTTGATGTACACTCAGATATGTAGCTTCGTACAAACTCAACAATCCTCTCACATCACCAACCAACGATTCCTTAAATTTCCCTTCGTTGTCCTTGAGTTTGTTGAATACATCTGCTTAAACCATTCAAAAACAGGAGCAATCGGCCGGATTTTAGAAATATGAAAATTAACAGAAATTATAACAACAATTAGTAGTTGCAGCTCTAGAAACTTTCATGAAAATAGTCATAAAGGTGTTTCACAATTGCAGTCAATAACAGGTAAATTAAATATTGGCCAATTTCACAAGCAAAAAGATCACTAAGAAAAAAAATAAAAGGTTTTCCTGGCTCCATAAAAAAAATATGTTGGCTATGTTTTCCGAGAACATATGATTTCCAAGGTCTCCTTTATCGTCATTTATATGCCCTTTTTTTTTCTTAATTGGTCCTGTACTCCTGCTTTGTGATGAACTTTTCCCGATCAATTACAAATACTTACATATACACACTCACATTCACATGGGAACACACACACACAGTACACATTCAATGTGTGTGCGTCCAGGTTTGTATATCTTTTCGCTGAGAATAACAAATTTCAACCAAAATATGGGTGCTACAAAAATCGGGGATGTAACCAAATAAATATGGGTAATAAGTAAAAGAGAATTACCACAGGAGACAGGATGTCCCTGCTGTCTAAGCACTCGAAATGAGAGAGCCACAGTGTAAAGATCTTCATCATTGGCCATTTCATGATAGGTTTCATATATGTGCTGTAATGTTGTCTCAATCTCGGTTTCGAAATGGTAGCCCACACCTAGGTGTTGAATTGCATCAATCAAACTCAACTTCTGTGAAGGTTTATCAGCACTTGCCACTATCATCTCTCTCACTTTTTCTTTGAGCTGCTCAATTCTTTGCTCCGTTTTAACATCCGGCTCCTATGGAAACAATGATAAATATGCTCATTTGGAACTAGTCTAATGTAGTGTCTTACATGCATGATACTAAACATGTAACAAATAATGGGTGCCACATAGTACGTCTATGACTATATAGTGTTCAAACAACTGTACTTGTCACCAAAATATTATAGAAACATTTGTAACCATGAAATCAAATATCCATAACAATCTTGGCTTTGTGAAGAGAACGACGAGAGTATATATGATGGAAACGAAGATAGTGAAATTATATATATTACTACGTAACTCAATCAAACAAGAATATTTTTATGCTTGTTTTTCACTATATATCCTAAACCGAGATTAATATATAAAAAAATAAGCATTTATTTTGATCATATTGGAAGGCTGTAAGGATTTAATTTAAGTATTCTACATATGATTCAAAACAATCTGAGACAATTTTACCATGGCGAAAGAAGCGTAGGCAAGGAAATAATCTCCCCAAACACTCGGATGGAAATTTGCAGAGTGACGTGGAGTGCCCTCGGGTACTTGGCCATGGGTCAATGTAAGAGTTGGGCTAGAGTTTATTTCCATTTTCCTAGTGGGTTGCTTTGGAGGCTATGAACGGTTAAGAGAAGGGGGAGCTCGACTAAACCAGAAAGAACACTCTTTTAGTCCTTGGTTTCACTCTCTAGCTGGTTGGAATAAGGCAGAAGAGCTCTTGTACTTGCTATTTATAGAGTTTGGATGTCCTCCTATTCTAAAAAAATTATATAATAAACATTGCTTGCGAATATGTTGGAAAGCGGAAGGTAGCGACACAAAAGGTCGTGCACTATACAAACTCAACTTTTATTGATTTCTAACACATGTACACTTACAAAATTACACCTCACAACTCTGTTTTCACATCCACTGGTGGTGGGGGAGTCCCCGCAGGGGCTTCTACGGGGATTCCCTAATTCTCTCTTTCTCGATCTCTGCTCTATTTCCCCACACCAATTTCAGCACGTAATCCTACTAAGGGGGCGTTCCGCTTTATTTTTAAACTTTTTTTTTCAAAAAGAAGGTAATTTCAAGTTCAAATATTACCGAAAATAAAAAAAAATTAATTTTTTTTGCACCATTTAAAAGATCTCAATGAGATCTATCAAACAAGATCCATATTGGTAGAAAAATTATTTGTGTAAACATATGATTTTTGAACTTGAAATTATCTTTCTTTTTAAAAGTTTTCTTTTTTAGAAACCGAAACACCCCAAACTTTTATAGGCTCATAATACAGATAACTATAATCATGAAATACAATCACCGAATCACGCAAGCATAAAACCTCCAAACACATGTTTGATATGGGCTGCTCTGCAACAGTCACTGAATAGACCAATTGGATTGGTCCCACACAACTACTCCCACCTCCTCTCTTGCCCCATATAGCTTATTCATGCACCACATTTTCAGCTCTATTTAGACCCCGTTCTAAAAATCTTCTTAAAAAATAAACAGTTTATTTCACATTTAGATTGTCTTTTATTGATTCATCTCGACGAGAGGAATTGGAAAAGTAATTTTTTTTTAAACTTTTAACAAAGTATTTTAAGAAATAACCATTTTTTAGCCAAAAAAAATCACTTTTTGGCCTAAGAAGTGGTTATTTCTCAAAATACTTGGGTAAAAGTAAAAAAATTTACTTTTCCGTTTCCTCTCGTCGAGAATAATTAATAATCCTTAAAAGTTTGACGCAAAACTAACAAATGCAAAAAAAAAAAAAATAAGGACAATTTTCAGATTTAAGTTAAGTTCTTAAATTCATAAAAACGCAGCCTAGGTATGTATTAGGTCAATTCAAATCTGTGAACGGGTCAATGTTGTTTGCTTATGTTTTCACTTCAAGTTTCCTCCATCGTGCTCATTTAAATTGTGGAAATTAAATATTAGGTTTGTTTGTCTAATCTCGCGCGTGCATGCAACTAATTAAGAGATTAACAATGCATTGCTGGTCGTATTTATTAGACTTGGCGCTCAGTTTAAACGTAGAAAAATCTGACTCCGACAGGGGTATCCAATAAATGGTTTTTTTTTCCTTTTTTTTCTTTTCCAATCGATAGGAGAGAATCAATTGAGAAAGTCAAAGGGGTTTGGCCAAATGGCCATTGTGAGAAAGCAATAAGTGCTCTTCTATAAGGTCACAAGTTCTATTCTCACAGATGCCAAACATTCCAAACCTTGGGCTTGGGATATGTCTTTTTTATCTCTTTTATTGTATGTTCCGTCTCTTTCATTTTCAGTGAGATGTACTTTTTATCTCTCGTTTTTTCCCTCGATGTACCACTTCGAGATTAATAAAATTTCGTTTGCCGAGAAAAAAAAAACATTCCAAACCGTGAGGCCACTGCGGGTTATGTCAGATCGTTACCTTTACGGGCTGTTTGGATGGAGGAGATGAAGGGGGATATGTGAGCCCCCCTGATTTGTACTCCGGGTGTCCCTCAAATCCAGTGTTTGGTTCAGATTTTTGGAAGGTGGAGATAAATACGTACTGTAAACGATTCATGTCCGGCTGAAGGTGGATTTGTGAAGGGGAGCTTAGACCCCGTCGTTGGCAAATCCGGGAGGTTTTGGGATGGTTTTACCCCTCCAAATCCCCCTTTCATTTATCCTTTGTCATCCCATTTCTTGTTTCATCGTGTTCTTTTACCCAGACCAATGAAGAGAGAGAAGAGAGGAGGTCGCCAAAGAACTCTGGTGACTCCACCGCCTTACCGACGGTTACAACTCTCCCACGTCTTCCTCTTTACATGGGCTGAGGTATGGTTGTTCACTCCATTTGCGATCGTTTTTGTGGTTTTTGAAGACTGTCTGTGTTCCGTTGGGTTGAGTTTTTGATTGATTTGGGGGTTTTTGATGTTGGGTGTGATTTTTCACCCACGGTACTCCTTAGCTTATCTGAGTTGCCCTATAAATCTTCAAACTCCATATATGTTGATTTTGCCCTAATTTTGTTGTACGGTTTGTAGATCTGAGTTGCCCTAACTCGAAATAGTTTTTTTTTTAAAATCTCATTCTGTGCATTTTGAACCACGATTTGAGTTGCGACATGGGTTCGAACCACTATTCAGTGACTGAATAGTCATTAATCTTCGGACCTGAGGATTAATTTGGCTTAGAGGATCTGGATGTCATAGATGATTCTTGCCTCTACGTTGCATGGTGTTAAATCTGAGGATTATGGTTGATAAAATAGTGTTTAAGTACGAATATGCATAAATACATATATGTACATATATATTTATATATGTGTGTGTGCGCGCGCGCGTGTACATATCTCTGTCTTTGTAATTTTCATTTTCACTTCTTTGCATTTTATTCATTCTCTCCAATAATTGTTCACACATACATCATGGAAAAGTCCGTGAAGTTTAATTGCAGCTTTAACATGACAGTGTCATGTCGTTTTCTATAGCTGTTTGAAATTGTCAGTGTCTGCTCATTTAACTTGTGTCGCTTATTTGTGTCCGCACTATCTAGATATCACGTCTAATGTTTGTAACATCTAGATATCGCGTATTTGTGTCCGTACCTTGTTGGTGCTTCCCTCTGATTGGTGTACGGGTATATTTTTTGTGGTCCTCCATAAAAGGAGTTTGGGAATGGTAGAGACCCCGATAGGGATAAGGATAAGGTGCATGAACATTGACAACATCACACAAATTTGTTGATAGCAATGATATTTCTTGCATTGTGTCAAACTAAACACTTCAGAAAAAACAAAAAGAAAGTAGTCCTTTTTCATCTGCCCAGGAAAATGGAGATGGAAATGGAGCCACATGACATGATAGCTTCTTTCTGCCTTTGGTTGAGTGAGTTGCACGTTTACTTCTCTATTGGGTTGGTCCCCACTTCTCCCCATAGCTTTGGAGCAGTCAAAAACAACAACACAAGTACATAACGAATTTTCATTGCCATTCTGTGACTCTAAAAGGCACCCAATTAATCATCTGTCGTCACCCTCTCTGTGCAGTAATAGGTTTCGTTCTTTGTGTAGTTTCTCTTGTCTCCAGTAATTAGTGATTTGATTTTTATTTTTTCCATTCATTGGACACTTCCACTTCCTTCCATTTCTGTTTTTAGTTCAGTTGGAATTCTTCAAAATGAGGGTGGATTTCTCCGCATAGGAAAGCTTGATTTTTGTATCCGATGCCGAGTACGAAAGGAAAATGTAGATAAAGCTTCCTTGGTATGGTCTAAAAATGCACTTCCTAGGAGCTGTGGTAAATAATTGGTATTGGGATGTAACTGTACATATTGTTGGAATAGAAGTTGGATGATTTCTGGACGTTTTTGAAGATTTTTCAACTTGGAATGGAACTTGTACAGACCAAATATACATTTTTCAACTTTCAAGATTGTTTCAGAACTAGTTCTTGCTAACACTTGGCCTTGAGGACAAGGGCTTTGGTGGAATGTTGAAAGTTATGGTAAATAAGACTAAACCTAGAGCTATGTGGCAACCGTTTGATATCTTCTCTGGTTGCATTAAAATTACTCCAATACGGATGGTACGGTGTACTAATTTGGTACGGTGTACTGATTTGGCCCTTATTTGGGACACCCTACTGATTGCCACCTATTGATTTTGCAATATTGTATGTATAATGATTAGAATGCATTGAGTTGCCCTAATAAAATTGGAATTGCCCTAAAGTATTAGTTGCAGTAAATTAACTTTTGTCTTAAAACAGATGGCAAGACTAACAAACCGTGAACGAAGGAAGAAGACAAACCGTAAGGCATTGTTAGCAGCGTTATGTATAATGAGAGTACTCAATAGCGTTATTCAAATTAGCGCATTAGAGGCGCGTTTTATCTCATTTTTCACTTGATGCCGTGCTTTGTTTGGTTTTTGTAATTTTGTTAGTTTCGCAGGAATAAGGCATGCGGATTTTGAGTCAGGATTGGATTGCGAGGCCTTGAGGCTGGTTTGGACATCGCCGTGGGAAGTCAAGGCGAAGGCGTGAGGCGGAGGCGGAGGCGTGAGGCGTCGGGTGATGTCATTTGTGCGTCGGGTGTCAGAAGTGCATGCAACACTCAAGATTGACAACTAAGGGAGGCAGTATCGATACAGCTCTCACACACGTTCTGCTCCTATTTCGTAATAATAATGAAAAGACAATTTTAGGTTAGTAAAGTACTTTCGTTAGACGAACCTGGGCATTGTCGGAGCCCATGAGTGGTGCTTGACCGATTTCCTAGTCCTAAAATTAAGGGTTACCCCAAGCGTAGGGCGGAGACCGACGCAGCACAATATCCGGTAAGTCCGGAGTCAAATCCACAGAGACGGTGATGTGTGCTGACTAAAAACTCGGGTTGCTACTTATTTAAACTGGCTCTTAGGTAGCCACCCCTTGTTGATTTGATTGAGATTAACTAAACTTACGAAATAATTGAACTTTTTAGATAATTAAAAGAAGGTACGGTCGTAGGGTTCGTAGCACTCGTAACCAATCCAGATCAACCTGCTCAATTCGGTGTTCTTAAAAACGTTTAACTTTATATTGAAAAAGATACCGCGCAAGATGCGAGACCCTATGGTCGCCGTTTACCCATGCGCAGCGAAGAATGGGTTTTGGACCCCATTCCCCCGTTCACATAGGCTCCAACAATGCCCGGGTTCATCCGCGGGAAGTATTTTTTTTAATCTAAAATCGCTTTTTTCATTATTTAAAAATAGGAGCAGTGCCCGAACTGGCCACGGTGTGCTAATCACCCCGCGACCCTACCTAAACGACTACTCACTCATTGTTAAGCAAAGAACAGAAGAAACCCTAGTTGAAAACATGCTTCTATTGCTCAGAAGAGAAAAACAAATGACAGATTAATACCAATAAAACACAAACGAGTAACATTAATTAAGAACAAAATGTAATACGAGTTACTGGAAGATGAATAATTGAACAAAGCATTAAAAACTTGAATGGAAAAGAGAATACTAAACAATATTGAATCTCACGGCAGTCGACAGCCCCCGTTCTTCGTTTTTCCCCTCCGTGGTCTTTTTCTTTTTTTTCCAAAACTGCCGACCAAAAACAGTAGGGTAATAATGTTGGTTTTATAGGGATTGAAAGGACTAATTACATAGTGGCCCTTGGGCTTTGTCTAATATTGAATTAACACCCCAAAATTTCAAAGCACTTCGCACTTCGATCCAAAACTTTTGCTAAATTCCATCTTTACCCAAAATCTTGAAAATCGAGCTCAGCAACGATTGCACTTAGCCCGCTCTCGTGGCCAGCTTTCAATCCTTGCATGGGTTTTGACCACCCGACAACGACGTCACCTGACGTTCACGCCTCCGCTTTGGCATCCCGGCAATGTACGAACCGGCCTCGAGGCCACTCATTCCAACCTTGGCGCTAAATCCGCCTTATTACCTGTGAAAAATATAAAAGCACAAAACCAAGACAAAAACACGGTATCAAGTGGAAAATGGAATAAAACGCGCTTCTAATGCGCTAATTCGCCCTACTTAGGCGCTCATATCCAAGATATCACGCGCCTATCAAGTGGCGGGGAACGGGGGACCAAAACTTGTCCTCCGCTGTGCATGGTGAACGACGACCATAAAGGTTCGCATCTTTTGAGGTAGCTTTTTCTCTCTAAAGTCAAACGTTTTCTTTTTAAGAACATCGAATGGAGCAGATAAGTCCGAGACTAGTTGCGAGTGCTATGAATCCTACGACCGTACCTCATTTTTAATTATTTAAAAAAGCAAACAATTTCCTAGATTTAGTTAATCTTAATTGAACGACAAGGGGTGGCCACCTAAAAGCCAGTTAAAATAGTAATAACCCGAGTTTTTGAGTTAGCACACATCACCGTCTTTGTGGATTAAACTCCGGTCTTACCGGATATTGTGCTACGTCGGTCCCAGCCCTACGCTTGGGACAACCCGTTATTTTTGGACTAGGATTTCGTCCAAGCACAACGCCACTGCCGCCGCCACATCCACCGCTACACGTGCCAACAGAGACACACAGAGCAAACCATAGCTCCGCCACAGATCCACAACACACACACAGCCGCCCCAAGAACCTCCAACCGCCACCCGCCACTATCAGCCGCCACCGTCATCACCGGTCGGGGAAAACCTAGCCGGTTCCGCACGCACGCTCGTTCCTATGAAAACAATGATAAATATGCTCATTTGGAACTAGCCTAATGTAGTGTACGTCTTACATGATCCTATACTTGTCACCAAAATATTACCGAAACATTTGTAACCACGAAATCAAATATTCATAACAATCTTGGCTTTGTGAATAAAATGAAAAAAATATGATAGAAACGAAGATAGTCAGATTATATAGATTACTACCTAACTCAATCGAATAAGAATATTTTTATACTTGTTTTTCACTATATATCCTATACCGAGATTAATATATAAAAAAGTCGCATTTATATTGATCATATTGGAAAGCTGTAAGGATTTAATTTAAGTATTCTACATATGATTCAAGACAATCTGAGACAATTTTACCATGGCGACAAAAGCGTAGGTAAGGAAATAATTTCCCCAAACACTCAGATGGAAATTGGCAGAGCGACGTTGAGTGACCTTGGGTACTTGGCCATGGGTAAATGTAAGAGTTTGGCTAGAGTTTATTTCCATTTTCTACATATGGGTTGCTTTGGGCGGGTTTGAGGTGTTTTGCTTTTTCTTTTTTTCTTTTTGGTGTTGTTGGTGGCTTTTTGGCTTTGGTTTTGGCTGTTTCCTTGGTTTCGGCTTTGGATGTTTCTTTTTGTCTGTTTGGCTCTTTGGATTTCGGCTTGTTGTTGATGGGGGTTTAGGGATAGAGTGTGAGGCTCGTTACAGTCTTTGGCTGCTCTATGTTGAGGTTATGTGGGTTTTTTGGTGGTTAGTTGGCGTCTTGTCTTCTTTTACGTCTCGGGTGGCTTTTGCCGGTATACCATTGATCTTTTTAATCTATGTAATCCTTTATAAAGATTAATAAATTCTTTTTGCTTAGAAAAAATAAGAGGGAGCTCCACTAAACAAGAAAGAACACTCTTTTAGTCCTTGCTTTCACTCTCTAGCTGGTTGGATAGATAGAAGAGCTCTTGTGCTTGCTATTTATAGAGTTTGGATGACCTCCTATTCTAAAAAAAAAAATATGAAGATTGCTTGCGAATATAGGTCAAGAATACCCTTTTCTTTTGGCCAGGGACATTGTATTTCAACGGTTGATTATATATATATTTTTTTTAATCAGCGAAGAAAAGTTAATTATATACTTGTAACTAAGTATATATTAGGTCAATTCAAATCTATGAACGGGTCAATAGTATTAGGTTTGTTTGTCTAAGCTCGTGCATGCAACTAATTAAGAGATTAACAATGCATACATGGCTGGACTCTATCTCGATCCATCCGTACAGACTTCCCCTGTCTTTTTAGAGATGGCGTGTAGATGATGGTCATATTTGTTGGAATCCGCGCTCAGTTTGTACGTAGAAAAATCCAACTCCGACTAGGTATCCGACAAATATATATATATATATATATATATATTTTTCCAATCGATTGGAGAGATCATCTATATCGGTTTGCGGTTTCCCTTGGATAATCCATTTGGCAAGAAACCGAGTTGTTATACAAAATAAAATTGTCCAAAATGTTATATATGCACAGGAATTCTATAAGGGAAAAACTATAATACACACCCATTATTTGAATGTGTATCATATGCAATCCCCCAAAATATTACTCCATCCGTCCCTTTTTTGGAGTCCGGTATTCCATTTTGGGCTGTCCCTTAATATGTGTCCATTTTGTAAAGTTAGTGGGTAAAAGTTGGTGAATTTTTCATTTTGCCCCTAAAAGTAGATTCCATTTTGAAAAATTAGTGAGTAAAAGTGTAATGATGATGGGTAAGTAGGGAAAGTGGAGGAAAAAGTTGATGTGAAATGTATAATGATGATATCTTTTTAATAAGTTGGAATTACGAAGCAGGACACTTAAAAAGGGACAGAGGGAGGATGAATTGTAGAGAAAATGTTACGCATCGTATTGCTAAAAGTTACGAATCGTATAAAGGTTATGAGATACACTAAAATGTTAAAAATCATAATGAAAATGTTACGAACTGTACTGCTAAAATGTTATGAATTCTAGAACAAAAGTTACGAAATACGCTAAAATGTTATGAATGAACCATAAAATAGGTGCATATGATACACTTTTTGAAGGGGTGCGTATTGTAGATTTTTCCATCCTATATATGTAAACTTATCTAGGATGGGGAAAAGGAAGCCAAGCAATGACAGAGGTGGCATTTCTCTTGGGCCAAAACGTTATTTGTCCATAATCATACACAAAATTAATATGTTTTCTATGGAATATCTTTTATCGTAGTACAAGGAAATTGGCAGAGGATCCGGAGTCACGTAAGTCTCACACCCAATACAAGACAAGTTACACAACAGGAAAAAAAGAGAGAGATTCTTAATCGATTGGCAAAAATGGCATATTCACTAGAGGGGGAAGTCATAAAGTCAATTAAATGAGTTTAAACTTTGAGGAAAAATACAGATCAATATGCATGATCGTTAAAACATGAGCTCATTCGGATATCGGTAAGTATTTGATCAATTTTTCCTTCAATTTCAACTGAGCTGATTATTTACAAGAATTCTTAAAAAAATATCTTAAACAGATTTAGCGGCTCTTAGTATTTGTGTGAAATCCCGAAACGATTACCACACAATCAATCTGGTGTACAATTGGTGTACACAAAATGGCGTACCCATAGTCGGACTGTTTAAGCACTTTTTGTGGGGAGAATAAAAAAATACATTAGAACAATATGTAATATTGTCATTGCATAACTTTTCTGAGGTCAAAATTCTAATTAATAGGAAGTGTTAATCTTCTATAATTAATTAACTTTTTCTGTAATAAATTGTTCTCGAACAAGAAGCCTTATTTTCTAATGAATTGTGGAAACTCTCTGACAAAACTACGTGTAATTTTTAAGTTTAAGAAAATGGGCTAGTTGGACAGACTCAGAAATTGAAACTTTTAGAGGGCCGGGCTTGGATATGCACAACTGTAAGAATT
>JAOTQK010000019.1:21931111-21947651 GCA_025642025.1 Rhododendron ferrugineum
ACCACGTATATTGCTGTGTCGATTTCTTTACTGTTTTATACTCGTAAATCGTGTGCGTGTGTGTGTCGATCCTAACATTCTCGATTGAGTCATACAAAATTGTGTTTTTCCCGTGGAACGGGCATTCCGTCCAAACCACGTTATATCTTTGGTGTATGTCACTCTGTGTTGTGTGTATGAGACCCGCGATCCCCAACATGTCCATATATAGCATAATGTGCAGTATGTTAATATTTTCCATAGTTTATCATGCGCTATATCAGATACGAGTATCTTGTTAGTTCGTCATGTGTGTTAAATGTGGGGCTATTTATATATCTGTACATATGTTACTATTAATGCTTCGAAATATAAAACACAAGCATACTCGTGTTTCCTTTCTCTCCAGTTCATTCACGCACACAGCTGGGAAGGACAATGGCGTACGTTTTGTTTTGTTTTTTTTAACCGCTAACGGATAAAGCATTAGCAATTCAAAAAAAAAAAAAAATGGACAATGCATTTTTTTCACTCCATAAATGTTTAGTTTAGTTAGGCTCAGTTTCGATGACAAGAAATCTTGAGGAGAAATGAGAATTTGACATCATACTTCCATGATTTTGACGTTTGGATGAAACAGGAATAGGAATGTAATGTCATAGTCTCCGGATTCCTATGTTTGGGAAAGACATTAATAGGATTCTAATTCCTAACGATATAGTCGACTAGGAATCACACTACTAGATTAAGTGAGAATCTGATATCTTCCTTATCCCATGGGAATATTAGATTCATGGCTCAATCAATCAAAAAATGAAATATTGACTTTGATAAAATTTTAAAATAATTAATTACTGCATAAGATTACTGAATTAATCCAAACACTGGAATAAAATACTTCAAGTATTGTATTACTAAGAATCTGATTCCTAATAATCATATTTCTATTCTCACTCAATAACATTCCTAGAAATTTAATTCACAGTAATCACATTCATATTCTTATTGTAAATTCCGATCATTCAAACTGAATCTAAAGGAATGAAAAAGAGGTATTGCAATGCATCATGCAGGTGAGACAAGCTCAAAAGATATCAACCAATCACCTAGCACTCACGGTTTTAGCAAAAATCGTACCTTTCCTATTCATGTATTCATGTGAAAGTGGTGAAGAAGTCCCGTTAAGCAATACTACTAATTAAGAAAAGCATATTCCTCGAAAGGCTATGAAAAGCTATGATGCAACTGTAAAGAAATACTTGTCACAAAAAAAAACTGTAAAGAAATTCTACCAAGAAAAGCATATTCCTCGGGGAATGCACCTGTAAAGCAATGGTCAAGAAAAAACGTACTCCACTACCACTAGACTAAAAATGCGCTTTTTTCGTTTAAGAGTTTTGGGTATTTTAGTTTTGGTAGTGGGTGGAGAGAGAAATAGGGTAATGATTGGAGAGATAGGTAATGAGTGGAGAGAGATAGAGAGAAAAATGAAATTAATAATTGAAGAAATAGGGTAATGATTGGAAAAAGATATAGGGTAATGATTGGAAAACAAAGTTAAAACAAAGTAAATATGCTAAACGAACATGGCCAGCCTGCTTTATGTAAAGCATTGCGTTATGCTTTTTTTTTTTTAATAAAGAAATAAAGCAGGCATTAGGTCTAGGGCTGAGTTTCCACTAAACTAAAGTTGTAGAGAGGGAAAAAAAAATTTGCATTTATTTAAAAAAAAATTATTTGTTAGTTTTGAATTAAATTTTTATGGATTATTTGTTTATCTCGACTTGATGAATCCAAAAGTAAGAAACTATGACATTACCCAACATTTTTTTGGAAATATCTAAGAAAAAATAAAAATAAAGTCATCATTTTTACTTTTATGATTCTTCTCATCGAAACAAACCAATAATCCATAAAAGGATGGTGCAAAACTGACCAACACGATTTTTTTTTTCAACAAAGAGAAAACAAAATTTTCTCTCACTACAATTTTTCGGTTAGTGGAAACGCCCTCTTAATTATATTAGCCATATTTTATAGATGTACCCAATGGGGTTAATGCCACGAATGTAGATGTGTCAAATGGATTGGGCCAGCACGAACATGACACATCACGTTTAGCGCAGGCCTAGCCCGGCACAAACATTAAGATGGGTCTGGTTGGGCCATCGTTTTGGATCCCATGGGCACGGTGAAGCATGGGCATGACACAAAGAACAGCACGACATAGCAAGGCATGGGCACGGTTAAAGGGCACAACACGAATGCAATTTTTTTATTTTTTTATTTTGAAAAGAAACTAGTAAAAAAATTGAACGCATTTGTAACTCATCTAAATGGGTTCAATCCATATAAACCCAATATACAATATGGGCAGATTGAGTTGGTCATACGTGGACAGATTTGGGCGGGTTAAAAAATATGAGTTCAAATTGCCACCTCTAATATATTGTATACATAATTGAGTAGGAGGCAACCTAATTGAAGGAAAATTTAAATAATCATCATCTTTATCCATGCCATGTAAGAATTCATTCTGCCCACTTTGCATGTTTATGTTTTCATCCTTTCAATGCGTGAATTACCCATATTACCCCTTTATTATAATATCTATATAGATATATACATTTATGGTTTTCTAAATTAAAAGGATTGGGATGAACTTCAATCTCTGCAATTAAATGAGATACAAGCTTTCCAATTTCATGATTAATTATTTGGACAATTTATCATGAAACTATTTCATGGTTAATTATTTGAACCGTTTATCATGAAACTAATCCGGCGAAATCTGTTAGGGCGCTGCGCGGACCAATTCATATAAGGATAGTTTGGGATGTATAAATACTTATGTTTACATCCCAAAATTCTTGTCTATATTGGCCAAAAATTTTAGGATGTAAACATAAGTAATTTATGTTCCAAAATTCTTATCTGTATACAATATGGATCTTGTTTAAAAGATCTCGATGAGATGAGATCTTCTATATAGTGCAAAAAATTTGAAAAATTATTTTTGTAAGCACATTATTTTTAAGCTTGAAAAATTAATAATAAGTACTTATTTTTTAAGAAGGTTTCTGGAACGAGAATCATCCACATAATGTAAAAAGCAGAATGGACAGTCGTGAGTTATGCATATTGTAACTTCGCCACAATTTATTTATTTTTTGCTCGGCAACTTCACCACAACTCAGATAGATAGTTGGAACGTAGGTAACCATGAATCCTAGCTTGTATACATCTGCCATGGAAGGTAATGTTGCTGAACTCAGGCAACACAAAGACGTACTTGACGGCGAACTCACCCCAAACCACAACACCGTTCTCCACGTCGCAGCTCAGTTCGGCCAAGTTGATTATGTGAAAGAGGTCTTGGAAGCATGTCCATCTCTGCTGCGCCGTCCGAATGTCAAAGGTGAAACTCCACTTCATACGGCGGCTAGGGACGGGCAAGCTGGGATAGTCGCAGCACTGATAGTTCGCGCAAAAGCACTAGAGCAAAAACTTGAAAGTGGTTGGGGTGGAGCAGTAAAAGAGATGTTGAGGGCAACAAACGTCGATGGAGACACAGCCTTGCACATGGCAGCGAGAAATTGTCACTTGGAACTAGAGGCCAAGTACTTGGAAGTAGTCAAATTGTTAACAGAAGAAGATCCAGAGTTCCAACATCCTCCAAACAAAGTCGAGGAAACTCCACTGTACCTAGCTGCTGAAAGAGGAGACAAGGGTGTGACCGTTGTGCTTGTGCTCTTGGAAACTTGCACATCGCCAACTTACAGCGGCCCTGAGGGCAGAACGGCACTGCATGTGGCAGCACTTAAGGACTCTACAGGTTTGTCACATGACTCACAACCTAATTCGCTTAATTCATTGCAGTCGTTGGTAATCAAAATTGAATCATCTATAAGCATATTAGAAGTGCTTGTGAGTGAGGCCAAGCTGATTGCATATCGGAACAGGGAAGAGGATGTGTTAATGGCAAGCACAAACCAAGAATTCAAATTTAGTACTAACAGCAGTAGATATATGGATGCTAATGACTACAGGCTTGCAAATTGAAGTATTGTTTTACCTGTGAATCCTTAACTTTCGTGGAATCTTTTTTCAGGTCAATGCGCAAAAAAATTATTGGAATGGAAGAAAGATCTAATCAATCAAACAGATATGTACGGATGGACTCCACTCCACTACGCTGCATGCAATGGGAGTGCAAAGGGAGTTAAAGAGCTACTAGCAGTGGATAAATCAGGGGTATACATAACTTCTAAAACACAATGGTCCGTAAGAAGACCAGGGGTATGCATTGTGTATTCAAACGATGAAGGCCTGGGCACACCTCTTTACATCGCCGCTGCTCACGGGCATGTATCTGTCATAGAAGAGCTTTTATCATACAATCCAGATTGTTGGGAGATGGTCAACAGTAAAGGGCAGAATATCCTTCATATTGCTGTGGACATGAACAGGGTATCATTGATTAGATTTATATTAGGGAAGTCCTGGGTTGGGCAACTTATAAACCAAAAGGACAACAAAGGTAACACACCTCTCCATTTACTTGTTGCTTCTGATTGCAAAGTTTATGAGTTATGGACGCATCATAGAGCAGATCATGATGCTTTTGATGGAAAAAACATGACCCCCGTAGATTTAGTGTGGTCCAGTTTTAAGAAAGCAAGGATGTCAACCTTTGCTGCAACATATGTTATGGTAAGTTCAATTGTTCTCACTGCATGATATATATACCTCTGTGTGAGAAGCAAAAGTTTAATTTTCTTATTCTTATTCCTCTTCTACATCGTGTTAGTACATTTAAGCGCAATACCCGTGCTATAGACATGAACGAACATAACTCTTGTTATGTTTTATGTTATTTGTATACCCGGTTGTCGCTATATGATGTAACATTAATTAATTAGATGTGAAGTTTTTAGTCTGAGAGAGTTAAAAATGCATGGGAGGAAATTTGAAAGAAAGAAGGAAAAAAATAAAATATGTTGAGAACATGCCATATAGGAGACAGAGTGAAGGGGAGAATTCCGTCCCAAATTGGATGACAATTTTTGATATTTGTGTCAATTTCAATTCCTTATATCTTTCAATATGAATATCAAAAAATATACAATATGGATCTTGTTTGATAGTTCTCGATTAGTTCTATTAGACAAAGTTTTCAAACTCATGAAAAACATTATAGATTGAAAATTATAAGCGATGAAAAATGCACCAATTTCAAAAATTGTCATCCATTTTGAGACGGAGGGAGTATTTTGGATAATGCAGGATGTCTTTGGCTAAATTGGGCGCACCTTAGACTAATTCCCGCAGCACATGCTTCGAGGTGGGGTGAACTCTTGATAAGGAGAATCAAACCTAAAACCTTAGGAAACCCGGAGAACTTCTATTTATTTTTAGTACACATGCTTGCTCACTGTAAATAATGACACACTGACAGGGGAAAGCCACATTTTGCAAGGACTAACCTTGGGACAAATGAGTCCAGGTGACCACCATACCCAATGTAGTTGTAAAACTTGTTAAGAATTATAGAATTTTTTCTGCTTAAAACTATGTGTATGCTCGCCTGCATGCCAACATTTTTCTAATTTATCTGACCCCCTCCTCTCAAATTGCTTTTAGGAAAATAAAAATTAATATGTGGCTGTAGTTATATGATTTTTTTTTATATATATATCTTGTAAACTTTCTTTTAGTGCTCGCCCACTCGAGGTTAAAATCTTGGGGGGACTAGAAGTGGGTTTCAATGAGACAGTAGGGTTTGGAGAGGGTTTCAAGAGAAACTTTAGGGACGATTGGTCGAATTTCTCCCTCTCTTTTATTTTATGACTCTCAACGTATAACATAGATCCTTTTTTCAAAACAAACAATCAAAATTAAATTAATAAAATCTAGTGCCGATTACAAGTCAATAATGTTTGTCATTATTGACTTGTAATCGGAAAACCTAGACGGAAAAGTGTTTTTGCACTATTTTTCCTCTCTACTCTCTCAACATAGATCCTAGGGGCGTGGAGTTTTGGAGGGCTCTACAAATAGTATTTAATAGCAGGGAGACATAGCACTTCATGCCTACAAAACTTTCTACAGACTTGCCGACAAAAAAAAAAAAAAAAAAAACTTTCGATCAGCAACAAAAATTTTTAGAAACTCGACAAAGGGTATATGTTAAGGGGAAGAAAATTTTCAACAGAAGTTGCAGGAAAAAAAAAACTTTCAACATAAGTCCTAAAGGGGATGATTAATATGGATGTAGGATTTCACTGTACATTCAGTAATAATATTTGTTATGTTTAATTTTTTTTTTAAACATTACAAAAATTATGTATATAGCCCAAGTTAAAACTACGACTACAAAACCAATTCCAATAGTATTTCAAAAAATAGAGACAAAAACATTCAGTATTGCAATTTTAGGAAATAGTTACGTGATATGTTTCCATCCCCACGATATTACTCTCTTTTTGTTATGGTTTGCTTGTTCCCTTTTATTTATCTTCGAAAGTTCTTCTCAAGTAAATTCTTACAAAAATGCCCGTGTAGTTCTCCACAAGCACTCCAATTCTCTCTCTCTCTCTCTCTCCAAGGTTTGATTGGTTTTTCTTTACAAAACCAGGATTAGTGTGGTTTAATGGAGGCTTAATAAGATATGGATTTTTAAAATAGGACTATAGTTTTATATGTATTGTTTTCTGTTTGATCACCTAGCGAAAAAATGTAGGATGACACCTTCTTGAATTCGGGAATTAGTGGTGGAAGAAACATAGTCTACAATGCTTGTGCCAACTTAGCGAACTTGGAGAGAGCCCGTACACAAGAAAAAGAGAAGAGAAAAATGACAAGAGATGCTGAAAAACAAAGAGAAGAAGAGGAGAGGAAAACGAGGGAAGAAGCAAAACGACCGGAACAAATTCAAGGTATTAAAGATGAAAAAGAATCATTGGGAATCATCGTGATCGTGGCATCACTTATAGCCACAATCACCTTCGCAGCCGCCTTTCGCAATTCCAGGGGGCTATGATGGCAACCAAGGTCGAGACCAAGGTATGGCAGTCCTAGCAAGAGGAGCAGCTTTCAAAGCATTTCTCATAACCAACACCATAGCTATGGTATGCTCTGTTACCTCTGTATTCCTATGCCTTGTTGCCTTAAATTATGCCGAAGGGGAGGAAGATCATGACCATTTTGAAAATCGCGGTGCAGCAGCCTTGGCTCTCATTTTAGTTTCCATGTTTGCTGTTATGCTTGCATTAATCGCAGCTACGTTTGCTGTTTTAGCACACTCCATAGCGCTTGCCGTGTTCACTTGTGTTATTGCTTGCACCTCGTTTATTGTATATTTTCTAAAACTCAAAATGGATTTTTCCTCCTAATCATGACCGACTCAAGCATGAAGCGAGTCAAGCACGCGGCCTTTGGGCCTTCTGCTTGTGGTCTGTAGAACTCATAAAAGAAAATATTGGTTTTTATTGGTATGTAGAACTCGTAAAGGTTGTTTTTCTATTGATTGGATGAACCAATTTTCTCCATGTGTATTGGTCTGTAGAACTCCATTTGCCACGTCAATCATCTTCGTCGTTGCTCACAGAGCTTGTCCCCCTAATTTTCGTCCCCATGGATGAAGGTGTAAAAACAGAGCACATGGGCCTATTATCCTTATCCACATTTACTGGTGAGTACTTAGTAAACCCTGATTGAAGTCAATTTGCCTCTGATGTTCAAACGTATCACACTGCCAATGTGGTCCATGTGTTCAGCCAACTAATAACTTATCCAAACTTGATTTGAAGTAAGATTTACTGAGGGTTAAGGTTGGGATGTCAAAGAAGGAAGCAGAACATTATGACTACATTCTGTAGGGAACTTTTCAAAAGTTTGAAAGGGCACAATAGGTAGGCAATAACAAGTACGAGAACAACATTGTTTCACAAAGGCTAGTCGAAACAGGAGCTTAACTTAGAAACAGGTCCATGGAAGTCACCCTACGAGCTAAACCACCGCATGAAACTCCTTTTCGAACTCTATATACTTTGTCCAGATCGCACTGAAGTGCGTGCACCCCTTCGTCTTTCTCAATCTTGGGTACAGCTTGTCATTCATGAAGAGGGGGTTTTCCCCAGGCATGTAATTATAGACGGGCCTTCTTTTTTTTTTTTATTGGAGTGGTATATGCACTCGATAGGCGACTCCTCAAAGAAGAGATACAAAGTTTCAACAAGAAAGTGTTATGTGGATTTCTTAAGAGGTAACTTCCACTACTTTTCGGTGACAATCAGCAGTGAACTATATCTCTTCTTTGTGTCGGCTGTATGTTCAAGATTAGTTTGTTTACGTGACAACAATTTATGTACATGAGCGAATAGTCGAATACGATCTCAAACTCGAATAGGTTGGTTAATTTGTGTATCCGCACTAACCCATTTCCATCTCTGCTTTTAACCTTTTCAGTTTCATGTTCATCACAAACTCGAATAGCTAGTTTTGTTTAACCTTTTCACTTCTCTCCTAGGATTTTCCATTCACGGAGTATAAGTCATGAGTCCTTTTCAGGTCCGGTATCCCCGATAAGGAGTAGAATTCGGACATCTCCTACAACTGTTGGATTGTGTTTTTAATGGTCTAAATCTGCGGCCAATTATGACCGGTCATAATTGGCCGTCATACTTGGCCGCAGATCTGGACCATTGAAAACACACTGGTCATAGTTGGCCACAGATCTGGACCATTGAAAACACAATCCAATGGCTGTGGGAGAAATTTGGATTTTTACCAAAATCCGGAATACCGGACTTGAACAGCCATGTATAAGTCATTATTAGCATCTTTGTAAATGTGGTTCACATCCTCGGATCCTCCCTATCGAGAGTCCAGCTCCTGTCCAATCCCATAAATTGGAGGATCCTCCAATTCTACATTCAAAGGTCAGGATTAATCCATTAACTAATCTATTTTTTTCTTTCCTAATTTTAACTCTCATGATACTCTACGGGCACCCAATTATCTCTGTTAACCCTTCCTCTAAAGTATTTGTCTCTTACCCATCATGTGTTTATTTCTGTCGGCATTACACCCCAATAAACCGGTGAGATGAAAAATGGCTAGAGTAACGGCAGGTTCCCATTATGTAGCAGTCGTTTTCCGGTTCACTAACCGGTTCATGGTTGTTATGGCTGATACTCGACCGTTACAACCGACTCCCGTTACTTATCATTTGGAGCATCAGTCCTTTGGTGCCAAGGTTTTCGGCAGAAATTACGACATTCCATGGCACCTGTACCTTAAGAAACATGGTTAGCAGTTTTACTGTATCTCTTGTTTATGTTGGCCGTTTGTGCATCGGAGGGGGTGGAGAGGGGTACTGTAGCAAGTATTGAAAGCAATTTTGACGTTCCTTCTCTTTTTGAGTGGGTTCAAATTTTAGCATTACAAAAACAGATAAACTAATTGAACTAAAACTTCATCGCAACAGTCTTTTGGTCCGATGTCACTAGATTATTTTTCCATATCGCTCTGTTTCACCTCCCAGTTGTATATTGCTTTTCGAACAAGTACTTTACAATATCCTTCACCTTCTTCGTATATTTCTATCGCAACATCCCAATTAAGTAATCAGAACCCCTTCACCCATATTGCATTTTGGAAACCAAATGTTTTCAACCAAGGGCGGAGGTAGTAAGGTAAGAGTGCGGTCATTTTACCCCACTCACTTTGATTTTCACATGGATAATTGAAAGTTTGTAATTAAATTTTGCGATTTTGACCTCACATGCAAAGAAACTCCACACATTCTCCTCTTTTCGAGGGACAATAATGTTAGTAATGATACTCTCATGCATCGTTTCCCACGTATATAAATATTTATTTTATTGGCTACAAATATAAATCTTTCAGACTATCTATAAAGCAAAACTACATTTATGATCAGCATGTATGTACCTTGTAATTAACCTCTTAATTTAGTTATGTCATTGCATTAGCAACTATAAAAAAAAAAAAAACAAAACAAAACAATTTCCATATGGATCTAAGTACGTTTTGACCCCACTAACAAAAAAATCTAGCTCCACCTCTATTCGCAAGTATACTTCTCTTGTAATCTAGAAAGAATTTAAATTTCACTCAAACTCCAACCACCAAACATATATAGTAAATAGAAGCATTATAAAACATAAAACTAACACTTTTGAACCATTCGATCCAGATATCAAACATATCTACCCACTTCCTTAACTAGTACGAAAAACATGTATCCCTGGAAGCATTGTAGTCTTCTAGCCACTACAGACGGCGTCATTGCTTGGCTGTTTCAATTCCTAATGGCGCCGTTTCCGAACATTTATGTCATTAAAGGTGTGAAAATCAATAGACCAGAAGTATCGCCACTTGGTGCTTTAGACTACGCCACAATCATACATTTTCGTGAGATCCACGACAAAGAATATGGACCCACCATAAATGTCCGGAAGTACCAACTCGGTTTAGACATAAATGGTTCGAAATTACATCATTTTGACCATTTAAAACTATGTTACCATGGAACGCTCATACCCTAGCGAATTACATTTTGGCACGCACGGTCCAAACACCGGTACACTTCTGTTCCAAGACAGCAAATTTAGTGATCCAAAGTGAACCCCTAAAGAATTCGAAAAAAATATCAACTTTACTAAGGTAAAACTCTAGCTAGAGAGCGTGGAATATTTGGTAGAGAAAATAACAACAATTAGGTCATTATGCTACTAGAAATGTGTTTTGCCTCGTTTTTAATTTGGGAAAAAAAAATACTTAGCTTCATTACACGTTTATCGCTTGGAAGAGTAAGTTCTAATCCATCATTTATAAAAACCTACCCCTACCGTACCACAATTTAAACATTTGGCGTACCATGTTCCAGTTGTCATCCGTTGTACCAATTCGGTGGCATAGGTTTAAAACTAAAGCATAACCGAAGGAACTACAGAAGTAACAGGAGCATACACACATCATGATACCTCGAATAAAAATAAATCCTATATACTTTCTGTATATCAAAATCAAGTAATTTTCTGCATGCGATAGTACAATTCAGCGTTTACCAAAAAGTTATAGCAGTTCTTGCATAGTTGCATCAAATTTCGAAAAAGCCACTTATTCTAATACTCTACCCAGAGCCAGCTCCGGGTAAGCCTCAAGACCTCGGACTTGGGCAACCCCCACCATGGGCTAACATAAAAAAAAAAATTGTAAACTCAATGTAACCTTAATTATTTTTTCTTTTATGTTCTTTTATTTTCTACTGACTTAAAAATAAGTGGGCAATCAAGCTTGGGCAACTCAAACATCGAGGCCACCACTGACTCTACCTTGCTCATGGAGAATTTGTTGGTGGCCCATGACTCCGCTCCACCAGTGAGGTGTCATCTTTGATAGACTCTCTTACGGTTCGATGTCCACTTACTGCATCTGGAACCTAGAAAGTGAATGAGCAATTTGTAAGCATATGCCTGCATCCCAATTTCGATAAATGCAATTACAAGGTGTGTTCTACACAGTCTAGTTAACCTGTCTAGCCTCTAAACCCCTGGATTCCGTGTACTGAGACATTCTAGACTGCAGCTGTTCAAACTGTGCGGTGAGTTGTTGGGTTAGGAGAGACTCAATTCGTTGCTCCATTGCACCCATGTACACTGCCTATATTAATTGGAAATACAGAAGTATGCAATAAATATTTGAATATACGGAATAGACACTTAAATACATACCTGCACGACCGTCTTTTTCTTTTGAACGAAAACAAATAGGAAAAAAAAAAAAAACATACATACCTGGACGGTCTTTACGGCGTCAGGGTCATCTTTTCTTTGTGCCTGCATGTAGACACTCGTCTTGTCAAGGCTCCCTTCTTTCCTAGCTATCTAAATTTAGAGTCCCGGAAATATGGGCCAATTACTTGGACTGACCAGTAATTTATTTATCCATGCTATAATATATACCTTAAACATATCCATTAATTAAAATTTAACGTGTCGTGCCTAAGCCATGCTATCTTCCAGGGGTGTTTTTTTTTTTTTTTTGTTATGTGGTCGTTTTGAAAAGTTAAATGTCGAAATTGACTAATGTTATTCATTGAAACAAAACACGTTCCTGTGGATTGTTGTGCAGGAGGTTATTCAGGAGTTATGATAATTAGGGACGAAATTTAATCACTATAACCAAAAAAAAAAAAAAACTTTTAGAAACGAAGAGAATCTTAAAGATGGAATGGGGCGACATCGTTACCTCCCGATTCAGTATGTCGAGAGGGGTCATGGTTTCGTTGTTGAGAGCCAGCATATCAGCTCCAGGGTACATGTGAAGCCCAACTTTTCCTTTGGAAGCAAGCACATGGAGAGGCGTGTTACCTTCATTGTCTTTCCGATTAATAAGACGGCTTACCCAAGGCTTTTTAAGGATAAAATTGGTCGCCATGTTACCTTCATTGTCTTTCCGATTAATAAGATGGCTTACCCAAGGCTTTTTAAGGATAAAATTGGTCGCCACATCTCTCTCCACATCAGCGGCGATGTGAAGAATGGTTCGCCCTTTACTATTTGCCATCTCCCAACAATCTGGGAACTTTTGTAAAATCTCGTTCATTACGAGTACATCTCCCATAGCAGTAGCAATGTGAAGAGCCGTGTTCCCTTCGTCATCGTTTGCATATGCCACGGATTTATCGTTGTCTAATAGCCTCTTAACTGCTTCAAGGTTCCCGCTGTGAGCAGCAACGTGAAGAGGTGTCCATCCCTTTGTGTCTCGTTCCTTGATTAGGTCTTGCTTCCATTCTAATAATTTGTTTAAGATTGCATCTGCCAAAGAAGACCAGAGAAATAGTAGCTGAAAACTCGCAATATTATGGACAAAAAGAATTCCTTTTCCTGTATTGTATACAAGTTTGCTTAGTAATTAATTAGGGAGATCGAAATAAGCGACTGCAAACCTTGAGGCCAATCCTCGGATAGTTGCAGTTGAAACAAATGATTTAGAGGAATTAGTGAGAGTGGAAGTGCGAGAGAGCTAAGCACGTTCTTACTTTTGATTCTTTAAAATTGAACTAGAATCAAACCATCTGTTTTACAAACAAAATTTTATCAACATCTGACCCAAGATGAATTTTTTGCGTACATGAATCTACTTTGCGGATCCTACATACAAAAGTAACAGTTCAAATTACAGCAATAAACACATGTGAGACCCGGGTGGCGGAAACTATGCCACCCATAATTACGCTTTAATGTTCGAACAAACAATTACTCCGTATTTGTCGACGTTGGCATAATTACGCTTTTCTTTATCCTGATCTCCCGTTCGTTTTTATTTTGGGAAAAGGATCCGAAAGATTTTAATCCAAGTCCTAGTCTTGACTGGACAACGTAGGTTTTAATTCTACGTGGCATAAAATAAAATATATTTTATTTGTAAATTAAAGCCTTGTTTTTCCCTCCTATTTTTCCTCAATTTCCCTCCCATGTTCTTTTCTTTCATTTTCTGTAAGTCTCAAACAAGAGGTTGGCTTTATTCACGGAGGAACTGTGAATAAGTCGTTTGCGGAGCTTTACGATCTCAGTCATCCATTTTCGCATTGGACGGTCTGAATTTTTAAAAAATTATTCGTGGACTGTCCAATACACTTTGGACTAACGCGATTTGGCTCCGTAAATGTTTATTCACAAAAAACTCGGTAATAAAGTTTTTCTCCCCAAACATAATGGTGGGAGTAGGAATCACGAACCTTTACTGTTGTCAATTACAGCCGCGTGCATAGCAGTTTTCCCACCGGGTCCTCCGTAAGCCGGCGACTTGCAATTTTTCAGTATCTCAGACACCACCGCCACGTCGGATCCCCGCTGCACGACCAGGTACAGAGGAGTTTCTCCGGCTTTATTCGGCCTGTAGTCCAACTCTCGATCTGCTTTCGTTAACGAACTCACAACACCTACCCGGTTGTTCTTTGTCGACCTCGCCGCCAAGTGCAACGGCGTGTCTCCATCCCGATTCCTCGCCTTCAACATCTCCCTGACCTCCGCTGCACCAGTACCGCCTTCGCCGCCTCCGTCGTTAGCGGCGGCTATTTCATTTCTTTGGTTATCTACTGGTGGTTTTACGAAGTTGATGAGCGATTCGACGACATCGTCGTGCCCTCCGGCAGCGGCCATGTGAAGCGGCGTGTCACCGTGGGTATTCTCGCGGCGTAAAAGCGGGCGACACGCGTTTAAGATCTCTGTCACACAGTGGGAGTGGCCAAACTCGGCTATTACATGGAGAACGGTGTTGTTATTTTTGGTAAATTGGAGGGCAAATCGTTTAGTGTATTGTTTGAGGTCTTCCGGTTTGCCTTCCATTGCTGCTGTGTATAAGCTCGGATCCATGGTGATCTCTGTTAATGCAATGGAGGTAGAGTACGACATGCTTGCTAACATTACTTATATAGCAGCTAAAGCATTGCCCAAGGGCACCTATTAGCAGTGGCGTAGCCAGAAATATGGTGTCTAGTTTTCAATCTTATACCTATGGTAAACAACTATAATATGAAGAAATGAATTTAAAACATAAAATTTGCTACAATATACATATAGATAACGAGTCTTTATGAAAAACAAATACGTTAAAGATAACTTTTTTGAAAACTTGACAAAGAACTAGGGATATAAATGCTATAAGAAGAAAAATATGTATAATTTTTGGATACAAATTGTCATGACTTTTATAGTTTGGAGTAAAATTCTACTTATTGAAAATTATATTGCAGTGGGGGCACGCTCATTGTAGCTCTGCCACTACCTATTAGCAGAAACGTTTTAATAAAATGGAAAATGATTTTTACACTCTCTTTTTTCTATAATCGGATCCTATTCTTTGTCTTTTATTATAATTTATATGTCTAATTTTTTCACTAAGGGTAAACAAGTGAAGTTCATTTATAAAATAGAAAAAGAGTGTGTGAAAATAAATCCCCTATAAAAGTTAGCAAGTTTAGTTTTCTTGTCAACAAGTAAGATTATACTCGCGTTTGTTTTTTTGTTTTTTTTGTTTTGCGTCTATCTCCTAAACTATGCACATTTTTTTTATTTTGTCCCTCAACTATTAATTTCATGAATTTACCCACTCAACTTTTCAATTGCTTCATATTGCATGCAATCATTAATGGTGTTAACATTTTGAACGGAAAATCTATCACGTGCAATCAAAACCCAAAAGGGGCAAAATTGTCATTCCACCACTCACAAAATATAGCAATATCTATCGGCTGTTGTGGAAAACAGAACCAAACAAAAATTGTTTCCGACGTCAAGGTGCCTCCATTCCTAAATCTGAGATCCGCTTGTATCACCTCCCCTTTCCTCTATTCCAAATCGTTTACCCCTTGTCAATTAAAAATCAAATGAAGGATTCAATATATATACTTTGAAGGTTGTTGAAGCTGTAAAAAATGAAAAAGAGAACTGTACCTTTAGGAATCAAACCATGCGAAAGAGAAAACCTAATGAAGGTTAAAAAATTGAGGCAGATATTATTTGCTTGATCAGAAAGACCAAATAGGTGTGTGATTTTGTTTCGAGGAGTAGCAACATAAAGAACGCTTCCCCCAAGGAGGGATTGTGTGAACATGTACTTTGAAGGTTGTTGAAGCTAACAAAAAGGAAAAACATAACTGTATTTTTAGGAATCAAACCAAGCGAAAGAGAAACGTAACGAATGTTAAAAGATGGAGACATATATTATTTGCTTGATCAGGAAGCAGACCAAATAGGTGTGTGATTTTGTTTCGAGGAGCATCAACATAAAGAACACTTTCTCCATGGAGGGATTGTGTGAACATGTACTTTGAAGGTTGTTGAAGCTGACAA
Organism: Rhododendron ferrugineum; assembly: GCA_025642025.1. NCBI lineage: Eukaryota > Viridiplantae > Streptophyta > Magnoliopsida > Ericales > Ericaceae > Rhododendron > Rhododendron ferrugineum. Next base: position 21,946,978 of record JAOTQK010000019.1, read on the forward strand.
AAAGGAAAAAGAGAACTGTATTTTTAGGAATCAAACCAAGCAAAAGAGAAAACGTAATGAAGGTTAAAAGATGGAGGCATATATTATTTGCTTGAGGAAGACCAAATAGGTGTGTGATTTTGTTTCGCGGAGCATCAACATAAAGGAACGCTTCCTCCATGGAGGGATTGTTTGAACATGTACTTTGAAGATTGTTGAAGCTGACAAAAAGGAAAAAGAGAACTGTATTTTTAGGAATCAAACCAAGTGAAAGAGAAAACGTAATGAAGGTTAAAAGATATATTATTTGCTTAAGGAAGACCAAATAGGTGTGTGATTTTCTTTCGCGGAGCATCAATATTAAGAACGCTTCCTCCATGGAGGGATTGTATAAACATATATTTTGAACTTTGAAGGTTGTTGAAGTTGTCAAAAAGGAAAAAGAGAACTGTGTTTTTAAGAATCAAACCAAGCAAAAGAGGAAATGTAACGAAGGTAAAAAGACGGAGGAATATATTATTTGCTTGAGGAAGACCAAATAGGTGTGTGATTTTGCTTCGCGGAGCATCAACATAAAGAACGCTTCCTCCGTGGAAGTATTGTATGAACATATACTTTGAAGGTTGTTGAAGCTGTCAAAAAGGAAAAAGTGAACTGTATTTTTAAGAATCAAACAAAGCAAAAGAGAAAATGTA
>JAOTQK010000019.1:21955450-21966514 GCA_025642025.1 Rhododendron ferrugineum
TTACATACATTTAATAGGTAAAAATGTTAGAATAATTATCATGACCTTAATAAGAGTTCTAAAGGTCTTATGCAACATGTTTGAGTGTCAAAAGTTGGGTTCGGAGGGTCGCAAGATTTTTTTAAAATAATGATATTACTTAAAACCACCGAAAGTAAAATAATTAGGTAATAAATAATCCAATAAATAAAAGGGTTAAATATCTACTTCCCCCTCAAACTATTCCGATTTTAGTTACTTCCCCTCCAACTAAAAAAAACGTTAGCCACTACATCCAATCCCCCATTTCCATCCAAGAATTGGACGGAAAACTCACAACTGTAAGACTATCAGCTTTTTGGTCTCTAATATTGATTGTCAAGCTGTTAACCCTGGTAGGTGGTCCAGGGTGACAAAACATCCCTGGACCACCTACCAGGTTTTATCATCAAAATATCGCTGGATCACCTGCCAGGTTTTATCGTCACAAAACATCACTGGACCATCTGCCAGGTTTTATTGTCACAAAACATCACTGGACTACCTGCCAGGTTTTATCATCAAAATATCGCTGGATCACCTGCCAGGTTTTATCGTTACAAAACATCACTAGACCATTTGCCAGGTTTTATCGTCAAAATATCGCTGGATCACCTGTCAGGTTTTATCGTCACAAAACATCACTGGACCACCTGCCAGGTTTTATCGTCACAAAACATCACTGGACCACCTGCCAGGTTTTATCGTCACAAAACATCACTGGACCACCCGCCAAATTTCAAATCAATCACACAATCCGCCTACAGGCATCTTCTAACACCTCTTCTTCCCAAATAATCATTGCCTAGTAACGTCTAAGTGAAACCCTACTTGTAAGTCACCCCATATCTCTAGGGTCAAATCTAGCACAATGAATCGAGAGTCGGAACAATAATTAATCAAAGTAATAATTGAAATAAACAATGATCATAGAAATCACGTAACTTTTTATGAATGGGCCGTTGCCCTTAATCTTGTATGTCCAAGAAGTAATCAAATAGCAAGAAATTTTCATCTAATTATAAAATAAAAATAATAATAATAATAATAATAATAATAATAATACTTTTGGTCAAAAATTAGTAAGATTTAAGAAATAGATAGATTAATAATTAATTACATACATTTAATAGGTAAAAAATGTTAGAATAATTATCATGACCTTAATAAGAGTTCTAAAGGTCCTATGCAACATGTTTGAGTGTCAAAAGTTGGGTTCGGAGGGTCGCGGAATTTATTTTAAATAATGCTATTACCGAAAACTACCGAAAGTAAAATAATTCGGTAATAAATAATCTAATAAATAAAATATGTTGAGTTTAACAAGGTTTTGTCTTGGGAGTGTAGAGAATCTAAAAAACATTATTCGGGTATTAATAAAATGGTTTATAATGTCGCAATGATTTTTTTCGTTTGTAAACTTTTACATGAAAACAAATAAATAATTAATAAATAGATAAAAAAATAAAAAATATGATATTAACAAGTTATGATCTTTTAGGTGTGAGAATGCTAGGAAAAATAGTTCGGGGGTCAAAAATTAGGTTCGGAAGGTCGAAAGGAGGTTTCTAACCAAAACAGATCAAACCGCAAGGTCTGACCGATTGACCTTGCGGTGGGGACCTCTGCCGCGAACTCGACGACTGGTTCTTGCGGCCCGCACCTCGTGGCCGCAAACTTCAAGGCAGTTTCGGTTTTTTTTTTGTTTCGGCTCGATTTTTTATGCATGGGACAATTAGGGCTATTGGGTTAAGCATAAAAACACTTAATATACTTAGAGAAGTGGTTGGATAGGATTATAATACCTCGATTGGATCGAATTGATTCAAAAGTCGAACTTTGAACTTTTGAGAAGATAACTTCGGTTTTGGAGATCGGGGGACCTTGGGTTCGAATTGGATGACGTTTGGGGATGCTTGGGGTTGAGGGAAGAGATTGGAATGGTTGAATTGGTTTTTGGTTGGGCCTAGGCACGAAACCCACTTTTTTTTCTCTTACTTTCTCTCTCTAAAAACTCCATGGATTTAAGCTTCGTTTTCTCCTGTTTTTCTCTTCTTCTCTGATCGGTAGAGTGTGGGATGTATCGTGGTGTGCCCTAGGGTCGAAGTGATGGGGTATTTATAGGAGAATTTTGAAGAAGGTGATAAGATTGTATTTATGTAAGTTTCTATCTCTTGGGCTTTGAAATGGACGAGATAAGGACGAAAATACGATCAAGGAGGAAGTAGAGACTGAGTAGGAGTAGGAGAGGAAGAGACGGAAAGAGTGTGCATGTATGTAGGAAAAATAATGCGTGCATGAAAAAAAAAAGTGCATGCAGTTATGTTTTTTTTTAGAAAAGAAAAGTAATTGCATTAAGAAAATACTCCTAATAATATTATTTAAAAAAAAAGAATTTGAGTCGAAAATCCGGGTCGTTACAATATCGATCCTTTCCTTATTTTTGCAGAATTAGGGCATGTACGGCACTACAATCATTGATAGCCAGACATACTCCTTCCGTCCCAAAATATTTGTCCGATCCGCAAAATAGTCTTTAAAATAATACGATTTTTGCAAGAAAAAATCAAAAAAAAAATTAACAACTTACTAGATATCAATGAGTTCTATTAATTTGTGAAAAAAGTTTGAATTTTTTCTTTAAAAAATTATATTATTTTAAGTTATCGTTTTGCTTACCAGACAAACAATTTGAGACGGAAGGAGTAATATTTATAGTAGTAGCTTTTGTAGATGGCCGTTGCTAAGCCTTGCCCCCATTCTTCTTCAAGAGTCATGACAAGCATAAGAGAGGAAAACTGTCACGACCCAAAACCTACCTTGGAAGTCGTGACCGGCCAAGCGGGTGTTAAGCCGCCGAAGGCCTACTCATATTCTAGTTTAGGGATTTCTCACATCATTGCCATTTTAAACCATATAAGCAAAGTATGTGGAAGCGTAGAATGAATAACATAATCCCAGAGCTTCTAGGTGTACAAATATAATAAATACAAACCATTAGACTACACATGATTCTCCACGGTTATTCTAGCACCCCATTCAGTCCACAACTTGCTAGCTACCTTAACCTGAAAAATTGGAAAAGGTTTTCATAAGCCAAAGCTCGGGTGAGAAACGTACACCAAAGTTACAAGTTTAACCATGGAAATACCCCACATTATAAAATATTTCAAAGCAACAATTCAAATATTTCGTTGACCATCCAGTACATGCATTTTTGTCCCAAAGCTCATTTTTTCGGTCCAAGAGATGGACCCTTTTCATTTCATTTCCCTTTCAACTTTTGCACTTTTAAGCGATAATAGCATTCAACGGTATTTTTGCCAGTCGGTTGGGAAGCGACCCCATTGAAGAGTGGTAAGATATCATTACCCGGTGATGCCTAGCTGCATCTCCTACCTTATTACTTCACGCCACTAGTATCTTTACCCGTCCCCTAGCGCTCGGGACACCGTTCGAATGAATCATATTATCACGAGCATGTACTAGCAACCAGTAAAATTCAAGTTTCCAAAACATATAGCCATGGTCTAATTTAACTGAAACTCAAAAGATTTATAAACCAGCCATCGCATGCATTAACATCAATTAAACCAAGTAGGAAGTTCAAATTCCATATTTTCCAGCAAAATCAAGCAGTGGCGCATCGCATTCCAAAATTTCAGAAAATACATGCATGTAACTAAGGTATGCGCAACTCACCAAAAAGTAGCGTCTAGCTCATCACGCGTGCGATCTACTCCATTGAATTGATACCTAAGTAGAAGCACACTGATTATAATCTGAAAATATGACGCGACTAAGTAATTAGTCTAAATTAGGACACCCCTGTAGGACCAATAACAATTAGTTTCCAAAATTTCCACAAAAATCCGATTCTCAACCTTTTTCACCGATTGAAACTCCAAAAGGACCATAATGAAATGTAGTTTAAATGACATGAAATATTTATCCATTTAATACTCTAACTATGAAGAAAACGTCAAAAATAGTAACTCCTGTGAGGTTGTCCGAAAATTCTGGAATTTGTATGGATAAATTGAGGGAATGGGACCTAGAACTCAACAAGCAATCTGATCCTTTGTCAAAAAATAAGTATCCTTTGAGATAGGCCTGTCAATGAACCGGATCCGATCCGAAAAATCCGATCCGGATCCGGATCCGATAACGTCGATCCGATAATCCGAATCTGGTAATCCGATAACGGATCAAATCGGATTCGGATCGGATTAAATCCGTTATCAATCCGAATCCGAACTTTATTTTTTTTAACTTTTTATATATTTTTTGGTAAATTATAGTTAACCCCTTCAAACTATGCCTCGGGAACACTTTACCCCCTCAAAGTTTTATTTTTAGCACTTAACCACCTCAAACTAATTGAAATGCAAAACCGTTAACTTCCGTAATGGAGAGGATGAAAGTTACCAATTTGCCCTCAATTGAAAAACGCTTACCAAACGGATCAAAACCCATTTGTCCAAATCAATCAAACAATTTCTCTCTCTATTAAACACACCCAATCGGAATAAAAAAAAAATTTGAACAAACCGACCCTATATCCAAACCCACCCTCTGATCCAAAATCGATTTCTTGTCTCTTATAATCTGAATATACTCAAATACTGAAATCAGAAACCCAAAATCAGAGCCTCCATTCCATTCCAATATTCTTCATTTTCTTTTGTCGTTTGTTAGTTAATCCTTCCATTTTAGGTTGTCGATTTTCGATTGACCAATTCTCGGTTAGACCAAATCCTATGCAGTCAACAGGAACTCAATCTGTTGTCGGGTTCGTCGAATTAAGTCAGGCCAAGATTTGATTTTGTGGTCTTGTATACATACATCTTATCATCCAGTTCGTCGTTGACATGTTCTTCTCCTCTCTCTCTCTCTCTCTCTCTGCGTAGAAGGAAGGGGCAAAAAACTAGTGCCAGATATAATTTGGATTGGGGAGGGGTGGATCCAGATATAATACCTCTGCAGGTGGATAAACATATCGACCGAGATAAGATTTTGTGGTGTTGTTACTGTTGTATACAAACATCTTATCACCCAGTTCGTCATCGACATGTTCTTTTTCTTCTTCTCTTCTGTGTGTGTATTGGGAGGAGGGGGGAGCACGGAGCAGTAACTACGAGGTTAAGGTGGAGTGAGAGAGTTGTGGGGTGGGCATCGATGAGGTCGCCGAAGAGGTCTGCCGTCGTGGTGGTAGAGCTAGGCGACGAAGATTGATTTGGCTGGATTTTGGGGTAAGGAGGTTTGGAATTGGGGTGTTCTCTGTCGTATCTGGAGAGAGAGAGAGAGAGAGAGAGAGAGAATATGTCAAGAGAAAGGGCAATAGTGTCTCTCAAATTTAAATGGGAGGGCATGTGAGTTGCATGTGCCATTTTCCATCCAATTTGTAATAGAATGCTAACGGAAGTTGTATTTCCATTAGTTTGGGGTGGTTAAGTGCCAAAAATAAAACTTTGAGGGGGTAAAGTGTTCCCGAGGTATAGTTTGAGAGGGTTAACTATAATTTATCTTATATTTTTTAAATTTTTTTAAAAAAAACAGTAATTTTTTTATTTTGAAAAAAAATGTTTAAGAAGTTTTTTTTTTTTAATTTTTTTTTTTTTGGAAAATAATTTTTTTGAAAAAAAAAATTGTATTTTTTTTGCTAAAATTTTTGAAGTAAATAAGTTTTCGGATCGGATTCGGATTTTCGGATAGGATCTGGATCACCACTATCGGATCCAAGTCTTATCGGATCCGGGTCTGTCGGATCCGGATTGGATCCGGCCCGTTTACAAGCCTACTCTGAGATTATAAAATGGGTTTTATGGTGTAGAGCTCGAAAATTAGGAGTAGGGATCAAGAACAATGAAGGATAGGAGGATTCAAATTTACCGGTTAAGTTTCCTTGACTTCCGAAAAGAAATTAATGTTGAATGGTGATGGCCATGGCTGGACCAGACCTTAAAAGGAGAAAAATGGCCGCCGCCGCCTCCTTTGCACGCTCTCTCTCTCTCCCTCTATGTGAACGGTGGAAGAAAACAGGGGTGGGGTTGATATCCTAATTACTAAGAGTAATTAACTAATATAATAACCTTATACATGAATACATATGCTTCGGTGGATTCAAAGGTTGAATCAGGACCCATTTCACCCATGCATGCCACATGTCACCACAAAGCACCACGTCGCACCTTGTGGCACTTCGCGCCCAATCGTCACTATTCTAGTCAGTTCGCGTACAAATTTCCGTCTCCAAAAATTCTCATAATTTCAACATAAACAAATAAAAATATGAGGATCATAGTAGCAGTGTTCGATTTTCAAGGAAAAATCCTAACATAGAATAACTCGTACAGTTTATCAGATGTAACTCAATTGTCCCTTAGTTTTTATGAAATAAATTGAAATTCACAATTTTTTTTATACCACGATACACTTCACTTAGCCTGCCTTACTATTCGAATTAAATTAAAGTGTCAATTCCTATTCGGACCACACAACTAAAATTTCAAAAGTTAGGATTTTACAAAAACCCTATCCCCATAAACCAACGGTTTCGAAACAGAATGAAAAGGAAGAAAAATAAGCGAAGAAGAAGAAGAGCCAAGAAGAAAGCAGAAACAAAATCCCAACCCTGCGGGTTTCCAAATATCCCAGAAGAAATCTTTGTCGAAATACTCTCAAGATTATCCCTCGGTTCTCTTTCTAGATTCACGTGCGTTTCCAAACAATGGCGTTCTTTGGTTTTTGACATCATTCCCACCGTAACCGGAAGGAAAATCGTCACAAATTGCATGTTTTCGTCGCAATTTGTAATGATTTTCATTCGTCACTTGTATTGTCAAAACAGTACGAGGAGTTTTGGATGGATGTCTTTCTATGGCTCGTCGTGACCATCCAAGTTATTTTGAATGCCATAGTGTCAAAGTAGTGGCAATGAAGGAATACGGTATGAAAAAATTGTGGACTTCGCTGTTTATCATATCGAATTTGAGCCCAAATTGCGATATTTGGCATCCGCGCTTGGTTTTATATGGTCCGTCTATCTCTGAAACTTAAATATTCTACACTCTTCTATATTGATAGGAATATCTCTGTTGATCCAGGCATATAGCTTTAAGGTATCGTGATAAGTTGGAGCCATTATGTTAAAACAAATGATGGTGACGCTCTAATGAAAGACGGATCGTGAAGGTCATGGTATAAGTGCATACAATCTTGATGACAATTTCCATAGAGAATTTTCAACTCAACCTATTAATCGCTATTATGTCGATGCAATTAAGTATGAGGAAAGTGTGGTTTTACATCCAACTTTTTGTTGGATTCCCTTCCCCTTTTCCCCATTTTTAAATAAAATTTCATCTTTTGCCGATCAAAAAAAAAAAAAAAAATTGGGAAGAGGAAGAGCTAAGAGGGGAAGTAACATATAATAAGTGTTCTATTATTACAAGTCTTCAGACAAGTACCAGAAGAGAGGGAATGGTTCCTGGACATCGATCCTCCCGTATTAAAGAGAGATGTTTTGAGCAGCAATATTCAGAAGAGGATGATGATCAGTTAGAAACAGATGAAAAATAATTTCACAAAATTCTCAAAATTAAGGATAATATCTATACTTCTAATGATGCACTCGATAGGTTACTATGGTTACACAATCATTACATATTTCTCTGACTCGTCGAATAGAAATATTATTTGGACAAAATCCATTCTGCGTCACTATAATTGCTTGTCTTTGTTTCTTTTTTTGTTTTTTGCTCGGCGTATAGATTGCTTGTCTTCCATCAACTTCATTGCGGTTTCAGCTAGCGTGTGAATCGTTGTGCTGTGCCGGCTCATTCCAACGACACCAGAGAAAGAATTGAAGTTTTCAAGGTCAGATGTTGTCGCTACGACAGACTCCATCTCCCCTCTCATTCCCTCATCCTTGAAAATTTGCACATTTGTTTCCTTGGAATTCATCAACCAAATTCCCAACTCTATGACAAACCTCCTTAATCTCGGAGTTTTGTCTGTTGGACTCTTATTTTCTCTCAGAGTCCGAACCAGTACCCTAGCCAATTCAGCCTCTTGAATTTCAGCTCTCTTGAACATGCTGCTCGATTCTCCGCTATTCATAAATTTGAAAAAATGCACTGCCAGTTCCGCCATCACTTCTTGCAGTTTGTTCTCTTCTGACGTGATTGCTCTTAGCACCTGCAATAGAATTGATTATCTCCACAACTTTCTCTCATAAATTTATAGAAGAAATTTAGTTTTCCTTGGAGTTATTGAAGAACTTACAACAGGTGCTGCATTACTGACTCCCCTTAGCTGCATGAAACAGTCTTCTCCGGTGTAGACGCACAAATTCTTTAAAATTCTTGCTGCGTTTTTGCGTAGAAACGGTACTTCCAATGCTTCGACCAGCTTTCCAATTACCATCAATTCTAATATTCTGCGACCATTACTCCTGCTTTCGAATGCTAGCATTGCAAGTGCTTCTCCTGCTGCGATTCTTACATCTTCCTGATTTTCAGGCATCGTCCCCTCTTCAAAGAAAATGTTGAACAGCTCTTTGAGAACTCCGCCAGTGCCCCCAATCCTCTCTCTTGCATCCTCTTTAATTGCCAGGCTGGTTAGAATCTCAATCCCGAGTTTTTGTAACTCCATCTGTTTCTTACCGTACTTCAGTATGTCTCTGATATTGCTGATTGTGAATACGATTTCAGAAATTTCATTCCTGAGCTGTTTACCTGTGGTTCCCTTCATGCTAGCCAGCATCTTCAGCACTTGGAGTGATAGTTTGACCGTGTTGACATTGTCATCCTTGAGCAACCATTCCCCAACGTGAGTGAACTCTATGATTTTCGGTAAGAGTCCACCCGTGTTCCCTATCTTTCTGCAGCCATTGTGGTCCTGAGCAAGATTCTTCAGAATGAGAATTCCCAAATAATTGAATCTCTTGTTGTCGTGGATGATTATCTTCTCAGGGATTTCATCCACTACACCATGCATCATCCTGTGGTTCTGAAGCAGAGACGATATGGACTCCATTGCACCAGGTATTCCCGAAACCCGAAGAGCATACTGCTTTTGACTGGCTAGTTTTGATAATATCTCCGCCGCGGACTGCCTGATCTCTTCTTCTTCCGGATCTTTCCAATTCAGCATTTCGACTAACCTTTCCATAACCGGTAATTTTGTTCCGATCTTTTGTAAGGTGTGGTCGGAAAACCTCTCGTTCGTCGCAAATTTTTGTAATACCCGAATTCCAATTAGCTGTTCATCCGGCAAATTCGAATCCAAGAGGCCCGTCGCGTGCCAAACCATGTCCATCTTCAGTCCATCGAAAACGCTTCCGTATATGCTTCTCGAATAAGCTTCATAGAAGAATCTTGTTATGTAGACCATACCTGAAGGCCCCAGCTCGCACTCCTCGTTCACCTCTTCCAACACCTTGCAGTAAATCACCTTCCATTCCCAATATGCTTTCTCGAGGAGAAACAACAATGCTTCAGCCAATGCCAAGGAGTAGAAGATGATCAGAGCAGCTTCGCGGTTCGTCTTATCAGTATCTGGTTTCGGTGAAGTCTTATCAGTGTCTCCTTTCGCCATTACAACGAAGTCACGTTCGATGAGTTTCATTAGTGACAAAACTGCACAAGCTGCCGCGAATGTGAGCTGGAGCCAGTACAGAACCTTGCTGACATTCTTGGGCAGAAAGACCCACCGGGAAAAGGTGAGAATTGGAACGTCCGAAATCTCCCACGTCCGAGGCGTCATTGTCTCCCACTCTCGCCGGCGGAAGGCGAAGGTTCTTTTCAACGTCTGACTCTGCTTCCGAACCACATTGATAGGCCCGGAACAAATCGAAAACGTGGCTTGGCCTTGTTGCCATTCGAGCTCGTGGCTCCGGCTGAATATCCGGGCCCCCTCAATCAACAGAATTATGCTTATGAACCAGAAGTCTGTTTTACAAAGGGTGCTTGCGAAACCACCGAGTAAAACCGCAGTCGCCCAGATAAAACCCAGAGTTCCGAACCCTGTAGCAGCTCTTTCCAGCGCCGCCAGCCGGAGAAACACGAGCGTTAGCTCCTTTTCCGATCCATGATTCGAGTGGTCAAAACTGCTTCGTGGTTCGACAGCGGTTGGCATGTCGATCACCAAATAACCTCTTCCTCTTCCTTCTTGTTTGTGACCATGATCCATGTATCCGGTCAAAATTGAACTCGCTAAATCTACTTTTTAGTTTCTTTTTTTGGTTGGGTGGGCAGAGGAGAATGGGTTTTTTCTCGTTTTGAAGTGGTGTGGTTGAGGTTGAGTTTTGGTGTTGAAAGTGTTGTTTTTCTTTGAGCTATGGATAAGTAGGGTATGGAGGAGTGGTGGGTTTTATAGGAAAATGAACTTTCCAAACAGCGGATCAAAAAAAAAAAGGAACTTTCCAAACCGCGTGGAAGAGGGAAAATTACCCGTACATAGAGTTGATCTAATCTAGTCATATTTAGACGAGTCAAATTGAAATCTTCTCTCTCATCTCACCCCTCCTCTTTCTCTCTCATTTTTCTCTCTCTAAATTCGAGCCGGCCCAAAATTGCATTGGACTGCTCGGATGTACCGAGCGGACACCACATGGTACCCACCTAGCACTGAAAAATTTCTCCCTGTATAGGGCATCCCCCAAAAGTATTCACCAATATATGGTGAGGCAAACTAATTACAAGCTGCCACATTTCATTGCCAACCGGTGGAATACTCCCGATATATAGTTCCCTCCTCTAACATAACACGTGGAGCTCACGCGGACCTACATGTAGGCCCCATATATTATGTGAGAGATTTAGCAGGTTAGAAACATCAATCGGCTAGAGCTTGTGGCTTCCTCCAGGACCTCTACTATAAGATCTTCTAGAAGTAGTGTGAGACTTTTAGGGTAATTATTTTTGAAGTATACATTTTTAGAAGCGACCCAGATTATTCAGTGGGTGGGGGGACCATTTTTACTCTATTAACAATGATGTCTATTAACAGTGGTGGTCTACTGGGGCTGTGAGGGACCATTTA